>CM063724.1:170901-356951 GCA_032441825.1 Chaetogeoica ovagalla | reverse complement strand
GCCTTCCTTGCCCAAGCTGGCGCCGCATACAAAATTATACTTTTCACCACTGACATGAGCAAAGCCCTCTTACATTGTGAAGGCCCGCCAATATTCGGCATAAGTCTTCCTAGGGCCCAAGCTACCGCCGACGCCTTTTTCGAGACCATGGAGACATGTGTTCTGAAAGATAACCGCGTGTCCAGTCGTATTCCAAGGTACTTTATGTGCTGTCTAATCGGGACCGCGTGTCCCTCAAGTTTAAGCCGGGGTTCGTCGTAGATTTTCTTCGCCGTTTAAACAACGGTTTCCGTTTTATCCGGCGCGAGTTTCAGACCATTATCCTTCATCCAGTTGGAAATGGATTCCAGAACTGGATTCATGAGGTCCGCCACCTTGCCGCCCGTTCTGGCTACTCCTACCACTGCTACGTCGTCCGCAAATGCCACCAGTTGAACGCCCGGTGGCATGTTGAGATTCAGTAAGCCGTCGTAGAGCACGTTCCACAAGGTTGGACCTAAGACGGAACCCTGTGGAATACCGCAGGTGACCTCCTTCGTGGTGAGTGAGTCACCCACCAGTAGCTTCCTGTCCTGCAGATAACTGCGTATTTCTTGTAGAGCCTCGTTGATCTTCAGCCATGGGGCCGAGTTAAAAGCGTTGCGAACATCCAGGGAAACCACCACGCATAAATCCCGACGTTGCACTGCTCCCGCCGCCGCCCCTTGCACCGCACCTAGGACTTTCTCGATGGCGTCCACAGTTGAGCGGCCCTGATAAACCCAAACTGATTTTCCGCTTGTTTGCCGTTGTTATCAAGGTGCCGGCTAAGCCTTTCCAGGATAAGCTTCTCCAGCAACTTACTCATGGTATCTAGCATGCAAATTGGCCTAAAATTGAAAGGTCTTTCAATCAGCTTATCCGGCCCCTTGTGCAGGAGAACTAGTCGGGCTACTTTCCATTTCTGAGGAAAGATTTGGTCCCGCAGGCATGCGTTGTAGGTCTCAAGGAGAAGCTCTGACCTCCTCCGGAGTACTATCTTGACAACCTCGTTCGGGATGCCATCTGGGCCACATGCTTTTCCCATAGGCAGCTTATTACCGGCCTCGTTTAGTTCCGCCAAGCTGAAACACTGGAGATCCCCCGCGGCGCCTTCCTCGTTGTTATGGAAGGGCTGGCAGGACCAATCCACTGTTGGCAGGACCGGGAACAAGTGGTCCGCTATAACGCTCTCATTCCCTCGAGCCTCCGCTCCTGGACGGCGTCCACCAATGCGTTTGGTGACGATCCGGTAGGGTAGCCCCCACGGGTCGGTGTCCACCGCACCGCACAGGTCGGCCCAGCACTTGGCTTGAGATTCGCGAATGGCTTTTCTTAGATCTTTCCTTGCCTCAACATATTCTTGCCTCAGCGCCGCTTGGCGACCGGACCCTAGTTCAGCTCTCTGGGATTGTCTTCTTACACGGAAGCACCGACCTCGAAGTTCGGCTATTTCATCCGTCCACCAGTGTGCTGCCTTTCTTCCGCCGAGAGACTTCCTGGGTGGTATGCATGCGTCACAGGCTTCCGTTAGGTATTCGCAGAGCAATCTAGACGATTGCTCTGCCGAGATGGAGTTGCTATGTACTCGTGGAGGCAGCGTGGTGGCTAGGAATTCGTCCAGCTTTACCCTATCCATTTAACGTATAGCCCACCCTCGCAAAGGTGCGATCGCGCCTTCATCTGCGTCGTGGGACTTCAGGACAAACCTTATATACTGGTGATCACTGCCGGAGTACGCTTGATCGAGAACTTGCCAATTGCTAACCATACTAGGTGTTCTCAGCCTTGCGAAGGTCACGTCAATAATAGTGGCCGCATTGACGCGTCGATAGGTTGGCGCAGAACCGGCGTTACATACGGTGAGGTCGAGGCTTGCGGCGAGATCAGCAAGTAGCCTGCCCCTGTGATCGTTGGCTTCGGAACCCTATTCAAACGACCATGCATTGAAGTCGCCTCCTACAATGATGTCCAGATGCTCGTCGGTCCCACGTATCGATCTTTCTAGGTCTCTTAAGAATGAGAGAAATTCCTCCGGATTGCAGTTGCGCGAGATATATACACTGTACACTCGGGCTTTATCAAACTGCAACCAAGAGAAATTTAATCCACTCCTATATTTCCTAATCACCAAACTGCTGGGCGCCGTTAGTGCAACTGCACAGAGCCCATCACCGCTGGGGATCCATCTACTTCGGTCGAGAGGAATCCAATTTGGCTCGGAGACGACAAGCACGTGAATCCCAAGCTCAGCCGATGTCTGAGCTAGTAGATTCTGCGCTGCAGCGCTGCGGTTGAGGTTAATCTGTAGAAAATTGATCATTTCTGATCTTTGGCGATGGCCTTGAATGCCGCCTTCATGTCGCGCACGCTCCCGAATCCGGACGGTGCGCCGCTCCGTTGAGTCCAAGCGGTCGCAAGCGACACACTTATCCTCACCTGCTGAGCAGGTTTTTTCCTGGTGACCCGATAGGCCACACCTCCTGCAAGCCCCTGTAAGGTCAGGACCGGTACATCGCCGGGAGCCGTGCCCGAAGCCGTGGTATTTATAACAACGTTGGGGCTGTTCCCTACGAGGTCGGACCCGGCAACGAAGCCAGCCGATGTTGACGTGGGTGAGTTTATCAGCCACCACCACCGGCACCGTTGCCGTGGCCATCTGCTGCCCGGACCTGGTCCTTCAGATGCCTGTGACGCTGATTGTGGATCCGTCTGCGTTGGAGCTCTTGAGTAGGGCCGCATGCACCTCTTCCTTGGTGGTCACCTCGTCAAGGTCGACGATTTTCACCTCGGAAGTTTGCCTTAGGCATTTGACGCTGGAGTCGGGGATGACCGCCGCAATCTTATCCCTTAGGACGTCAACTGCCGCCAGAGACTTATTACTCTTCGTCAGCTCGACGATAAGGTCCCCTGATATGGTTTTCCTCATAGAAGTCACTTTGGTCCCCAGACTGTCGAAAACAACTTCTGTTTCCCTCACTTTTCTCAGAGTGTCGGCGTAGGTGAGGGCTCCTCCCACTTTGACCAGGACTGCAGCTGGTTTCCGACGAATCCTCCTGGCTACTCTTCCTACATCCGCTGATGGTTTCTGGTTAGCGTTATTAGATGTGCCCTGTTGTAGAGAGGTGGCGTCGTTCTTTTTACCTTTCCTTGTCACTAGCGTGTAGGGCTCCTCTCCTGGATCATGACTAGTTGGAGGCGCCCTGGCAGCTCCAGCTGGCACTTCCCTAACCGTCACCTGTTTCCCGTTGCGCCTCTTCCCCTTCGAGGAGACAGCGACCCCGGAGACTTCACTAGCGGCATCCACCCCCGAAACCGAGGAGTCTTCGACTTGCCGCGGTCTAGCAGTTACTACGCTGTCCGCCCTAGAATCGGCGTACGGCCACCAGCAGGGGGTCTCGGTTGACGCGTCACATGATTCCACCACTTTCATCGCCGGGAGTCCTGTGTCGTCTGATCCAGGCGTCTGCTTGCCATTGCCTTCGGGAGAGACCGGCCCGCGAGCTGTATTTTTTCTTTGCTTTGCCAGCTGAGTCACAAGCGTGTACGACTTTTCAATTGATTCCTTCAAGTCCTTGTGCACGTTCCTGTTGTCGTGGATATAGGCCGACATACTGACAATACAGCCCTGCAGCACGTTCAGTAACTCCTCCTCCCCAAATGCTGGCTTGTTAGCTGTCCTAGCCCTAGTCCGCACACCAGTGGGAAGAGAGTCGGTGACCAAACTCTCCTCTGCTGGTTGTGCCAGTCTTGCGCCGCCTGCCCGTTTATGGACATAATCATCCGGGCCAGCGGACACCAGCTTCTCCGATGGTAGACGTGTACACGACGTCATCGCTTGGGGTTAACCAATGCGCAACAACGATGTGCCGGTAGGCGGGCGTCCCGTGCCTCGATCCGTTTCTCCGCGTGACGTCGAATACTTGCTGTTCACGCGGTGCACAACGGTGAACGGGCGGCAGTGGCAAACGGCCTTGAAACGTGCCGGTCCTCGACGGCCGATTTTGGCACACGCCGGGCGGCGGTGGCGGATGTATACGCGCGCGGCGGCAAGTTTGTGCACTCACCTGGCCCCTGAAGTCCGTCCCAGCTCCGCAAGAGTGCCACCAAAATCCCCACCACGATGAGTCCTTTCCGATGGTACAACTCACAGCTCCCTACGACAAACCGCCGTCGAGAAATCGCGTGTTTTCGAATCCTTTCCGGAAAGAAAAACGCGAAAACTAAAAAGGCGATAACTTCACCGAAAAACGGCCGATTTCCTCGCTCTCTGGAGATCTGGAAACACCGTCTCCAGACGGTCCTCCTGACACCCCAAACGCAAAAAACGGTACACTAATACACACGAAAAAACACATTAACTGCGGAGCGACACGCACAACGATGCTCACTCGGCAAATGTTAACACCGGAATGAATTATACGTAACCTAACCTTTTTTTTTTTTTTTTATTTAATATCGGCAATACACCCACTGCCCGGAAAGCCGTTAAGCAAAACTTCGGGCAGTGGGTAGTCCATCGTTTATTTGTCGAAAAACAAAATCAACGCTTCCATATGGGGTGGCTTCCACACCCACCCCATTTACAAGAAATATATACACAATATTAATGTACCAAAAAAAAAATATATATATATACAATAATAATAAAAAAATATATATATAAATAAATTTACAAATTTCAAAATTACAAATTGAGGAGGTACTGTAGTTAACACAGGACCTCCCCTCACAATTCAAAATCCCCCCCTAGATGGCCAGTCGACCTTGGGCCGCCCCGCGGCCCTTTTCAAGTCGCGATGAAGGCAACCCCTGCAGCGACTGTCTCTCGCGCTCAGCCGCTTCCTTGGCCGTAATCACAGTCGAAGCAAATCGGGCCACCGCATCCTACTTTGCCGGAAACTCCAGCATGCGGGCAACGAGGTCGCGAAGCCGGAAACGGCCGATCACGCTGATCAGCTCGTTCCGAGTACTCTCGAACGCCTCGCAGCGAACGAGAGTGTGAGACACGTCATCCACCTCTCTGCTGTACGAACCGGGTGTCTCACCGCAATGACAACACCCGGCCGCCGGGGCACGGTTGATCCGACTCAAAAAATGGTTGAAACAACCGTGTCCCGAAAGCAGCTGAGAGAGGTGGAACGTCATCTCACCTCGTGTCCTCGTCACCCACCGGTCGAGAAGCACGGGAGGGATCAGCGTCCTGGTCCAGTCCTGACCGCTACCGTCGGGAGCGTCCCAGTGCGCGACCCTCCCGGCCCATTCCTCCATCGTCCGGGCCCTCGGAGAAGGGACACCGGCCGACGGTTCGCTCGACGAACCTGTCGTCTCTCCGGGCCGTTCAGCCGTTGCCGATGACAACGCCGTCCTGGCTTCGTCCGCGTTCGCGCGTTCCTCGGCCAGTAGGTCGATCGGAGGTATACGCGCGATGACCCGTACAGCATCATGGGAGACCGTATGGTACGCACATACGCTCCTGATGGCCGCACCCCACTGGACCCTAGCCAGAGCCTCAGCGCTCCGACGGTCATAGCGCAACGTAGGACCCCACACGGGAGCGCCGTACAACATTACTGAATGCACGACGCTTATGAGTAGGCACCTACGGCACTCCGCGGACCGCCGATGTTCGGCATGAGGCCAGAGAGGGCGTTCATCATTCGCTGCGACTTTACGGCAATAGCACGCAAGTGCGTACCAAACATAATCCCTTATTATCCAGCACTACTCCTAGATACTTCAGGGACTCTCCTAGCTGTACGGTTACACCCTCGAGGAGAATCCGGGGTTCGGCTGTCCCGCGACGGTTTGTGAACACTACGGCTTCCGTCTTCTCGACGGCAAGCCGCAGGCCCAACTGCCGGACGTGCCCGGCGACCGTCGCAAGCGCAGCGTTCGAGCGGTCCTGCAACTCTACTATCGTGTCCGCCTCGGACACGATCAGCGTGTCATCAGCATAGCCGAACGTGACCGTTCCTCTAGGAAGAGGTAGGTGGAACAAGGAGTCGTACGCGACGTTCCACAGGAGAAGCCCGAGCACGGAGCCCTGCGACAGGCCGCAGGAGATCTCCATTGTGATCGGCTCTCCGTGTACGTCGTCGCACAGGTGCAGAACTCGCTCGCTCAGATACGACTCGATAATCCGTCGTAGGTATGGCGGGAAAGCCATACGTACGAGCGCCTCGCGTATCACCTCCCATCCGATCGAGTTGAAGGCGTTGCGGATGTCCAGGCTCACCGCCAACGCCACCCGTTGAGAGCTGCACGCGTTTGCTAGACGCGTGCATACAGCTCGCAGGGCGTCGTCGGTCGATCGTCCTTTCCGGAAACCGTTCTGCCTGTCCGAGAGTTCGATACCCGTTCCGGACATACGAGCCTCCATCCGACTCACCAGCAGCGACTCCAGGATCTTCCCCAAGTCGTCGAGAAGACACAACGGCCGATACGAAGTCGGCACCCCCTCGGGCTTTCCCGGTTTGCTGAGAATCGAGAGCCGAGCTCGCTTCCAGCGCCCGGGGAAAGTTCCGCTCCTCAAGCAGGCGTTAAACGCGCCCAGCAGCATCGTCGGCCAAGTCGCGTGAACAACACCCCAGACCCGGCTCGGTATACCGTCCGGACCCGGATCCCTGTCCCGCGACCTGAACCGATTGACTGCCGCCGAGACCTCTGCAAGGGAGATCTCCGGCGCGACCGGTCTCTCCTCGACAACGCGGACGGGCGCCTCTCCGTCATTGACGCTCGGGGGAGGTCGACTCGGGAACAAGACAGCGGTGACGTCGCGTACGAAACGCGGCTCCATCGACGCCGTCGCGGCTGGCCCGCAGAGTTTTTTAGAACGACCCTGTACGGTTTTCCCCAAGGGTCGTCGTCCACGCTACGGATCAAATCCATCCAACATTTCGCTTTCGCAGTGCGAATGCGGTGCTTCAGCTCTTTCCGAGCCGACCGGAATTCACTTTCGGCAACCGTGGCGGTGTTGTCACCGCCACGAGCACGGAGTCTAGTGACCTCCCTCCTACGACGCACGCAGACCACCCGGGCTGAAGCGATTTGCTCGTTCCACCAGTTGACCAGTTTTCTCCCACGGAGGTGTTTATTTCTCCGAGGGAGGGCTATGTCGCAAGCCCCGGCCACTTGTGAAACGAGTCGCTCCACCCCGAACTCCGCGCTATCGACAGGAGGAAGGCTTTCCGGGGACGACGACGCCCCCACCCACCCAGACACGACCACCGCGGCCGCGAGCAGATCGGAATCCATCCGGTCTGTTCTCCAGCCCGGGTGAACACGACCCGCGCAGGACTCTCCGGCAGCAATGCCCGATGGTGTTTGGCGGCGTTCGACACGGTACGAGAAGGTCACGTGGTGGTGATCACTGAAATTCTCGATGTCCGTGCGTACGGTCCACCCCCGAAGTCTCTCGAAGGCGGCCTCGGAAGCTAACGTGACGTCGACTACCGACCCCCTTCCTCTCCCGAAGTACGTTGGCACCGACCCGCTGTTGACTACGACGAGGCCAAGAGCGTTGGCCAACGCGCAGAGATCAGAGCCCCTTCGGTCCGTGCGTCGGTCTCCCCAGGCAGCGGAGTGGGCGTTGAAGTCGCCTGCAACAACAAGCCCCACTCCGGTACCCCGGAAGACCGCCACACTTACCTCGAGGCAGCTCAGGAGCCGTCCGAACTCAGTTGGTGACAGACGAGGGGGCGCGTAGCAACTGTAGACGCGCAAGGCGCCGCCCACAGTCGCTGCCACGTACCCGTCGCCTATCTCCGGGTCTCCGAGAGAGAGACCACGGGAGAGGACACCCAGAGCCGCCCCGCCAGACGAATCGATGAGCCAACCGGATCGATTGGCGTCATACGGTTCGCTGACGAGGGCGACCGAGATGTCCTCCCGCCCAACAAAGTCCCAGAACAGATCCTGAGCTTCGCTGCAGTATTTGAGGTTAGTTTGCACGAACCTTACCTCCATCGCTATTGGAAGTGAACACGTAACCTAACCTAACCTAACCTCGTATAATGTATAAAAATATTTATATGGATGTTTACTTTATAAATCATTAAAATTTTTTTTTTTTAATTTTTTTACAAAAATACAACAAAATGTTAAACCCAATAAAAAGATATGCATTAAACATTTTGATTGAACTTTGAATTTTGATTTTTTTTTAAATTTTTTTTACATAAATGTGCAAAAAAAATTATTAAAAATATTATTTAAAAATATTTTAATTTTGCCCGTGTAGATATAACAATTATCATCTTCGTTTATTAATACATTTTTATATCTAATTGATAATTGATTTACAAGGAATATTAAAATTAAATTTAGGAAATACGTGTGAATGACATAATATATGAAATTAAAATAAGAGTGACAGAGTTATTGTTCTGTATTTACGATTATATATATATATATTTATATATATATATATATTATGTATTAAAAGTTCCAAAAACTTATGTTGGTACGACATTTTTGCATCTTTGTGTATATTGTGAAAAACATTAAATTATTCATCAGGTATACATGAACATAAATTATTAAGATTAAGAAATGATAAATAATAAATAAAGGTTATAATTCTTAGGCGAATAACATTGGAATAAATTAAAGAATTAGTTTAATAATTGGAATAATTTTTATTTATATCAGAATACTGCAAAAGCTCTCATTGCTTATTTACATAATTTAGCTAATATATATATATATATATATATATATATATTTGTATATGTGGTATTCAATGAACTTGGTCTTGTTTAATTAAAATGAATGTGTAGTCAAATAAAATTGATATGTGTAAATGACTAAAAAACAATTTTCTTTTTATATATTTATAATTGTTTTCTATTAAATTTTAAATTTTTTATTTATACATACTTGGATCTAAATAATCCATATCATGAATAATAATAAGTAGAAATATATAATTATAGTATAGTGTTTATGATTTTTTTAATATATTAAGTGGTTTTGTTATATAATAATTAGGGTTTTACCCTATCTTGTAAGACGGTATCATTTGAATTTAATTATTGCGTTAATCAGTCCACGCCACAAGTGTAATGTTTCTTATGATAGTTAAGTAGAATAATGAAGTACGATTTATATTATTGATTTTATTAATGACTAATACGGGCATGCGCATAATTTTTATAACAGAAGAAAGAATAAAACGACACGACATTGTACATCAGAACTGAAAAACAAATTCGGTTGGACAGTGTAAAATAAATCTTATGTCATGATAATATAGTGTTGCAAACACTACACTAAAATTTGCAATAATTTTATAATTAACAATACAAGTATAATATACAATACTATTTGTGTAAATATTACATTGACATAGAAGAAATTAAATTTGTTTACAAAGTAAGAAGTAGTTAATAACATAAATTAACAACATGCAAAAATTAAAATTTAAATAAAACATAGTATTAATTATTTAGTATAACATAATATAATAAATAATTAATTTGTATAATTCTTAAACTTAGTGGGTATAATATTTTTTCTATCAGGTATTTTATTTTGTTTCATAATTTCAATGTCTGTGTTCACAAGAAATTTTTTACTAGAGATATTTTCATCGAACCTAACACGCTAATTTTTTTGTAATTTTGTTATTTCTCTTGTATCATACCCTTTATTTTTGTTTCCATACATGGTTATATCCTTATTTAAACAAATCTCATCATAAAAATGCCTTGTAATAATTTGATCTATGTGTTGCTTAAAGTATTATTGCAATTTTTATTTTTACAAATATAAATAGAATTTTCTACTTTTTCATCTATTACATAAGCACTCTATCCTTTCTTATCAGGTCTGCTATAATGACTTACACAAAGCATTCTCGAATATCAAATGTTTTATTATGTAATTTATCTTTGTAGTTCCTAATTTCTCTAATGATTGATTTATTACTCCTATCTATGTTTTTAATACGATCATATATATTTCCCATATGTCTCTTGAACAATAATTCAGAAGGTGTGGATCCTGTTGTGCAATGCGCACTGTTGCTGTAGCAGAATAAATATTTGTGTATAGTGGAATAAATAGAATGTTTTTATCACTTTGTATAGCTTTATTTAATCCTACTTAAAATGATTTAACACAGTTTTCTGCTGTTTCGTTACTTACAAGGTGAAATGGAGGATGGAGGAATTGTTAAATGTTTGATGCCTTATATTTTATAAAACTTATAAGATGTAAAAGTAATACCATTGTCAAAACGATAGTGTCTGAGAGACTAAATCTAGAAAGAATTTTTTTCAGCTTTTGTAATGTGTTAAATGAGTTAGAATTAGAAACATCAAAATAATCAGGCCATTGCTATAAAAATCAATGAAAACTACTATTAGCTATACTATATTTTTATTAATAGGACTTGCATAATCAATGCCTATTCTTTCAAAAATATATGATGATTTAGGCCATTTAGTTAAAATACAGTTTTGTAGTTTTGGTCTCTTCTGTAAACTTATCTTACGATTCTTAACCAACTGTTCAATGTCAAAATCTAATGACGGTCATCAAAATAATAGACGGGCAATAGATTTCATCGTAACTATGCTAAGGTGTGAACTATGCAGTTCTTTTGACAATAATTAAGTTAACTTTTGAGATGTAACTGATATGTATCCGTATATCAATATATGAGCTCAATACTGAGCTCCATTTAACGATTGAAAAAAGGTTTTAATACAATGGATGTTTCCTCGGTCCAAATATTTTTTTAATTTTTCATTATCTTTGTAATAATTTGTTCTTGATACTCTCTGATTTAATTTGAATAAAATTAAAAGATAAATAATATTAAAAAATATTTGAGTTGATTAATTTTAATTTAATTCTTCAATCTGGTTTTGATCACTACACTTAATGCAAATATATTTCAAATGATCCGGACCCACCCATTTGAAACACTGTTGACATGATTCCTTCGTACTTATGTTTTTTACTCGTCCAAACAAATAACATCGACAAATTCCCTTTAGACGTTTAGACACACGAGGTTCATCTTCAACGAGGACTAAAATTTGCATACCACGACTCCTTGTGTGTTTTGGTAATTTTACATTTTTAATACGCTTTTCAATATTCGGTTTCATTAGCTGTAAAGCCAATGTTTCCAAAAAATTTTGATCTTTTTAATTTTTTGTCGGTATTGTCAAAATTATACATATTATTAACATTTATAAATGACATAGTGATTAGACTAAAAAATATAGTAAGCGGCCAACGACGAGGATTCCTTGATACGTCATATTGACTATAAATTAGATATAATCTATCAACGCCATATTTGGATTGGTTGTAAAATGTAATCATGTTTGATTTTTATAGATATCCAATGTCCTGATCGATAGAAGCATCATTGTGCAGAATGGATAGTAATATAACAACTTTATTATTTTTCGGGATATAAGATGTGATTGTTAATTCAATCAATTGTTATCAATTGTTAATAATGATATAGGCAAACTGTGTATGATAAGTTAATTTTTTCATTATGATTTTCCAAATTTGTAACCGTATGAATAAATATTGTTTAGGTTTACTATTGTTCTTTTTTAAATATATATATAAAACCACGCGGTCGAGGTTTAAAACAAACAGTCGTGTTGTTAACAGTGTTTTTAAAAAACGGTCGTCGCGTGCGCTAAGTAATAATGTGACAACAATCAATAACGACAATTGTTTAATAACTGTACGAGAAGCGCGGCGCTCGGCACTCGGTCTCCGAGTTTACTCCCATCTATTATAATATTAAATTGTATCGTGAATGAAAGAAAGTAGAGTGGGGGACTGAAGCATAACGCTAACTTTTTTTGGTAAAAATTATGAACATAAAAGCCTATAACTTTTATTCTATTAAACCGATTGGCATGAAATTAGAAAAAGGGGCTTCCCAGTAACATTTGTAATATTTTGACATTAACTAGAAGTCAATTGATTCAATAGTTATAGTTAAGCGTGAGCAAAAAATATGAGCCGTTTTACATGAGTATATATGGGAAAATTGTTGTTCGAGATAATATACACTCTCCCTCCCAACCGCGTTTTATTTTTTTTTAATTAGCGCGCGCAAAAACCGTTGCACTGAATATTGCAAAAGGTTAGAATATTTTTATGAATAACAAATATATTTAAACAATGAAACAATTAATAAATTCACCAATTAAACATAATAATATCTTTTTTTAAATGTTTATCACGAAAGCGATAAAATAATATATTATAAAAATAAATAATACGGAGGTTTTGTAATATGATCTTTTAAAAGTAATTTTTGTAATTTAAAAATGAACTTACCACCTAGTTTTTTATCCAGTGAGATAGAAAGTGTAATTACATTTTCAGTCAATATAACAAATGATAAGAAAGTGATACAATATTGAATATTAAAAAATTAATAAATCTTTTAAAAAGTATATTGAAACTAAATTACGATCATTGTATTATAACAACTGACGAATAAATAATACATTTATTAATCTTTAAATAAATATTAGTAGATTGCATTGAATGATATACATGATATTTAATGATATTATTTTTGTTTATTAGCATTACATTTCAGTGCAATGAATTTTGTATATTTCAAAAGTGCCTTATTGGAAACTGTCGAATTAATTTTTTATTAATCATTTAATTATTTATGTTTAATAAACAATTAAATTATATTAAACATATTTAGTAAATTAGTAAGTTTATATTTTTAGTAAGTTGTTTTTCCGTACATATTATCACGCGTTTTAATTTGTAAAATTTAATCCGTAGTATTTGTATATTGTTTACTCTAATAATACGTTGTATGCAATTTATATTAATCGGCTGCATAATTTGTTTTTATTTTATATTTTTTTTTTTGTATTGGTTTTTCGTTCGCCTTCACATTAAACAACTGTCACGCGTTTATAAATTTCGTTTTCTGTGGCTCAAATTGCCAACAATAATATTTTTAGTATTTAAGTTCAAATAATCACTATGCGTGTGAATTCTTCACTTTTATTTAAGTATAGGTAGCAGCTATTAGTCGGCGTTCATGTATTATTATTTATACTGTGAGTAATTATTTCAATTTTCTGTATATTTATCATTTGCTGTTTTTACATTTTGTATTTAATTTTTTTCTTATATATTATTATATTATTTGTTAAACATAAAGGGTTGATTTTTGTACAAGAGAATTTTTTTTTATATATTATATTTATTTATACATTTCGAGAGATAATTAATTAATAATAATTATCTATACGTAACATCTTCGACAATATATGTATATATACATGATATTCAAGGAACCCTTTTAAGTTTAATTAGGATTATCGCCTTGTGAAATAAAATTGATATGTGCTAATGATAGACAAAGAAAATTAAGATTATTATTCTTGTATATATATCAAATAGTATTATTTAAATTTTAAATTTGATTCATACATACCATTTTCTATGTAATCCACAACAAAATAAATACAAAATAGAAAATTATAATTATAATATAATATTTTTGGTGTACATATTAAGTTAAAGAGGCACGAGTTGAACATGTGCTTTAGTTTCAGATTTATAATACATGCGTCACTGAAGAAATTTTGACGCCTTGTGGAGTCATACGATTTCATTATTTTTTTTGAAAAGAGCAAGAAATTTTGCATAATACACTGAACTTTGAGTCTATCAGCTCTATTTTGTACATGTCAAAATACCAATAGATAGAAAATAAAATGTTTGATGTTATATCCATAAAGGAAAATGTTTCACGACTTCTAGAATGTTCGATTTCTCTAATTTTGTTATTAGAAAAATAAAGATTTCCTAGAGGGCGCATTAGATTTCGGTTCTCAAAAATTTATTTTCTAAAATCTATAAGGAGAATTTGAATATAAACCATTATTGTAATACATTTATAAAACCATTTTTTAAAAAAAATTATAACCATAGTTAATTAATTTATGAATCCAATTGACAAATGAATTTAGAGGAGGTATATTAAAAATATTATTTGGAGTACGGTATTCAGAAAATACAAATGAATGACAAAATATATGAAATTGACTTTGGAAAAAAAATGTTATAAGAACTAAAGAAAAGTATATGATAACACAGTACTACCGAATCGCTAACTACAGAATGCGGACTATTCCATTTATAACAATTTTGAGTTTATTATTATTTTGCATTAGGCACGCGTAAATACATCGTTTATTGCAAAAAAAAAAAAAAATACAAATCTGACTTTCCAAACGCCAAATATTGCGTTCGAAAATTTCCGTTTTCCAAGTCCATCACTTGACTCGTTTCTATAGTATACCATTATTTTGGTATTAATATTATTAATTTATCTTAGTACATTGGTTTTTATGAAGGAAATACCAATAGAAATAACATAAATAAATTATCCTTGCAGAAATGACAAATCAATCTACTTAATATTATTGTACTTGTACCAATATATTGTATATTTATTTTATCCACTATTATAAACATATAATATACAAAATTATCTGAAAAAGTGCACTAACTATTTTAGTTTTTTATAATTTTTTCTAGGGATATTTTAAAGATAATTTTAACCTATGATTAGAATGTTTACAAAGTTATACATGCTCCACGTGTGAAATGATAATAAAATTGGCCGTTGCTTAATTATTAGTTGACAACCATCAAAGTAATAAGTTTAATATAGCAGTAAAATCAATAATAGAAGTATTCTAGAATGGTAAATAATGTGGAAGGGTCTGTATAGACTACACGACAAAAATATTATAATATATCCCCCTTATATCAATAAAACTCTTATGATAACAATATTTTCTGTACAAAGGAGACACGTCTATAAATTAAAATTATTAACTGTAAACAATGGACAAATTTTTCTTTCAAATTTATGTTAATTTTCAATGTGATTGAGTTACATTTATTGCAATCATTTCGAAGTCTTTACGAAAAAAATTTAATACGATATTTAGTTCTGCAATTTTCTAAAAAATTATGAAAAAAAGATTTGCTCCTTTAAGCAGTTAGTGATTCTACTAATTCCACGACTCAAAATAAAGTTAAATTTATTAACATTTGACCAAGTATCCATAGAATGCACTGAAATATATATCTAATATTCAAAGAATTTTTCATGCTTAATTAGAATAATTGTGTAGAGAAATAAAATTGCTATGTGCTAATGAATGGGAGAGACAATTAAGATATATATTTATTTATTTTATATATATTTTTTTATTTAAAAATAAATTGATATTAGGAAGAAAATTTTTAGAATTATAAAAATATGTGAGAACACAGTTCTTATATTTTCAATGAATGACAAAATAATTTTAAATTTTATCATTAGGACAATTATATGTTGAATGGAATGAAATATATATGTATATATACATGATATTCAAGGAACCCTATTAAGTTTAATTAGGATTATCGTCTTGTGAAATAAAATTGAAATGTGCTAATGAAAGACGAAAAAAATTAAGATAATTATTTTTGTATATATATCAAATAGAATTATTTAAATTTTAAATTTCAGATTCATACATACCACATGCTATGTAATCCACAACACAATAAATACAAAATAGAAATTTATAATTATATTATATAATATTTGGTTTACATATTAAGTTAAAGAGGCAAGAGTTGAACATGTGCTTTAGTTACAGATTTTAAATACATGCGTCACTGAAAAAGTTTGACGCCTTGTGGAGTCATGCGATTTCATTATTTTTTTTGGAAAGAGCAAGAAATTTTGCATAATACGATCAACTTTGAGTCTATAAGCTCTATTTTGTACGTGTGATAATACCGATAGAGAGAAAATAAAAAGTTTGATGTTATATCCATTAAGGAAAATGTTTCACGACTTCTAGAATGTATGATTTCTCTAATTTTGTTATTAGAAAATAAAGATTTCCTACAGGGCGCATTAGATTTCGGTTCTCTAAATTTTTTTTCTAAAATCTATAGGGAGAATTTGAATATAAACTATTATTGTAATACACTTATAAAACCATTTTTTAATGTTTTCATAAGGTAACGATAGGAAATTTTTCTATTTTACAATAGTAACAATATAACCAATTTAGGTCATTCTGGGAGGCGTAAGAATTATTCCTGTAAAGAATAATATATCCAGTTTATAATTTTCTCTCAATCGATTGGCTTATGCAAAATAATAATATAAGAATCAAAGTGGTATAATTACAAAAAATTTTTTATTTTAAAAGAAAATAAACAAATATATCGAAATCGTTTTGAAACACTTAGGAGTGTTTCCAATGACGGATGTATATAAAACTTGTAGGTATATTGCCGGCCGCGCGCAGGCTTCTGAGCAACAAATATATTAGTCAAGACAATTTATTGTATTGGTATTAAGGAAATACCAATAGAAATAACATAAATAAATTATCCTTGCAGAAATGACAAATCAATCTACTTAATATTATTGTACTTGTACCAATATATTGTATATTTATTTTATCCACTATTATAAACATATAATATACAAAATTATCTGAAAAAGTGCACTAACTATTTTAGTTTTTTATAATTTTTTCTAGGGATATTTTAAAGATAATTTTAACCTATGATTAGAATGTTTACAAAGTTATACATGCTCCACGTGTGAAATGATAATAAAATTGGCCGTTGCTTAATTATTAGTTGACAACCATCAAAGTAATAAGTTTAATATAGCAGTAAAATCAATAATAGAAGTATTCTAGAATGATAAATAATGTGGAAGGGTCTGTATAGACTACACGACAAAAATATTATAATATATCCCCCTTATATCAATAAAACTCTTATGATAACAATATTTTCTGTACAAAGGAGACACGTCTATAAATTAAAATTATTACCTGTAAAACAATGGACAAATTTTTCTTTCAAATTTATGTTAATTTTCAATGTGATTGAGTTACATTTATTGCAATCATTTCGAAGTCTTTACGAAAAAAATTTAATACGATATTTAGTTCTGCAATTTTCTAAAAAATTATGAAAAAAAGATTTGCTCCTTTAAGCAGTTAGTGATTCTACTAATTCCACGACTCAAAATAAAGTTAAATTTATTAACATTTGACCAAGTATCCATAGAATGCACTGAAATATATATCTAATATTCAAAGAATTTTTCATGCTTAATTAGAATAATTGTGTATAGAAATAAAATTGATATGTGCTAATGAATGGGAGAGACAATTAAGATATATATTTATTTATTTTATATATATTTTTTATTTAAAAATAAATTGATATTAGGAAGAAAATTTTTTTAGAATTATAAAAAAATATGTGAGAACACAGTTCTTATATTTTCACGAATGACAAAATAATTTTAAATTTTTTATCATTAGGACAATTATATGTTGAATGGAATGAAATATATATGTATATATACATGATATTCAAGGAACCCTATTAAGTTTAATTAGGATTATCGTCTTGTGAAATAAAATTGAAATGTGCTAATGAAAGACAAAGAAAATTAAGATAATTATTTTTATATATATATCAAATAGTATTATTTAAATTTTAAATTTCCGATTCATACATACCAATTTCTAAGTAATCCACAACAAAATAAATACAAAATAGAAATTTATAATTATATTATATAATATTTGGTTAACATATTAAGTTAAAGAGGCACGAGTTGAACATGTGCTTTAGTTACAGATTTTAAATACATGCATCACTGAAAAAATTTTGACGCCTTGTGGAGTCATGCGATTTCATTATTTTTTTTGAATAGAGCAAGAAATTGTGCAAAATACGATCAACTTTGAGTCTAAAAGTTCTTTTTTGTACATGTTAAAATAACGATAGAAAGCAAATAAAATGTTTGATGTTATATCCATAAAAGAAAATGTTTCACGACTTCTAGAATGTTCGATTTCTCTAATTTTGTTATTAGAAAAATAAAGATTTCCTAGAGGGCGCATTAGATATCGGTTCTCAAAACTTTTTCTAAAATCTATAAGGAGAATTTGAATATAAACTATTATTGTAATACATTTATAAAATCATTTTTTAAAGTTTTTATAAGGTAACGATAGGAAATTTTTCTATTTTTCAATAGTAACAATATAACCAATTTAGGTCATTCTGGGAGGCGTAAGAATTATTCCTGTAAAGAATAATATATCCAGTTTATAATTTTCTCTCTATCGATTGGCTTATGCAAAATAATAATATAAGAATCAAAGTGGTATAATTACAAAAAATTTTTTATTTTAAAAGAAAATAAACAAATATATCGAAATCGTTTTGAAACACTTAGGAGTGTTTCCAATGACGGATGTATATAAAACTTGTAGGTATATTGCCGGCCGCGCGCAGGCTTCTGAGCAACAAATATATTAGTCAAGACAATTTATAGTAATATTGAGGAACACCAGTGTAACTGTGTCAATGATTCCCTATGGTTAGTTATAATAAATTATCATAAGAAAATGATGTATTGATCTATGAAATACCAAATAACTGAACGCTAGGAAGTATATTAATTTTGAATTTTAGAAATATAATCATATAATATAATCTGAGAATAAAATTTTACATTTTGTAACATTACAGCAAATGCTATTACGTTAATGTCATAGAGCATTTTTTTTTTTTTGTATATTACATAATTTAAAAACAATATACATTGAAGAACACATTTTAAAAGTATATAAGAATTGTCGGTAAAATGTAAAAATTATAACCATAGTTAATTAATTTATGAATCCAATTGACAAATTAATTGAGAAGAGGTATATTAAAAATATTATTTAGAGTACTATACTCAGAAAATATAAATGAATGACAAAATATATGAAATTGACTTTGGAATAAAAATTTTATAAGAACTATAGAAAAGTATATGATAACTCAGTACTACCGATTCGCTAACTTCAGAATGGGGAAAAGTCCATTTTTAACAATTTTGAGTTTATTATTATTTTGCATTAGGCACGCGTAAATACATCGTTTATTGCAAAAAAAAAAAAATACAAATCTGACTTTCCAAACGCCAAATATTGCGTTCGAAAAATTCCGTTTTCCAAGTCCATCACTTGACTCGTTTCTATAGTATTTAATTATTAGTTGACAACCATCAAAGTAATAAGTTTAATATAGCATTAAAATCAATAATAGAAGTATTTTAGAATGATAAATAATGTGGGATGATCTGTATAGACTACACGAAAAAATATCATAATATATCCCCCTTATATCAATAAAACTGTTATGATAACAATATTTTCTGTACAAAGGAGACACGTCTATGAATTAAAATTATTAACTGGAAAACAATGTACAATTTTTCTTTCAAATTTATGTTAATTTTTAATGTGATTGAATCTATTACATATCATTTAATGTATTTTATTAATTACATTTATTGCAAACATTTCGATGTCTTTACGAAAAAAATTTAATACGTTATTTAGTTCTGCAAATTTCCTAAAAAATTATGAAAAGAAGATTTGCTCCTTTCAGCAGTTAGTGATTCTACTAATTCTACGACTCACAAAATAAACTTAAATTTATTAACATTTGACCAATTATCTATAGAATACATTGAAATATATATCTAATATTCAAAGAATATTTTATGCATAATTAGAATTATTGTGTTGAGAAATAAAATTGATATGTGCTAATGAATGAGAGAGAAAATTAAGATAATTATTAATCTATATAAATATATATATATATATATTCCAAATATTTTTCTTCTTAATTTTAAATTTTAGGTTCATACATACTCCTCCCTGTGTAATCGTCACCACAAAAATTGAAAAATAGAATATTGTAACTATAGTATATTATTATTGGTTTATACAATAGCATATTATAGGGCATGTAATGAACATGTAAACTATCTACAGATTTTCAACACATTTGTTACTGAAGAAATTCTCATGTCTTATGGAATGATCCGATTTCAATATTTTCTTGGAAAAGAGGAAGATATTTTGCAAATTACGATGCACATTGATTCTCAAAATTTTATTTCGCACATTTCAAAATACTAATAGATAGAGAATAAAAAGTTCACTGCTATTTCTATTAAATTCTTATGACTCCTAGAATTTTAGATGTCTTTAATTTCGTTGTTGTTGGAAAAATAAGGAGTTCTTACAGTGCGCATTGGACTACGAATCTTAAAATTTTTTTTTAATATGTATAAAAATTTTGAATATAAGCAATTTTTACAATATTTGTAACAATATTTTTTAAATGTTTTCATAAGGTAATATTAGGTATATTCCTTTTATCGAATAATAAGAAAATTAGCGGAATAGGATATTTTAAAAGATGTAAGAAATATTCATTTAAAACTTAATATATTTAGCAGAATGTAAGTAACTATAGCAATTTTGAATTTTAGAAAAATAATTGTATACATTTACCGCATTTGAGTAAAAGTTTTATATTTTCTAACTTTAAAACAAATCATATTTAAATATTTTGATATAGCAAGCAATATATTATGTTTTTGTTTATAACATAAATTAACCACAACAATTATTGGATAATATAGTTTAAAAAGATATAGGAATTGCCGTTCTAAATGTAAAAATTATTATTTTCTTTTTAAGAAATATCTGTATCAAATTAACAACTGAATTTAGAGGTGGTATATAAAAACATTTATCTGGGGTTCAATTATAAATGAATGACATAATATATGAAATTGACATTGGGAAGGATATTTTGTAAGGTCTATTAAAAATTATAGGAATACACGTTATTAATATTTTCACGAATGACAAAATAAAATTACGATATTTATTATTTTATATATATAAAATAATTTTTAAATGAAAAATAAATTTCAGGGGTCTACATACGTTCTAAATTATTTACACCATGAAAAATAAAAAGTACAAATGTATAATTATAGTATATTACTTTTGATTTACATAATAATTTAATGGGGTATGTGATGAACGTTTATTTCATCTACTGATTTTAAATATATCCGGTGCTAGAAAAATTCTCATGCCTTGTGGAGTGTTACGATTTTATTATTTTTTTTTGCAAAGAGGAATACATTTTGCAAAACACAATAGATTTCGATACCCAATAATTTTTTGTATATTATATAATAATTAACAACAGAAAACAGGAAAATATCATAATATCATTTAAAAAGTTATGGGAATTGCCGTGCTAAATGTGAAAATTATTATCTTTGTTTATTAAGAAATATTTGAGTCAAATTAACAACTGAATTTAGAAGAGAAATAGAAAAAAAAAATGTTATTTGTTGTTCAGAAAATATATATGAATGACATAATATTTGTAATTGATATTAGGAAGGAATTTTATAAGATCTATTAAAAATTATATGAAAACACATTACTAATAATTTTACGAATGACAAAATAATTTTAAATTTCTTAACATTAGACGAAATATTTTGTAAAATGCACTGCAACATATATATATATATATATATATGTGTGTGTGTGTGATATTCAAAGAACCTTTTTATGTTTAATTAGAATTATTGTATTATGAAATAAAATTAATATGTTCTAATGATTGACAAAGAACATTAAGATATTTATTAACCTATATATTTATCAAATATTTTTCTTTTGGATTTTATATTTCAGGTTTATACATACGTCTGCCTATGTAATCAACACCACGAATAATGAAAAATAGAATATGTTAAATGTAGTATATTATTTATGGTTTATATATTAACTTAAAGAGCATGTGATGATCATGAATTTTAGTTACAAAAGTTAAATATATTTGTTACTGGAAAAGTTCTCATGCCTTGTAGAGTGATCCGATTTTAATATTTTTTATAAAAAGAGGAAGACATTTTGGAAAACTCGTTGGACATTGACTCTCTAAATTTTGTATTATATATGCAATTATATAAACCCTAATAGGTAAGAAATGAAAAGTTCTATGTAATATCCTTCAAAGGAAAATCTCTGACGACACCTAGAATATTAGATTTCTCTAATATTGTTGTTGTAGGGAATATCATCATTTTCTACAGGACGCATTGGACTTTGATTCTCAAAACTTTTGTCTAAAATTTATAAAAATAATTTGAATATTAAACATTTCTACAACATTTTTAACAATCTCCATTTCAATGCTTTCAGGAAATAAGTTAGAAAAAAAATTTTTTTTTTACCAATAATAACAAATTAGTAAAATAACACATTCATTGAGGGGTAAAAATTATTTATGTAAATTTATTTTTTGGAGTATATCATTTTCGGTCTGTCGATTGACTTGTGCAATATAAAACTTTAAAAAACGACGAAGCATAATACGTTATACAATAGATTTTTTACATTTAAAAAAAATGCAAATATATTAAAATCACTCTACAAGGCGTGAGTGTTTTTCTTATGAAGTATGTATTTAAAATTAGTAGGTAAATTACAGACCGCGCGAAGGCCTCATAGCAACAAAAGTTGTCAGATAATACGATTTAAGTGATATTGGAGGATACCAGTGTAATTGTATGAATGATCCACTTATGTTACATATAATAAAATATCATTTAAGAATAATTAAATGATATATTTAATGCCATATAGAAAAATGTAAGGAAGTGTAGTAATTTTGAATAATTGAAAAATAATAAAATAAATTTATCACATCTGAGAAATAAATGTTACATTTTCTAACATTACAGCATATGCTATTTATATAACTTTATGCAGCATTATTTTATATTTTTGTTTATAACATAAATTTACAACAAAGAACATTGAAAAATATAATTTAAAATGTTATAGGAATTGCTTGTCTAAATGTAAAAATTATTATCTTATTTTATTATGAAATTTTTGTATCGAATTAACAACTGAAATTAGAAGTAGTATATTAAAAATGTTATTTGGAGTAATATGTTCAGCAAATATAAATGAATGTCATAATATATGAAATTAACATTAAGAAGAAAATTTTTTAAAAACTATAGAAAAGTATGTGAAAATCGAGTACTACTATTTTGATGATTCACAAAATAATTTTAAATTTCTTAGCATTAGACCATTTATCAGTGGAATGCACCGAAATATATACGTGGTATTCAAATAACTCTTTCATGTTTTTTAAGAAATATAATGTTGTGAAATTAAATTGACATGTTTTAATGAAAGGCAAAGAACAATGAAATATTTATTAACTATATATATATATTTAAATCAAATATTTTTTTTTTTGAATTTTATATTTCAGGTTATACATACGGCTTGCTATGTAATCGACACCACGAAAAATAAAAAATAGAATATTATAATTATAGTATATTATTTTGGTTTATATATTAAGATAATTTAGCATGTGATGAACATGTACTTTATTAGTACAAAATGTAAATATATTGATTATTGGAAAAATTCTTAGGCCTTATGTATTAATCCGATTTCTATATTGTTTTTGAAAAGAGGAAGACATTTTGCAAAACACGTTGAAATTTGTGCCTCAAAATTATTTTTTTTAAATCCATAAGAAGAATTTGAATATAAAAATTTTTGCAATATTTTTAACAAACTCTTTTGAACGTTTTCATAAGGTAAGGTTAGAAAATTATTCTTTGTTTCAATAGTAACAGAATTAGCGAAATAGGACATCTTGGAGACGAAAGAATTATTCCCGTAAAGCATAATATATCGAATTTATAATTTTCTGTCTGTCAATTGAATTCTGCAAAATAAAATATATTTGATATTCAATGAAATATTTCTTGATTAATTTAAATAAATGTGTTGTTAATTTTTAATTGATATGTACACCAATATACAGCAAAGAAAATTAAAAAAAAATATATATATATATATATTATTTTAGATTTATCAAATATTTATTTTGAATTGTAAATCTTAGATATATACAAACCCTGTCCTACGTAATGCACAACATGAAAGTAAATAAAAAAAATGTATAATTATAGTATATTACTGTAGTTTAAAATAATTAAAAAGTCTCATGTGATTAACATGTAATTTAGCTTCAGATTTTAAATATATCCGTTACTGGAAAAATTCCCACGGCTTGTGTTGTGATTAGATTTTAATATTTTTTTTTAAAAAGAGTTAGATATTTTGCAAAACACGTTTGACATGTAGTCTCAATATTTTATTTTGAACGTGTCAAAACACCGATTAATAAAAAATGAAAGATTGGAAAATTTTCCCTTAAAGGATCAACTATCTCGACTTTAGGAATGTGAAATTTCTCTAAATTTGTTGTTGGAAAAATAAGGAGTTCCTACAATGCGTATTGGACTTCGATTCCCAAAATTATTTTTCTAAAATCTATAAGAAATATTTGAATATCCACAATTTTTAAAATATTTAAACCCTCTCTTTTTTAACGTTTTCATAAGGTAAGTTTAAAAAAATTTAATATTTCCACTAATAACAAAAAATATAAATAAGACACCCTAGGAGGCATAAAAATTATTCCTGTAAAGTAAATATATCGAATTTGACATTTCTATCTGTTGCTTGACTTATGCAAAATAAAATTTCAAGAAACTCTGATGTATAATGCGACTTAAAATAAGTTATTTTGAATTAGAAAAAGACAAATATATATATATATATCCTAATCACTCAAGATGTTGTGAGTGATTTTCTAATTGTTATATATTTAAAACTTATATGTACATAACAGGTCGCGCGCAGGCCTCTTAGAAACTAATGTTTTTAAAAAAATACAATTTAATGTGATATTAGAAAATACCAGGGTCATTGTATGAATGATAATCTTTGGTTACATATAATACGGTGTCATATGAAAATAATGAAATGATATATCAAACGCTATAGAACAGAATGCAAGGAAGTATACCAATTTCGAATTTTAGAAAAATAATCATATAAAATTATCACATCTAAAAGTAAATTTAACGGCTTCTAACATTACAGTAAATGCTATGAATATAACTTTGTATAACATTATTTTTTGTTTTTGTTTATGACATAAATTAACAACAAATACCATACAAAAATATAATTTAATAAATATAAGAATGTCCGGTTTAAACATAAAAATTTATATTTCTTTTCTTATTAATAAATTTTTGTATCGAATTAAGAATTGAATTTAGAGATTGTAAATTAAAAATTTTGCTTGGAGAACTATGTTCAACAAATATAAATAAATGACAAATTATATAAGATTGAAATTGGGAATTAACCTTATATATAGAACATACATGTTGAAATACTCGTATCTTTTCAACCTAATCTATTGGAATTTTAATTAATAATAATAATATATATATTTTTATATTATTACTATTATTATTATTATTAATATTTTTATTTAAAATTCCAAAAAACTAGGTTGCTACGACTGTTTACATGTAAGTTTAGTGAATTATATTAAATTATTCCCTATGTATACATAGACCCAAATTATTAAGGTTAAGAAATTATAAATAATTAATAAATATTATAACTCATAGATCAAAAAATTAAAAATGACATCGATAATTAATTATATTTACAACAGAATATAGCAAAACCCCCTTTATTTATTTTTATTATGATACAATAATTATATTATTATATTATAATATATTATATATAGTAAATATATATATATATATATATTTGTGTACATGATATTAAATGGATTTGTTGCCAATTAAAATTGATATGCTTACATTTTTAAAAATAATTTTCAGCGATATTTATTATTTTATATATTTCAATTTTAATCTACTAAATTATAAATTTTTGGAAAATACATACGTTCTCCTATATAGTCCATACAAAGATGAATATTGTATAGAAATGTTTAATACTATGTTTTATATGGATTGTGTAATATACTAAATATTTTCGCAACGCATTTAATAGGGTTTCACCATATCAAGTAAGATTCTAGAATTTAAAATAATTAATTCATTGCTTTAAATATGCCACACCCAAGAAGAAGATATACATTAAAAATTATGATTTAACTTTCCCTCTCCTAAATTAATTACATAATGTTCAAAAATATTTATATGGATGTATGCTGTAAATATTTATAATTCTTCTTTACATAAATTAGCAAACAAAATTATAAAAAATATTATTTAAAAAGATATTAATTTTGCCAGTGTAGATATAACAATTATCAACTTAATTTATTAATACATTTTTATATCTAATTGATATCTGATTTACAACGAATATTAAAAATTATAATTGGTATTTTATGATTCGCAAATATGTGTGAATGACATAATATATGAAATTGACATAACAGTGACAGAGCCATTAGTCTATATATATATATATATATATATATATATTCAATTTTGAAATTTACTAAATTATAAATTTTGGAAAATACATACGTTCCTCTATATAGTCCATACAAAGATGAATATTGTATAGAAATGTTTAATACTATGTTTTATATGAATTGTGTAATATACTAAATATTTTCGCAACGCATTTAATAGGTTTCATCATATCAAGTAAGATTCTAGAATTTAAATATAATTAATTCATTGCTTTAAACATGCCACATAAAAGATATACATTAAAAAATATGATTTAACTTTCCTCTCCTAAATTAATTACATAATGTTCAAAATAAAATTTATATGGATGTATGCTGTATAAATATTTATAATTCTTCTTTACATAAATTAGCAAACAAAATTATAAAAATATTATTTAAAAGATATTAATTTTCCAGTTGTGAGATATAACAATTATCAATTTTAATTTATTAATACATTTTTATATCTAATTGATATGATTTACAACGAATATTAAAAATTATAATTGGTATTTTATGATGATTAGAAAAATATGTGTGAATGACATAATATATGAAATTGACATAACAGTGATAGAGCCATTAGTCTATATATATATATATATATATATATATTTATTTATTTTATTTATTTAGAATTAATAAAAAAATTAATACCTACTTTATTACAAAAATCATATCACAATTGTTTTTCATCAGAATTTTAATTTCCGATTCAATACAGAGTTTGCAGTATGCTAGGCACATTTCAGAAAATTATAATTCACATATATAAAAATTCCAATGTGCTAGGTTTAAATGACAATTCTACATCATAAATAGTGGGACAAGAAGTTAAAATAAATATAATTAGGTGTATATGAACTTGAAAACATCACACATTTTATTAATAAACATTTATAATACACACATACATTTAGAGAAAATTATATACAGCGTACACGGAGAACATTAATACAATATAAATAAATGAAACAGCTAGGAAGGGACGACAGCATCTAATTAACCTCGTTACAACACCGCACTAAACGACCGAGAGATGGCGATAACGTCGACGTAATCTATTAGGCTCTCGAAGAACCGGACAACAAAAGACGAAGAAAATCATTACACAAACAAAATATAATATTAAAAAGCATAGTCTGTGATAACATAGTATAATAATTATATAATATATATGTAAAATATCTGTAAATCATATATATATATATAATTATAAGTACTCCAATAAAATATTTCTTCTGGTCATATTAACAAAGATAAACACAATACATTGGTCAGAGATTTTAACGGGGTCAACTACCTTTTCCTCGTAATAACACCTCATATAGCGGCGTTCCATATACCTTCGGGTCTATTATGCAGTTGTGTATATGTAGTTACTACCACGTTCCTATATATATAGAGTGAACACCAAAAAAATAGCAGCGACGTTTCAATTAAAATTGATATGCAGTTACGATCTATTTTCGGGATCATTCTTATTCCTAAGCTGAGGATACCGGCGTTTCTCTATACGTCTGTGCAGTTGTGGTATACATACATCGTCTATATAGTCCAAAGATTTCCAATATTGTATGCTGGGGTATATTTGCAACTATACGCCCAGCGCAACCGTGGTTCACAATATATACACAATCACGGATCTTTATTCCATATTCCTACGATATCAAGTAAGAGTAGTTTAAAATATTCATATTGTTAAATTAGGATACAAATTTTCTTTTTAATAAATTATGATTGAACTTTTCTTTCTTTAAATAAATAAATTCATTAAAAATTTAAAATACGAGATTTTTATTTTATAAAAATCAAAAAAAATTAGCATACAAAATAAGGGATATTTCAAACTCAATAAATAGAAAGCTACAATTTTTAAATAATAAATATATATAGGAGCTTAGTTTATTAAACATGCTAATTGATAGTATGATTTACGTTATAAAATTTATAATTAGTTTTAGTTAAATAAGATTGATGACATATATTATTCTTAATGAACTCTTTGATTTCATTCCTATATATTTCCGATATATATATAATATATATAATATTATATATAATTATTATTATTTAAAATTCAAAAGAATTAGGTTACAGACATATCTACATGTATGTTTTATGAATTACATTAAATTATTCATAATGTATGCACAAACTTATATTATTTAGATTAATAATAATAATTAATAAATAAATATTATAGCTCTTTGAACAATAATATAGCAATAATGATATAGAACTAATTTTATTTAAATATAAATATGGAAAAAGGTCCTATTATATTATTATGATACAAATATTTATAAATATAAATATAATTTGATATTTATATATATTTTATATATATTTATATCATTTATATATATTTTATTTTTGTGGTATTCAATGATTAAATTCAAATTTAATTAATATGAATGTGTTGTCTAATAAAATTAAAATGTGTAAATTACTAAACAAAAAAATGTTTTTTATGTTATATATTTCAATATTGTTTTTACTAAATTTTTAATTTTGATAATACAATAATATATAGTCCATACAAAGATGAATATTGTATAGAAATGTTTAATACTATGTTTTATATGGATTGTGTAATATACTAAATATTTTCATAACGCATTTAATAGGGTTTCAATATCAAGTAAGATTCTAGAATTTAAATAATCAATTTATTGCATTAAATATGCTATAGCAGCTAAAAAAAAGATATACATTAAACATTTTGATTCAACTTTTTCTCTCCTAAATTAATTATATAATGTATACAAATATTTATATCGATGTTTACTGTGTAAATCATTAAAATTTTTTTTTTTAATTTTTTTATATATATTAGCAAAAAAAATTATTAAAAATATTATTTAAAAATAATAATTTTGCCAGTGAAGATATAAAAATTATCATCTTCGTTTATTAATAAGTTTTTATATCTAATTGATAACTGATTTACGACGAATATTAAAAATTATATTTGGTATTTTTATGTTTGGCAAATATGTGTGAATGACATAATATATGAAATTGACATAAGAGTGAATATTGGTCAATATATATTTATGTTATTAATATAAAATTAATTCCTACTTTATTACGAAAAATTATCACAATTGCTTTTATCAGAATTTTAATTTCCGATTCAATATAAAGTGTGAAATATGTAGAATGTCGGAAAATATAATTTACATATATAAAATTCTATTGTACTAGTTTGTAACGACAATTCTACATCTTAAATAGTGGGAAAGAAGTAAAAATATATAATTAGGCGTATATGAACTCAATAAATAGAAAGCTACAATTTATAAATGATAAATATGTAACGGAGCTGTTAGTTTAAGAACCATGCAATAGATTATAGTATGATTACTTATAGAAATAATTTTATTTAAATTAGATTAATGCAAATAACCTTATTTTAATGAGCTCTTTGATATTTTATTCCAATATATTTCCGATAAAAACAATTATATAATATTATTATAATTATTATTATTTAAAATTCAAAAGAATTAGGTTGCTACGACATATCTACATGTATATTTTATGAATTACATTAAATTATTCATAATGTATGCACGAACTCATATTATTTAGATTAAATAATAATAATTAATAAATAAATATAATAGCTCTTTGAACAATAATATAGCAATAAAATATAGAACTAATTTTATTTAAATATAAATATTGCAAAAGGTCCTATTATTTAATTCTATTATGATACAAATATTTATAAATATAAATATAATTTGATATTTATATATATTTTATATATATATTTATATCATTTATATATATTTTATTTTTGTGGTATTCAATGATTAAATTCAAATTTAATTAATATGAATGTGTTGTCTAATAAAATTAATATGTGTAAATTACTAAACAAAAAAATGTTCAATGTTTTTTTTATGTTATATATTTCAATATTTTTTTTACTAAATTTTTAATTTTTGGAAAATACATACGTTTTCCTATATAGTCCATACAAAGATGAATATTGTATAGAAATGTTTAATACTATATTTTATATGGATTGTGTAATATACTAAATATTTTCGCAACGCATTTAATAGGGTTTCTCCATATCAAGTAAGATTCTAGAATTTAAATAATCAATTTATTGCCTTAAATATGCTATACCTAAAAAAAAGATATACATTAAGCGTATTGATTGATATTTTCCTCTCCTAAATTAATTATACGTAACCTAATTTTTTTTTTTTTTTTTTTTATAGTAAATCGGCAATACACTTACTGCCCGGAAAGCCGTTAAGCAATACTTCGGGCAGTGGTTCGCCATCGTTTATTGTAAAGTAAAAAACAGATACAATAACGCTTCCTTATGGGGGTGGACTCTACACCCACCCCCTGACAAAAGTATATACAATTTTAACTTATAAATTACAACCTTACAGAATATATACAATCAAATAAAAAACATATACAATAAAAATATTATACAAATATATATATATATATATAATATACATATATATATATATACAAAATTTAAAAATTGGGAAGGACTGTGGTTAACCCCACAGGACCTCCTCACAATAAAAATTCTTCCTCAAGGAGGTTGACGACCACGAGCCGCCCTGCGGCCTTCCACGTCGCGATGGAGGCAACCCCTGCAGCGACTGTCTCTCGCACTCAGCCGCTTCCTGGCCGTCATCACAGTCGAAGCGAATCGGGCCACCGCGTTCCACTTAGCCGGAGACTCCAGCATGCGGGCAACGAGGTCGCAAGGCCGGAAACGGCCAATCACACTGATCAGCTCGTTCCGAGCACTCTCGAACGCCTCGCAGCGAACGAGAGTGAGACATACCATCCACCTCCGCTGTACGAACCGGGTGTCTCACCGCAATGACAACACCCGGCCGCCGGGGCACGGTTGATCCGACTCAAAAAATGGTTGAAACAACCGTGTTCCGAAAGCAGCTGAGAAAGGTGGAACGTCATCTCACCTCGTGTCCTCGTCACCCACCGGTCGAGAAGCACCGGAGGGATCAGCGTCTTGGTCCAGTCCCGACCACTGCCGTCGGGAGCGTCCCAGTGCGCGACCCTCTCGGCCCATTCCTCCATCGTCCGGGCCTCGGGAAGGGACACCGGCCGACGGTTCACTCGACGAAACCTGTCGTCTCCGGGCCGTTCAGCCGCTGCCGATGACAACGCCGTCCTGGCTTCGTACGCGCACGTGCGTTCCTCGGCCAGTAGGTCGATCGGAGGTATACGCGCGATGACCCGTACAGCATCATGGGAGACTGTACGGTGCGCACATACGCTCCTGATGGCCGCCCCCCGCTGGACTCTAGCCAGAGCCTCGGCGCTCCGACGGTCATAGCGCAACGTAGGACCCCACACGGGAGCGCCGTACAACATTACTGAATGCACAACGCTCATGAGTAGGCACCTACGGCACTCCCGCGGACCGCCGATGTTCGGCATGAGGCCAGAGAGGGCGGACATCATTCGCTGCGCCTTTACGGCCACAGCACGCAAGTGCGTACTGAACATGGTCCCCTTATTATCTAGCACCACTCCTAGATACTTCAGGGACTCTCCTAACTGTACGGTCACACCTCGAGAAGAACCCGGGGTTCGACTGTCAAGCGACAGTTTGTGAACACTACGGCTTCTGTCTTCTCGACAGCAAGCCGCAGGCCCATCTGCCGGACGTGCCCGGCGACCGTGGCGAGCGCAGCGTTCGAGCAGTCCTGCAACTCTACTACCGTATCCGCTTCGGCCACGATCAGCGTGTTATTAGCATAGCCGATCACTAGACCGTTCCTCTAGGAAGAGGTAGGCGGAACACGGAGTCGTACGCGACGTTGCACAGGAGAGGCCCGAGCACGGAGCCCTGCGGCACGCCGCAGGTGATCTCCATTGTGATCGGCTCTCCGTGTACGTCGTCGCACAGGTGCAGAACTCGCCCGCCTAGATGATCCGTCGTAGGTATGGCGGGAAATCCATACGAACGAGCGCCTCGCGTATCACTTCCCATCCGACCGAGTTGAAGGCGTTGCGGATGTCCAGGCTCATCGCCTACGCCACCCGTTGGAAGTTGCACGCGTTTGCTAGACGCGTGCATACAGCTCGCAGGGCGTCGTCGGTCGATCGTCCTTTCCGGAAACCGTACTGCCTGCCCGACAGTACGATACCCGTTCCGGACATACAGTAGAATCCCATTAATCAGGACTTCATTAGTCCGGACTTCGCTTTATCCGGACAGCCGTTTATAATACGTAAATAAACCAGTCGTACGAAAATTGTCTAGTTTTCACCGTAAATTAAACTAAACATGAAAACGAGTTCTACAAATTTCCTATAAATGGGGGTTATTGCGATAACATATTTATCAATACCAATTGTCATTAAAGTTATACAATTGTAATCCATTTATATATACATATGTATGTACCTCAATATTATATACAGTATATTATGTACAGTTGGTTGCTTGATACGCTTCGGAATGTTTCGTACCTTTCGTATGTGTTTTGTTTATCGTTTCGTAATTTATACTTCGTCCGTTTTTATACATATCACTGTGATGTCTTTAAGTAAACCTAGTCAACGTATAAAGCGTAAGCATATGTATCATTCTCTTAACGATAAACTCTGTGTTATTGAAAAACTCAAAAAAGGAGCGTCTGTGTCAATATATGGTTTAATAAAATATGCAATAAAATTTTTATAAATTTACGATTTTTGGTTATTTTGTTTATTATTTTTTTTTTTTTTATTTATTGTTTATTTACGCCTCAACAGGCAATTTTTACATAAACATTACAGAAATTACAGCAATTAGTAAACCAATAAGAAACAAGTAAATTATTTTCATGAACAATCGTACTAGTATACAAAACACACTATTTACATCAATAGACTGAAAAACAAGTAATTAATTAACTAATATTCAATATTATAAGAATTTTGGGAGAGGAAAAAGGGATCAACATTGGCATTACGCATAATACGATGTAAGGGATTATTATGGCCGAAGGCAGTCGAATGGAAAGGAAGAGAAAAGGGGATACATATGCGCGTTGTTCGAGAAGGAACTTTAAAATTTATTAGTTCTAGTAGAGGAGGACAATCAATTGACCCGTTGATGAGGTTAAGAAGCAGGGATGAACCAGCTAGTATTCGCCTATCAGAAAGGGAGCACAGTTTGAGTTGGTCAGAAACATCAGTATAATTATGAGGAGGATGATTAATTTTTAATCTAAACGCTGCAAAGTTTAAGAACTTGCACTGCACCCTCTCAATTTGATCTCTCCCCACTGAAGTAATTGGATCCCATATGATGGAACCAAACTCTACGATAGGTCGCACTAACGCGCAATAGAGGGTTTTTAGAGACCGAAGAAGTTTAAGTTCTCTCGCCATACGTTTTACAAATCCAAGTGTTTTAAGCGCTCTACAGGAGGTAGTCATAATATGTTTTTGAAAGTATAAGTTGGAAGCAAAAACAATACCTAGATCAGCTTTGGAAGAGACTGAGGTGAGCGGAATTCCATTGATAGAGTACACAAATTTAATTGGAACACAAACCCTTGAGAAGGACATGGATTCACACTTGGACACGTTAAACTCGAATGAAATCACCAGCAACAACCAGCCCCACCCCCGTACCCCGGAAGACCGCCGCACTTACCTCGAGGTAGCTCAGGAGCCGTCCGAACTCAGTTGGTGACAGACGAGGGGGCGCGTAACAACTGTAGACGCGCAAGGTGCCGCCTACAGTCGCTGCCACGTATCCGTCGCCTATCTCCGGGTCTCCGAAAGAGAGACCACAGGAGAGGACACCCAGAGCCGCCCCGCCAGACGAATCGATGAGCCAACCGGATCGATTGGCGTCATACGGTTCGCTGACGAGGCGACCGAGATATCCTCCCGCCCAACAAAGTCCCAGAACAGATCTTGAGCTTCGCTGCAGTGATTAAGGTTAGTTTGCACGAACCTTACCTCCATCGCTATTGGAAGACGCCGGCACGGGTGACCCAGATCGCCTGACCTCCTCCGCAGCACCCTGCTCCGAGGACTCTTCTTCCTCCTTCTTCGGCCCAGTGCCGGTCTCCTTCGCCTTGCACTGGGCCGCGAAGAGCCCAGGCTGCCGGCAACGGAAGCAGGTCGGCCGACTCTTCTCGAGCAGCCTGACCCTGCACCTGGTCCACCGACGACGACGCAACGTGACTCGGCAAGCTTGAGAGCTGCCGGGTACGTAGCGTCGACGCGGGCGACCATGTCGCCCCGCCCGTTAGGGTTTCTACGCAGGGTGACGGCAGAGTCGTCCCCTCACGTAGTCCCCGGACGAGGCCACCGCGAGCCAAGCCGTTCTCGACCTCATACCAGTCCGGGACGCCCAGGAGAAGAACCGGTGCGGCGCTCGGGCCGGTTGACCCTCGCTTCCCCCCCTACCACGGTCCGGACCGCTTCCGCCAGCTTGTCGGCGGATGCGGCATCATCCACCTCAAGAAGGATGCCGCCGGCTCTGGTCCGTCTCGTTGTCCGGACGTTTATTAACGTAGCAAATTGACATAACAGTGACAGAGCAATTAGTCTATATATATATATATATATATATATATATATATATATATAAATTTATTTAATAATAAAAAATTAATACCTACTTTATTACAAAATATTATCACAATTGTTTTTTTTATCAGAATTTTAATTTCCGATTCAATACAGAGTTTGCAAGATGTAGGAGGCACATTTCAGAAAATATAATTCACATATATAAAATTCCAATGTGCTAGGTTGTAACGACAATTCTACATCTTAAATAGTGGGAAAAAAGTAAAAATATATAATTAGGTGTATATGAACTCAATAAATAGAAAGCTACAATTTATAAATAATAAATATATAACAGAGCTCTTAGTTATAGGACCATGCGAATAGATTATAGTATGAGTTTATTTATACAAATCGTTCTAGTTAAATTAGATTGATGCAAATACCCTTATTTTTAATAAGCTCTTTGATTTCATTCCAATAAATTTCCGATAATAACAATAATATAATATTATTATAATTATTATTATTTAAAATTCAAAAGAATTAGGTTGCTACGACATATCTACATGTATGTTTTATGAATTACATTAAATTATTCATAATGTATGCACGAACACATATTATTTAGATTAAATAATAATAATTAATAAATAAATATTATAGCTCTTTGAACAATAAGATATAGAACTAACTTTATTTAAATCTAAATATTGCAAAAGATCCTATTAGTTATTTCATTTATGATACAAATATAAATATAATTTAATATTTATATATATTTTATATATATTTATATCATTTATATACATTTTATATTTGTGATATTCAATGATTAAATTCAAATTTAATTAATATGAATGTGTTGTCTAATAAAATTAGTATTTGTAAATTACTAAACAAAAAAATTTTCTGTGATTTTGCTATGTTATATTTTTCAAAATTTATTTTACAAATTTTTTTAATTTTTGGATAATACATACTTCGTTTTGTCTGTTCTATACAAAGATGAATATTGTATAGAAATGTTTAATACTATGTTTTATATGGGTTGTATAATATACTAAATATTTTCGCAATGCATTTAATAGGGGTTCACCATATCAAGTAAGATTCTAGAATTAAAATAATCAATTTATTGCCTTAAACATGCTATACCCAAGAAAAAAATATACATAAAAATTTTGATTAAACTTTCACTCTCCTAAATTAATTATATAATGTATAAAAATATGTATATGGATGTTTACTGTATAAATCATTTACATTTTTTCTTTTTAAATTTTTTTACATAAATTAGCAAAAAAAATTATTAAAATTATTATTTAAAAAGATATTAATTTTGTCAATGAAGATATAAAAATTATCATCTTCGTTTATTAATAAATTTTTATATTTAATTATTAACTGTTTTAAGATGAATATTAAAAATTATATTTGGTATTTTATGTCTAGCAAATATGTGTGAATGACATAATATGTGGAATTGACATAAGAGTGACGGAGCTATTGGTGAATATATATATGTATATATATTTATTTATTGATAAATAATTAATACCTACTTTATTACGAAAAATTATCACAATTGTTGTTTATCTGAATTTTAATTTCCGATTCAATACAAAGTGTGCAAGATGTAGGAAACACATTATGGAAAATATAATTTACATATATAAAATTCTAATGTACTAGGCTGTAACGACAATTCTACATCATAAATAGTGGGAAAGAAGTTAAAAATATATAATTAGGTGTATATGAACTCAATAAATAGAAAGCTACAATTTATAAATGATAAATATATAACGGAGCTGTTAGTTTAAGAACCATGCAATAGATTATAGTATGAGGTTACTTATAGAAATAATTCTATTTAAATTAGATTAATGCAAATACCGTTATTTTTAATGAGCTCTTTGATTTCATTCCAATATACTTCCGATAATAGCATCAATATAATTATTATTATTATTATGTCAAATTCAAAAGAATTAGGTTGCTATGACATATCTACATGTATGTTTTATGAATTACATTCAATTATTCATACTGTATGAACGAACTCATATTATTTAGATTAACTAATAATAATTAATAAATGAATATTATAGCTCTTTGAACTATAATATAGCAATAAAATATAGAACTAATTTTATTTAAATATAAATATTGCAAAAGGTCCTATTATTTAATTCTATTATGATACAAATATTTATAAATATAAATATAATTTGATATTTATATATATTTTATATATATTTATATCATTTATATATATTTTATTTTTGTGGTATTCAATGATTAAATTCAAATTTAATTAATATGAATGTGTTGTCTAATAAAATTAATATGTGTAAATTACTAAACAAAAAAATGTTCAATGTTTTTTTATGTTATATATTTCAATATTTTTTTTACTAAATTTTTAATTTTTGGAAAATACATACTTTCTACTATATAGTCCATATAAAGATGAATATTGTATAGAAATATTTACTACTATGTTTTATATGGGTTGTGTAATATACTAAATATTTTCGCAACGCATTTAATAGGGTTTCTCCATATCAAGTAAGATTCTAGAATTTAAATAAACAATTTATTGCCTTAAATATGCTATACCTAAAAAAAAGATATACATTATACATTTTGATTCAACCTTTTCTCTCCTAAATTAATTATATAATGTATAAAAATATTTATATCCATGTTTACTGTATAAATCATTATAATTTTTTTTATTTAAATTTTTTTACATATATTAGCAAAAAAAATTATTAAAAATATTATTTAAAAATAATAATTTTGCCAGTGAAGATATAAAAATTATCATCTTCGTTTATTAATAAATTTTTATATCTAATTAATAACTGATTTACGACGAATATTAAAAATTATATTTGGTATTTTATGTTTGGCAAATATGTGTGAATGACATAATATATGAAATTAACATAAGAGTGACGGAGCTATTGGTCAACATATATATGTATATATATTTATTTATTAATAAAAAATTAATACCTACTTTATTACGAAAAATTATCACAATTGCTTTTTATCAGAATTTTAATTTCCGATTCAATATAGATTGTGAAATATGTAGGGGGTATATGTCAGAAAATATAATTTACATATATAAAATTCTAATGTACTAGGTTGTAACGACAATTCTACATCTTAAATAGTGGGAAAGAAGTAAAAATATATAATTAGGTGTATATGAACTCAATAAATAGAAAGCTACAATTTATAAATGATAAATATATAATGGAGCTGTTAGTTTAAGAACCATGCAATAGATTATAGTATGAGGTTACTTAGAGAAATAATTCTATTTAAATTAGATTAATGCAAATACCGTTATTTTTAATGAGCTCTTTGATTTCATTCCAATATATTTCCGATAAAAACAATAATATAATATTATTATAATTATTATTATTTAAAATTCAAAAGAATTAGGTTGCTACGACATATCTACATGTATGTTTTATGAATTACATTAAATTATTCATAATGTATGCACAAACTCATATTATTTAGATTAACTAATAATAATTAATAAATGAATATTATAGCTCTTTGAACAATAATATAGCAATAAAATATAGAACTAATTTTATTTAAATCTAAATATTGCAAAAGGTCCTATTATTTATTTCTATTATGATACAAATATTTATAAATATAAATATAATTTGATATTTATATATATTTTATATATATTTATATCATTTATATATATTTTATTTTTGTAATATTCCATGATTAAATTCAAATTTAATTAATATGAATGTGTTGTCTAATAAAATTAATATGTGTAAATTACTAAACAAAAAAATTGTCAATGTTTCTTTTATGTTATATATTTCAATATTTTTTTTACTAAAATTTAATTTTTGGAAAATACATACTTGATGCTATATAGTCCATATAAAGATGAATATTGTATAGAAATATTTACTACTATGTTTTATATGAATTGTGTAATATACTAAATATTTTCGCAATGCATTTAATAGGGTTTCTCCATATCAAGTAAGATTCTAGAAGCTAAATAATCAATTTATTGCCTTAAATATGCTATACCTAAAAAAAAGATATACATTAAACATTTTGATTCAACTTTTTCTCTCCTAAATTAATTATATAATGTATAAAAATATTTATATCGATGTTTACTGTATAAATCATTATAATTTTTTTTATTTAAATTTTTTTACATATATTAGCAAAAAAAATTATTAAAAATATTATTTAAAAATAATAATTTTGCCAGTGAAGATATAAAAATTATCATCTTCGTTTATTAATAAATTTTTATATCTAATTAATAACTGATTTACGACGAATATTAAAAATTATATTTGGTATTTTATGTTTGGCAAATATGTGTGAATGACATAATATATGAAATTAACATAAGAGTGACGGAGCTATTGGTCAACATATATATGTATATATATTTATTTATTAATAAAAAATTAATACCTACTTTATTACGAAAAATTATCACAATTGCTTTTTATCAGAATTTTAATTTCCAATTCAATATAGAGTGTGAAATATGTAGGGGGTATATGTCAGAAAATATAATTTACATATATAAAATTCTAATGTACTAGGCTGTAACGACAATTCTACATCATAAATAGTGGGAAAGAAGTTAAAAATATATAATTAGGTGTATATGAACTCAATAAATAGAAAGCTACAATTTATAAATGATAAATATATAACGGAGCTGTTAGTTTAAGAACCATGCAATAGATTATAGTATGAGGATACTTATAGAAATAATTCTATTTAAATTAGATTAATGCAAATACCCTTATTTTTAATGAGCTCTTTGATTTCATTCCAATATACTTCCGATAATAACATCAATATAATTATTATTATTATTATGTAAAATTCAAAAGAATTAGGTTGCTATGACATATCTACATGTATGTTTTATGAATTACATTCAATTATTCATAATGTATGCACAAACTCATATTATTTAGATTAACTAATAATAATTAATAAATGAATATTATAGCTCTTTGAACTATAATATAGCAATAAAATATAGAACTAATTTTATTTAAATATAAATATTGCAAAAGGTCCTATTATTTATTTCTATTATGATACAAATATTTATAAATATAAATATAATTTGATATTTATATATATTTATATCATTTATATATATTTTATTTTTGTGGTATTCAATGATTAAATTCAAATTTAATTAATATGAATGTGTTGTCTAATAAAATTAATATGTGTAAATTACTAAACAACAAAATATTCAATGTTTTTTTTATGTTATATATTTCAATATATTTTTTATTAAATTTTTAATCTTTGGATAATACATACGTGCTTCTATATAGTCCATACACAGATGAATATTGTATAGAAATGTATAATACTATTGTTTTTATGGATTGTGTAATATACTAAATATTGTCACTACGTATTTATTAGGGTTTTACTATATCAAGTAAGACTCTAGAATTCGAATTAATCAATTTATTGCCTTAAACATGCCATACCACAAGAAAAAGATATACATTAGGAATTTTGATTGACGTTTCACCAACGTAAATTAATCATATAATATTTAAAAATTTTTATGTGGATCTGTACTGTATATATTATTATTTATTTTTTAGTTATGTAAATTAACAACAAAACGAATTGATAAATATTATTTAAAAAAATTTTAATTTTGCCAGTGAAAATAACATAATATTCATCTCAGTATATTAATAAATTTTAAATCAAATTGGTTACTGATTTACGAGGAATATTAAAATTATATTTAGGAAATATGTGTGAATGGCATAATGTATGAAATTGAAATAAGAGTGACAGAGTTATTGTTCTGTATTTACGATTATATATATATTATATATTTAAAGTTCCATAAACTTATGTTGTTACGACATTTTTTCATGTATGTTTAGTGAAATCCATAAAATTATTTATCAAGTATACATGAACATAAATTATTAAGATGAAGAAATAATAAATAAATGTTATAGTTCTTAGGCGAATAACATAGGAATAAATTAAAGAATTAATTTAATAATTGAAATAATTTTTATTTATATCACAATACTGCAAGAGCTCTCACTGTTTTTTGTATAATTAAGCTATTATACATATATATATATTATATATATTTGTATATGTGATATTCAATGAACTTAGTCTTATTTAATTAAAATGAATGTGTTGTCAAATAAAATTGATGTTTAAATGACTAAAATAAAATTTTTTTTAGAGATATTTTTATTTATATATTTTAAATTTTTCTATTAAATTTTAAATTGCTGCGTTATACATACGTGTATCTAAATAATCCATACCACGAAGAATAATAAATAGAAATATATAATTACAGTATAGTGTTTATGGTTTTTTTAATATATTAAGTGGTTTCGTTATATATTAATTAGGGTTTTACCATTTGTAAATGTTGTAAGACAGTAATATGTGAATTTAATTATTGCGTTAATCAGTCCAAACCACAAGTGTAATGTTTCATATAATAGTTGAATTGAACAATGAAGTACGATTTATATTATTGTTTTTATTAATTACTAATACGGGCATGCACATAATTTTTATAACAGAAGAAAGAATAAAACGACACGACATTGTACATCGGTACGGAAAAACAAATTCCGTTGAACAGTGTAAAATAAATCTTAAATCATGATAATATAATAGTATGTAAACATTACACTATTTCTTCTTCAAATTTGCAATAATTTTATAAATTACAATAGAAGTATTGTTGGCGACGGCGTTCTTTTCCGAGGACAGTTGACGCCAATCGCACGCACCCTGGACAATCGGTTGAGACCCAAATATTACACGTATATAAATATAAGACAGAAAAGGTTTATTGCTTCGTGTGAATAAATATTACAAAATAACGGTTAATGAACAAGACAAAATACTAGCTTCGCGCTAGTTACACAATCGGGAAGGGGAACAATAGTAGACACCACCGTGGAGCTACTGGCGTCGTTGAGCAATCCGAGCGAGGAGCAATCTGAGCGAGCGCAGTGGATTCGGAGCGTGACTCGAACACGATGAGAACACAATCGTACGAGTCCGTCGGCGGAGCAGCACAACAGCGAATATAATATTCGCGACGGCGAGCGTGCCGTGCCGTTTGCGCACAACGGCGGTGAGCGAGATCGAGATTTTACGATAGTACGTAAAAGGGCACGTGCGTGTTCGAGAGCATTCGAACGAGACGAGAACGGTAACAGCAAAAAAAAAAGGCGCGTAGAGCTGCGACGGACGCGTTTATCACGTATCGAGCATAACAGTTTTGACACCTTATGTCTCGGTTAACTGTGGTCAAGGTAGCTCTGAGACACGGTTGGGTGTCGACGGTGGCGGCAAATTTAAGATTACGTGAGGCGCGAACAAGTATAATATACAATACAATTTGAATAAATATTACATTAAAATAGATGGAATTAAATTTATTTACATTATAAGAAGTAGCAAATAACATTAGTAAACAACATGCAAAAATGAAAATTTAAATAGAACATAATTGTTGAAACGTAAATGTTTAAATTTTAAATTATCGGCAGCCCATCGTCGATAATCAAGTTTCGTACAGCGCAATAATATTATCGATAATAAATTATCTAATTTAAATTATTTGCTTTTTACGAATATTATTAGTGTTAGTGTGTAAGTGGTCAATGCTCTCGTATGTACGAAAACGATCGTCGTCGTCGATATACACGTTTAATAATATTTTTTTTGTAGTAATTTTTAATATTGTGCGGCATTTCAACGATCCAGATATTGTTATAAGTTTCATATTATTCTTTAAAAGGCGCTAATATATATATATATATATATATATATTTAATATAATATGTTTATTGATGTTAATTGATCATTGTTATTTATTGTCGTCGCGTAATTATTAAGAATTTGTTGTTGTTATATTTTGTACGTATGTTCACACCTTTCGCGAATTAATGAGTTATTTATTTTATTGACTCTAATAGTTTTTTTTAATTGTATTTTCGAGACTCAAATAGTCCATATCTTTGTTATATAAAATAGTATATTGACTCGAATAGTCAATTATATTATATTTTTTACCATTATGATTATTATTATTATCATTATTGTTGGAACGTAAACTTTTAATTATAAAATTATCGACGGCACAGTGGAGATAATGAGCTGCCTATTCATACGCGTTCATTATTGTGGTCATTTACCTAATTTAAATTATTATTATAAGTTTTGGAACTATAGTTATTATTATGTGTGCGGTCAATACCACTTGTATATTTCGTTGTCGTCGTTACACTACCGTCGGTGCAGTCACGTCTAATGCGTGCACTAAAGTATTTTTTTTCGAATCGCTCTATTATTACGTATTATTGTTGTTCATCGCGTATGTAAAAATAGTCAAAAAAACGTTTTGTAAAAATCATCGTGTAGAATACACTATAGTTTCAAAAAGTCGTAGTTCATTTTTTGTAATAACGTCTAATACGTTATTTATATTTACTCGTTTTAAAGCTCTAATAGCTAATTTGTATATTTTTTTGTATTGTTTAAACGGCTCTAATAGTCGCGATTATGCAAAATTATATGTAATATTTAAGATCTGTGTCTGCGTATTATTATAATATTTATTCCGATTTGTGAGAATGTTATTAATTTTTATATAGGATTAGGTAAAGCAGCTGGCCAGTTTGTCTTGAATTGTTATCCGTGAGTACGTATTAAATCATTTTTATATTGTCATATTATATTTTATATGATTTATTGTTCAATTGTTATGCTGAATATGTCTTTGAATTAAATTTATATTATTATATCTATATACAACGATGTGAATTTATACGTTTATTATTATAGTACAATTTGCTATTAAAAGGGTTACTTATTTATAATATTTATTTTGAACCAAAAAGGTTATTTATTCGTTTATCTATTTAGTCAAGTGGTTGTAATTTATTTTTGGGCCAAAGGTGCTGTAATTCGTAGAAACGAAAATTCGATACGTATTATTTTTGGTGGTGTCCGGGCACACGTAATAATATTTTACGTTTCGGGCTTGTGCAGTTTTCCTTATGCGTAAGAAATATTGTAATTTATAATATTATTTATCTGTAAAAATGGAAAGAACGCATTTGTTTTAGAACACGTTATTTACTCGAAAATTGATCACGGATAAAATAAATAAACCCAAAAATTATTGCAAACTAATGAATTCTTCATTAAAAATATTCCTATAAATACGTAAAATTATAGTATTATATCCATAGAATATTTAATAACATCGACGTGATATAGGTGCGACAAATTGCTGACAAGAGTGCATCGCGAAAAAGGTAATAGGTCGCACCTATAATATCACCTACATCGTAATTGGTCGTTGTGTTCCATATTTAGTCTGAATTACTCATATTATTAATATTCTCTTTTTCTTTTCTTTAAAACGTAATTTCGTCTTTATTCTCAGTTATTTGAATTATATATTTTTAAACATACAGTCCACTAAACAGGTACGCTAGCTAAAATTGCTTAGCCCCTGTTGCCAACAATTATAGTTGTAAAATGAAATCATGTCTGATTTTTATCGATCTCCTGTGTCCTAATCGATAGAAGCATCATTGTGCAGAATGGATAGCAATATAACAACTTTATTCTTTTTTAAGACATAAGATGTGAGTATACAGTTTGGAAATCCGAATAATTACAAATTTATTTCCCTAGTTTTTGAAATTGAAAATTTTTTTGGAATACATGTTTTATTTTTCTTAAATTTCCCACTACTGTCAATTGTTTTTCAGATAATAAATATTATAACACTGGAAGTGGTGTGAACCAATTATCTATTGTTATGTTTCTTCTAGTAATCTTCACTGGCTTAACCCTTCTTTTGACAAGACTTTTCGCATTATTATTCATTTTATAAGGACATTCTGGTAGTTGCCCGACATAAACTTCCAAATTGTACGTATATGCATTTTTTACGTCTACGAGCGAATATTTTTATTCCATAACACGCAGGTTTATTTGGAATACGTATATTGTCTGAACGAACATATACTGCGGAAAACAATGTATTATTCATCTAATGTTAAATATTCGCTCGGAATAAAATCATTTTGAAAATGTTGGATTATAAATTCAAAAAGTTCTCTTATAGGAGACAATTTATCAATTTCCCTTCTTTCTGGACGGTTGGTAAAATAATCAAAATGCAAATTTCTTAATTACAATCTAAAACGTCGAATATTCATAGTTAAATAAACAGCCACAAGTTCAGTTCCCTTTGAATCATCAAACATATTAAATATATTTTGACGACCAGATTTAGAAACTCCAGCAAGAATTAGAATAACAATCAAAGCTTTAATTTCAACATCACCAGTTTTCTTGGCAGCTCGAGCTCGTTCATATGTTTCTCTTACAGAAATAATTTTATATTTGTACTTTTAACGATTATATTTATTACGACTTTATCAAAAAAGAAAAAAAGAAAAAACATTCTAAATGAGTTTTCATATTTTTTGCAGTCCATTTTGGATCAGGTAAATGAATAATTATATTATGAGTACGAAGGTCATAGAAGTCATAGTCCTTAAAATTATTTCGTGAAAGAGAACTTTGTGTTAAATGGAAGTTGGTTATATAGAAGTCAATGTATTCAAATGTTGCTTAAACTTATGCTGTAGTTAATTAACCTAATAGTTATAAAAGAAAAATATATAGAGGTATATGTTTTATGTCGTGTTTACATGTTTAACATTAATTAACAACAAAAACCCTTGAAACATATAATTTAAAATGTGATCAAAAATAGCAGATTTAATTGTTATTCCTGGTCACAAGAAAAAAATTATTATATATCATATTTCATAAAGCTGATTATAAGAAAATATTGCAATTTTGAATTTTAAGGAAAAAAGTTATAAATACTGCTAGAGAAATACACGAGATCAAAATATTATTATTATGTTCATGAATATTAAATGATTTTATTGGATTACGAATAACCAATATTAAATTATTTGTCCAAATGTTGAACCAAGTTTCATTTTGAATATACTAAGAAATATATAAAATATTCATTGGTGTTATTCCTGTATTTATAGAATTGAAGGAAAGCAAAATAATTTTAATGTATATTTGACATCTGAATTTCCAAGAAAAAAAGTCAGATTTTACGCTTTTCTATATTTCACAAATTAATATCCCAGCAAAATATATTTTTATAATTGCTATATAAACTCTATAATTAAACTATTTCATGTTTTATTATGAGCATAATTTAATTTTCTTTTCTTTTGAATTTTAAATTATTCATTCCTATGTTTATATAAATCATACAACAAAATAACAATAATACATTATATGGTATTGTATAAAATCACGACCAAAAACGCTTCGCCTGCAGCTCCGTATATAAAAATGGCTAAGTAAAAAAATATCTATCAACAATTATTACGTGTCTGGTAAGTGGTTAGCATCATAAAGTTGTGATATCATTTGTGGCTCTAAGTAAAATTTTCGATTTACTTGGCGAGATCAAATAAACTTTCTTAATCTGTTGTTATAATACTATAACAATATGTAAGAAAATATAAAGTATTTTAAGTATTTGTAAATTTATTGAAATTTAATTATGTACCTATTATTATAAAAATACAGTAACTCGTACATTGTATAACTATGCACTCTATTATTTTCTAATATATAAAATTCTCGTGTCACAGTTTTCGTTGCCATACTCCTCCGAAACGGCTTGACCGATTTTGATGAAACTTTTTGTGCTTATCCGGTATCTATGAGAATCGGCCAACATCTATTTTTCATCCCCCTAAATGTTAGGGGCAGTCCACTAAATTTTTTTTTATTTTTAGACAAAATTTTTAATTTCTATTTTTATGATACAACATACAAAAATACATACAATCCTCAATTTTCACCCTTCTATGATCAACCCTTATTTTTAATAGCCATTTTAGTAATTTAATCATTTTCCTCTCCGGTCGAAAACTGATCAATCGTCATTTAATTAGTTATCCCCGCCAGATGTCTACAGGTGTCACTTCTGACCCAGTAAACAGCACGGAGTAGGGATGAGAACGAAGCAGGTCTCCTTTCTTTCTCACTCCCTACACAGTTGTCGGCCACAATAATGATGTTTATGCATCAAGTGTAGTAGTAACGTTGATAATTATTATTTTATTATTATTTCTCAGTGTAATTCTCATATTAACTTTTAATCATTCCTATTTTATCAATAATAATTAAATTATCAATTTTGAGTGTATTTTGCACGATTAGTTAATCAAATGATTTTATAACCTCAAAAGAACTCAACACGTGACACGAGCTTCCAATAACAACGGATTTTGTGTTGTAAGTATACTTTTTTTTATATCGAAAATATTGTTGATCTTATAAAAATGTAATTTTAATATAATTTTATTAAAAAAATGTAATTGAACAATTAAGATTTTCATAGTTTCCAAAAAATCAATCATTATGAATCTTTATTTTGAAATGTCAATGAAAATATTGGTTGTATGAAAAAATTATAAGAGACAATGTTTTCATAAAATTTAATTTTTTACTTTTGTTTGAAAAATTTTTCCATAAAACTTATATTTTTGTTATAAATCATTTCAAAACTGCGGCAAAAATCCTGGCCCTAATTATACTTTTAACATTTTTCATCATTAAATAATTTCATTAATTCTATTTATGTATGTTTTGTACAGTGAGCAATGCCAAGAAAACGCAAAGGGGCTGATTTGAGCCGTAGTACAAGTAAAGCTCGAAACTTGCGAAATAGCAGATCCGAAAGAACAGAAGAACAAATCCAGCAACAAAATACTGATGCACGTGTCAGAATGGCGCAATTGCATCAAGAAGAGCCAGAAGATACACGAGCTGAACGCAATGAAGTCAGAAGATTAGAACAACGACAATCACGCCGTTTCACAGTCAATAGACGAAGAACAAATGACCAACAACGACAACAGGTACATCGAGCATTTATATCTGATTCATTCCTGCGTCTAGCATTCCATATTGAATATTATGCTCATTCAAAAGTGGTAATTGGTGCTATGGACAAGGAATGTCCGCATTGTCATGCTCTGAAATTCAAAAATGAGCCAGCTGGGATGTGTTGCGCGTCAGGAAAAGTGCAACTACCTGAAATTGAAACACCACCTGATCCATTGAACGGCTTACTTACATACTTACTTACTTACTTACATACAAAAACGTTAGCTCAAAGGATTATTATGCGTACCGATTAATGATTAGACGTGGCCTGGACAACGTCATTTTACGATGTCGTGAGCTTTGTCAACAATTCATGGTCGACATGTACGCGAAGATTGAGAGCGAACGACTACGATACTTACGATATAATCAACAAAAGCTGCGCGCGGAAGAGTACATTCATTTGCGAGACGCTATCAACAACAACGCCGACGTCGCCGAAATTGGTAACCATGTCATTTTACCATCATCGTACGTAGGCAGTCCACGTCATATGCAAGAATATATACAGGATGCTCTGACTTTCGTGCGCGAATATGGACGACCATGTTTATTTATCACGTTCACATGTAATCCAAAATGGCCAGAGATTAGATCTTTGCTACTGCCTGGCCAAAATGCAATACATTGCCATGACATTACAGCACGTGTGTTCAGACAAAAGTTGAAGTCTTTAATAAGTTTCATTACTAAATCACATGTATTTGGTCCCACACGTTGCTGGATGTATTCGGTTGAGTGGCAAAAGCGAGGATTACCTCATGCACACATTTTGGTTTGGTTCATCGACAAAATCCGTCCTGAAGAAATCGATAGTATCATTTCTGCGGAAATTCCAGATCCATCCACTGACCAACTGCTGTTTGATATTGTTACAACAAACATGATTCATGGTCCATGTGGTACTCTTAATAGTTCATCGCCTTGCATGGCTGATGGAAAATGTACTAAAAATTTCCCTAAAGATTTTACCAATGATACGGTCACAAATGTCGACGGATACCCAATATATCGTCGAAGAAATCCTGAAAGTGGTGGACAGTCATTTATTAAAAATATCATCAACACAGACATTGATATTGACAATCGTTGGGTGGTGCCATATTCGCCTCTGCTGGGCAAGACATATAATGCTCATATTAATGTTGAGTTCTGCAGTTCTGTGAAGAGCATCAAATACATTTGCAAGTATGTCCATAAAGGCAGTGATATGGCTGTGTTTAGAGTGGAAAATATTAATGTGAATGCTCCTCCAGTGAATAAAAACGATGAAATAACGCTCTATCAAATTGGTCGGTACATCAGCTCCAATGAAGCTGCTTGGCGTATCTTTGGTTTTCCAATTCATGAACGGGATCCAGCAGTTGTTCAGTTAGCCATCCATCTTGAAAACGGTCAGCGTGTATTTTTCACGAACGAGACAGCGATTGATCGTGCAATAAATCCACCTAAAACTACACTTACTGCATTTTTTGAATTGTGTAATCGTGCGGATGATTTTGGTGCCTTTGCACGAACATTACTCTATTCACATGTACCACGCTATTTCACATGGACTCAAACAAAAACATGGATGCCCCGCAAGCAAGGCTCACCAGTTGCTGCATGTCTTTATTTATTTAAATCAAACGCCTTGGGGCGATTATTTACAGTCAATCCAAGGCACACGGAGTGCTTTTATCTTCGACTGTTGTTGGTTAATGTAACTGGCCCATTATCATTTCAAGATATACGTAAAGTGAATGGGCAACAATATCCAACGTATAAAGATGCATGCCTTGCACTCGTCTTGCTGGAAGACGACAACCAGTGGGAATGCATGCTTGCTGAAGCTGCATTGAACTGTACAGCAATACAAATTCGTCTACTATTCGCTATAGTGTTGACTACATGTTTCCCAGCCCGAGCACAGATATTATGGGAAAATCACAAAGATTCAATGACTGATGATATATTGCATCAACATCGTATACGGTGCCACGATCTAATCATAACATTCAGCGACGAAATGTACAATGAAGCATTGATTGCTATTGAGGATCTTTGCATTGTCATTGCCAACTTACCACTTAGTAATTTCGGTATGAATTCGCCAAATCGAACTGCATCTGATTTAATGAATACTGAAATGAATCGTGAACTTCAGTACAGTACTGTAGAAATGGCAGCGATTGTTGCCCGCAATGTCCCACTAATGAATGAGGAACAAAGAACCATTTATGATCGCATTATGCTCGCAGTTTCAGCTGGACAAGGTGGGTTCTTCTTTTTGGATGCACCGGGGAACTGGCAAAACATTCGTTATTTCGCTAATTCTTGCTGAAATACGATCAAATAATGGCATCGCATTGGCCGTTGCATCATCGGGCATTGCAGCAACTTTATTGGATGGAGGTAGAACAGCTCATTCAGTATTTAAGCTGCCACTAAATATTCAGAATAACCCTGACGCAGTATGCAACATTAAGAAACAATCGTCCATGGCCACTGTGCTGACACGGTGTAAAATTATTATTTGGGATGAATGTACTATGGCACACAAACATTCACTTGAGGCGTTGAACAGGACATTGAAAGATATTAAAAACATTGACAAACTATTTGGTGGAACTCTGTTGGTCCTTTCAGGTGATTTCAGACAAACACTTCCAGTCATTCCACGTTCAACATACGCTGATGAGATCAACGCTTGCTTAAAATCATCTCCATTGTGGCGTAATGTTGAAAAATTACAGCTAAAAATAAATATGCGCGTTCAAATGTTTCAAGATCCATCCGCTGAAACATTTTCAAAACAACTCTTAGATATCGGTGATGGAAAAGTTGCTATAGATGAAACTGGATACGTAAAATTACCGACCGATTTCTGCACAATCGCTGATTCGCAAGATACTCTCATTGAACAAATATTTCCCGATGTACACACACAGTACATAAATCATGAGTGGCTTGCAGAAAGAGCGATTTTAGCGGCAAAAAATGTAGACGTTGACAATTTAAATCTGAAGATACAAATGTTGTTGCCAGGGAACTTGGTATCATATAAATCTATTGATACAGTTTGCGACGACAGCGAAGCAGTAAATTTTCCCACAGAGTTTTGAACTCACTGGATTTGCCAGGCATGCCACCGCATAATTTACAATTAAAGGTTGGATCTCCAATTATCTTGCTTCGTAATTTGAACCCGCCCCGGCTGTGCAACGGTACGCGATTAGTCATTCACAAAATAATGAAAAACGTGATCGAAGCCAGGATTTTAAATGGCAAGTTCAGAGGTGAAAATATACTCATACCACGGATTCCTATTATACCTACAGATGTGCCAATTCAATTCAAACGTATTCAGTTTCCGATTAGATTGGCATTTGCAATGACTATCAACAAATCCCAAGGTCAAACGATGTCTGTTTGTGGATTAGATTTGAGAACACCATGTTTTTCACACGGACAATTATACGTGGCATGCTCTCGAGTGGGTAAATCATCCAGTTTGTTTGTGTTAGCTAAAGATGGACTAACAAAAAATATTGTTCACGCTATAGCATTTAGAGATTGATATTGTTTAATAGTGTTACTGTCGTAATTGTTTAATTAATGATATATAATTTTAAGGAATAAATTATAATATAACTTAAAAATAATGTTTGCCTTTTGTTATTTTTATATTCCCTCATCGTTCACAGCGCTCCATGCTTATTTCACGCATATACCACATTCTTACATACATACAATATACACATTCTAACATACATACATACTTACAATAAGTAAGCTATTTTTTGTCTACACTAGAAATTACTAGGAAATTATTTATATGGCAAAACAACGTTTGCCGGGTCAGCTAGTACCCTATAATAAGAAGTGATACTGTTATAACAACTGATTAAGAAAGTTTATTTGATCTCGCCAAGTAAATCGAAAATGTTACTTAGTACCACAAATGATATCGAAATTTTATTATGCTAAACACATACTAGATAAGTAATAACTGGTGATAGATATATTTTTAATTAGTCGTTTTTTTTATACGTAGCTGCAGACGAAGTGTTTTCGTTCTGATATCACCTCTTTTTTACAATTTATTGCAATATACATCGCTGAGAAGATAATATTTTTACAATCATTTCTTTCTTTAATTGATCATTTATAGCGCATGTTTTATAACTAATAGCACCTATTACCATGGTATGTGGTTCCATAGTACCTGCTTATAGCTATCACTCACTATTGTCTACATTGTTTTATTATGGAGATCACAATTTTGGCCATAAGTAAATAATTAATGTATATTTGTAAGTTTTTCTAACGTCTTCATATAAATATTTTAACCACCCCGGGGCCAATATTTTTTCTCCACATCTAGGTCATTATATTGAAACCAATTGCTGCCATTTTTTACAATACAAGTATAATGCTCTTCGTTTAATGATGTACCATAATGGCAAATTACGGAGTGCAAACAATATGTCTGATTATCAATTGTTAATAATGATGTAGAAAAACTGGTATGATAAGGCCGTTAAATTTTTCATTATGATTTTCCAAATTTGTAACTGTATGAATAAGTATTGTTTAGGGTTTACTGTTGATGTTTTTTGAGTATGTATATAAAACCACGCGAATCCAGTGCAACGGGCGTTGCGTGCTCTAAGTAATAAATGACACAACAAACAACAACGACGGTTGTCTAATGACTGTACGCGCTGCGCGGCGTTCGGTACTCAGCCACTGAGTTTACCCCCAACTATTATAATATTAAATCGTACCGAGAATGAAAGAAAGTAGAGTGGGGGACCGAACCTTAACGCTATTTTTTTGGCAAAAATTATGAATATAAATGCTTATAACTTTCGTTCTATTAAACCGATTTGCACGAAATTAAAAAAAGGCTTCCCAGTAACTTTTGTAATGTTTGACATAAACTAGAAGTTTATTGATTCAACAAGAGTTATAGTGAAGCGCGATCAAAAAATATGAGCCGTTTTACATGAGTTTTTATGGGAACATTGTTGTCCGAGATAATATACACTGTCGCTATTGCACTTAATTTGTTATTACTTAACGCGCGCAAAGACCGTTCACTGGATATTGCAAAAGTTTAGAATATTTTTATGAATAACAGATATATTTAAAAATTGAAACAAACAATAAATTCACCAATTAAACATAATAATATCTTTTTTTATATGTTCATGACGAAAGCGATAAAATAATATATTATAAAAATAAATATTACGAAGATTAAAAGATTATAACAATCAATATAGTAGATTATAAGAAAGTGTAACAATATTGAATTTTAAGAAATTAATAAATCTTTTAAAAATATATTAAAATTAAATCACGATCATAGTGTTATAACAACTGACAAATAAATAATACATTTTTTAATCTTTAAATAAATATCAGTAGGTTGCATTGATTGATATACATTATATTCAATGATTTTATTCTTGTTTATTAGAACAAAATATTAGTTCAATTAACCCAATGTCGACCGATGGTACTTTTAAGTACCATCACTTTAATATTATATTAAACCTACCCTGCTCCCCTGTTAGATTTTCCGCTCCACCAAGATTTTATAGTTTATTGTTTTTTAATAATAGTACGTAATTTCAAAATATCTAGTAAGTAGCTAACCGTAAACCAGTCAAACACTCGTAGCGTTTTCCATATACCTATTTTTTTTGTACACCCGTGTACACTGATATACACTTTTTGAGTGATAATTATTATTATCAACTGGTATCAACACTGCAGTAGATAATGCAAATTCCATATGAAAGTACGGTGTATTTGTGGTTAAACTATGGTTTAATGGAAGCACATCCATAATCTTGTATGAGGATTCATTCTAATGATTGTTGCCTCACACCAAGGTCTAGGCTGGTAAAAAAATTAGGGGGAAGGGCTTGAAGTCTGGACCTTTTAGCAACGGTCTTGCCTCCTCTGCCAAGATGACCTGCGGACGCTTATGTGTATAGTTCCTGAGCCATCGGTACGTACAAGTACCACGTAATAAATATACACAGTGAAAAACAAATGAAAAAATATCATAATTTGGCTACTATATGATTATTTTTATATTGAGTTTTGTAGAAACCCATATTATGTAGTAGTCCGTTTTATTGTTGTTTTTGATTATGAATATAAGCATTGTAAACAAAATGTAAAACGATAGATTTTTCGGGGTGTGCGTGTAGTATCATTATCAATTGTTGTTTTTGTATTTCAATGTTGTTTTGATATAAACAGTTCGTTATAATTCAGTTGGACCTATAAATACCGTCGGGTTACAGCGTTTTTATGCACTTACGTGTTTATCCGCGTTGTTTGCCGCGTGTCGCGATAATATTACGTACATACCTATTTATTTCCGATATACTCGTGTACAGTAAACGTAATAATTTTTTTCTTTAGTAATTAATCATGTCTCACCATAATGTTTGTGATTAAATAATATATGAATGGTTAGACGAAGATCTTCCATTAGATAGTAATATTCAAACAGACGAAGAGGAATTATCAGATGAAGAAAATATTGACTTCGACCCGTTAAGTATTGACGTTCATTTACCCGATATAGTCTCCGAAAATGGTAATCCTTTTGCTAATTATGAAATAATATTAGATCATACTGTAGAAATAGATGATGCACCTATGTTAGAAATACAGGAGCCAATTATAATTAATATTTCAACCAGTTCTTTGCCAGGTCCTTCCAATATTTTATCAAAAATGCCTACGACAAATAAAAATAAAAAGAAACTATAGAAAAATAATTTACTCTACATATTATTATAAAACCGTTGGTTTTATTTATTAAAAGGTAAACATTTTTTAATAATTGATTTTAGCCTTTGAAAGTAAATTTATGAACTTGAGATAAAATGTTTAGGAAAAAATAATATAAAATAGTTAGTGTTTATAGAGCCCTACGGTACTTAAAAGTACCAGGAGAAAACTGGTTATTTACCAAAGGTACTTCAAAGTACCATGTAAAAAACTCAATTTTGGAATTTCACAAAAAAAAATTTTTTTTTCTTTATTTAGCCAATTTAAAACATATTTATGTAAAAAAACACGGAAAACCCATTTTATTTCTATGCTTAGTCAACAAAGGGCTAATTTGGTATATATATATATATATTTAAAATTTCAAAAGTGCCTTATTGGAAACTGTCGAATTAATTTTTTATTAATCATTTAATTATTAATGTCGAATAGACAACTAAATTATATTAAACATATTTAGTTATTTGTATAAGATATACTTCAAATTCTATTCATATCAATTTGAATTTTTGATTATACATACCCAGACCTAAATGTTTCATAAACAAAATATAAAAATAAGAATTTATAGTAACTGTATGGTATTTTTGTATATATGATAATCATATGTACAATTGATATATCATATGAGAACGTTTGGTGTTTAAGGAATGATTATATATATATATATATATATATATATTGATTCTAGCTATATAAGAATAAACCGTATCATTTTAACTTAAATATTGGCTAAATCAATTCTCAATATTAGAAAAAAATTGTTATACCTAATGTTCTCTTCTGTCAGTTTATTATGATATCATTTGATTTGCCGTTGTCCAAATAAATTGCTAAATTTTTCCTTATATATATATATATATATATATATATATATATATATATATATATATATATATATATATGAACTGAATGAATTTTGAGTTAAAGATAATTAATAGTCATTAAAGAGTTAAACTTATAGGTCAAAAAACATAAGAACACGTTACCGATACAATTTACTTATTGTATTAATTTTTATTTTAATAAGATAATTAGATGAGCACATGCCCATATAATTAAACATGATTTTGATTAGAAATGTTTAGCAGTATTCTGATATAATTTTGAAAATTATACTTTAAATGTATTGAGTATATTTAAATAATATTTTCTTCTGCTCCATTATTAAATATCATGTGTTATTCTAGAATGAACTTACGTGGTACTTTATTTTCAAAATCACATTAAACAAAATGATTAATTATATTTATTATTTTTCATAACAGATCATATGTAATTATGGGGAAAAATACAAACACTCTTGATAAACATTTATGATCAGAGAGTTGGAATCATCACACTTGCTACAAAAGTTTTACATCTTAATTTTAATGCAAATATAATTATAGAGCTTCAAGAATTTTAAAAATAGTTAACGTATTTAGAGCATAATTTTAGTTATGTTAGAGAAAAGATTAATATTCGAATTTCATGTTTAAACTAATTAATCCATACCAACAGAAAAAAAGCCTAATATATTTAAAATTGCAGGCGAATGATCATAAAGCGTGTTTTCAATATTATATCATAAAGTGAAATAAAGAAAATTGTTTCTAGATAAATGGTGAATAAGTTATATAGGATTATAAATATTATTAAAAATTAATTTTACAATAATATTGAAACAAATATAATTAGAATTCAATGACTAAATCGCTATGATGTCCATTGGTTTTATTCTAGTTAAATAAGAATAAACATGAAGTCAAAGAATTGTAATGTATATTTCCAAGGTGAAAAATTCAGAACTATGTATATGGTTTTCAATATTTCACAAATTAAAAGCACTGCAATAAATTTTTTGTATTTGCTGTCCTGAATAATGTATTTATTGCTGTTCGGTATCAATGTATAAACTTAATATAATTTTCTATAATGTAAAATATTGTACACTGATCCGCAGAGGTTGGTACTACTACCTATTATGTTAACGGTCTAATGTAATGTACGTTCGTGGTCGTTCCACTTCACTATCGCGCGTTCGAACGATGTATACGATACCTGCTACCGCACGTGAAAAAATTATATACACACCGCGTATTCGATATGTTTATATTTGCTTTATTTAATAAAAAAGGTCTTACAGTCCACAACCGAATCATATCGTTTTATCCAGAGCCGTCCCGAGGTATTTCGGGGTCTGGGGCAAATTAATTTGGTGGCCCTTCGACCATCATAATAATTATTTAAAGAAATCACGTAAAATGTATATAGTGTGAAAAATAATTTTTTTAAATCAATGTGTCCAGCACTTTTTTATTCATTTACCCTAATATTACCATTGATTATAAATTATAATATATGGTATAATCTATGCTCAATGATATTACACTTGGAATGATAGTACCTATTAAGTATGTAAAAATGGGAAAGCCGATGAAAAACTATAACAGTGTTCATATATGTATTATCATTGATAATATTAAATCAATGGTATTATGTATATAATATTATTTACGTACTATATCGTACTATGTCGATTAATAATTAAAGTTACTGACTGGAGCGGGCTTGCGGATGTGCGGGCTGTAGTTGACTATTCTACGTGTATCGGTTATCAACGTATCCGCTATTAATTTGGTCTAAAAATATCGTCTGCACATCGCCTACCGTAGCAAAACGAGCCTTGTTATTGCAATATAATATTGATTACAGGAGTATTACATATATGTGACTGACGCAACGAAAGTAATATTTGTTATCGGGACATTTTAGTCTTTTGTCGGGTCTTTTGGGGGGCCCCTTAAAAATATTCCTAAATTGGGGGCCTGAGGCAAAATGGTCCCGTTGCCCCCCCCCCTCTGAACGGCCCTGGTTTTATCTATCCTAAACTTTAAATCCGTAAATACAAAAAGTAGCTACCGTACAATTGCAATAACATGAAGAAAATTATTATTTAATCTTATAATGAGATATGCTCATATTTCAATTTTTCTTCTTATGATTTTGAATTTTGGATTATATTTACATGCATCTATATAATCCGTACCACAAAAATAAAAAATAAAAATGTATAACTATTATATAAATATTTAGTTTTACATATATTAATAACTAATGTCATTAAATATATATTTTCAATGAATATAGGGAAATGAAGATGTAACATTTTTCTTCTTACATCACTTATAAGTTGTAATAAGAATATATAAATTTTTTTTTTTTTAACATTTATTTGGAAAATATACAATCTGTAAGGGTAATTTACAATAAGCATATATGCGGTGTTTATGTCTTTTTACGTGAATTCACATGAGTTAAGGAACTACCCAACAGTAGTACTTATGACGTGAGGGATTTAAATTTGTGGGTTATTTGAATGTTAATAATTTTACGTTGTTGCTAGGTCTCTGCACTAGATTTGTTTTAATCTTCTTGGCGGGTCACCAGGTATGTTGGTAGAGTCAAGGGCAAGAATCAAAGAATTTGAGTGGTTTGCTAGTCGGGAGCGAAATAATTTGTAGGATGATTTTGTTACCTCTGGAACTGTTTGGATGTTTAAATCGGTGTGAAGTGTGTGATTTGAAATATAGAACGGCGCGTTTGTAATCATACGTAATGTTATAGATTGAAAACGTTGTATTTTATTAATGTTTGATTTCTTAGCAGAACCCCATAGTTGGATGCCGTACGACCACATTAGTTTTAGTAATGTTTTATATAACAGGAGTTTGTTTTTTAGGCTAATTTTGGAGTTCTTACCGAGGAGCATATGGAGGGATTTACGTCTGGTGTTTAATTGGATTCGTTTTTTTTAAAGTGCTCGGCCCAGGTAAAACGTTTATCTAGTATTAGACCTAGATAACGTACGTTAGATGTTTGAGGAATGATTTTATTGTTTAGCGATACTGGGGGTATTGTATTTTGTTTGAGGCTAAATGTGATGTGCGAGGACTTTTCATTGTTGATTTTTATTTTCCATTTGGAATACCACGATTCCATCATATTAAGGTGGGTTTGTAGATGTTGGGAGGCAGTTTGCGGGATATCATGCGAGGTGAAGATAATTTTGTCGTCTGCGAATTCAGCAACATTGGTTTGGGGGGTGGTAGGTTGGTCCGCTGTGTATATATTGTATAGGATTGGAGACAAAATTGCTCCTTGGGGGACACCAGCTAGGATAGGAGATGAGTTAGAGAAGACTGATCCTACCTGTGTAACGAAATTACGATTTTCTAAGTACGACTTAAAAAATAGAAAATAGGGAGAAGAGAGAATCGCTTTTAGTTTAAATAGAAGGCCGGGGTGCCATACCTAATCGAATGCTTGGGCAATGTCTAATAAAACGGCGGAGCAGTATAGTTTTTTTTCCAATGCATAGGATATAGAGTCTGTTATGCGGTTTACTTGGTGTAAAGTTGAGTGTTTGTTACGGAAGCCAAATTGCGTGTTAGGAATTATTTTTTTGTCATTTATAATTTTTGAAATACGTTTAAGTGCTAATTTTTCAGTTAATTTTGCAAAGAAACGCAAAAGGCTAATTGGACGGTAGGATGATGCAATGTCTGGAGGCTTACCTGGTTTTGGAATTAAAATTATTACTGATACTTTCCACTGAAGAGGAAAGTAGAAAAGTCTTAGTATGGAGTTTAATATGTGAGTTAAATGGATCAATGCTTTTTTTGAAAGTTCTCGAGTTATTTCTGCTGTAATTAAATCTATGCCAGGTGCTTTTTTTAAGTGGATTTTATTAAGTGTTGAATTTCACCTGGAGAAAAAGGTTTTGGAGCAAGATATAGTGGCAAGGGAGAAATTAATTAATTCTTTACATTTTGTGTATATGTGTAATTTTCTGTATCAGAGTGAGGTTGGAAGACTTCTGCGAGATGAGCACGAAAAATTTCTGCTTTTTCATTATCTGATTTACGACAAGTTCCGTTTGTAGTTTTTAATGGGGTTTGCGTTATTTGTTGTTTGAGACAATTTCAAGTGGCTCTCCATAGCGACCTGTCTTTTAAGGTGAGTGATGAGACCCAATTGCTATATGAGTCATTTCTTATTTGAGATAATTTTCGTTTAAAAGTCAATGTAAGATTGTTGTAATAATGTTTATCCGAGGGAAGTCTGGTGCGTTGACAGCGGGATCTAGCGCGGCGTTTATGTGCTATGAGTTCGCGGATGTGAGTGGGTATTAAAAGTGAGTTAGAACTGTGTTTTTGAGTTTTGGTCAAAGCATTCCATGCAGCTGACTGGATATTTTCAGTGAAATGTAGCACTTCGATGTCGTCTGGTGATTTTAAACGAGTATTTAAGTTTATTTTTTGGTCGATGGTTTTACGAAATTTGTCCCAGTTCATTAGGCCATTTATTAGAGTGGTTTTAGTATTTTGGTATGTAGGTAATGCATCGATAGATAGAAAATCTGGTTGAAATTCCTTGTGGTCTAGTGGATTAGTGCGGTACTTTAGAATCTACGGACCCGGGTTCGATCCCGTGGTCCGGAATTGATTTTTTTCAGGAGTCGTTCCCCAAGAGGACGCTTTCAAAGTTCTGTTGGACGAAGCGCTCCTGGCTGTAAAGGAGCTGGAGTGTGAGGTGGCTCTCTCATCCAGTACCAAGAGAGAGGTCAAAAATTTGGTCTCCTCTCTTGGTAAAGGTTTGAGGAGCCTCTTAAGGTTGAGCCGTCTGGGCGGGCACCCTCCGCCCCAGCCTCCGAACGCCTGTACGGGGACCTTGACAGTGGCTGTTCCTTCTGACTCGGGTGTGGAAGTGTCTACCGCGGAGGTGGGCACTGACACCCCGTGTTGGTGGGAGGATGCGCTGTCTGGGCTGCGAGAATCGCCGGGGCGCTTACAACAGAAACAAAACCGGCGGCAGGAGCAGCGGCAGCAGAAGCAGTTGCAGCAGCAGCAGCGGCAGCCGCAACAGCAGCAGCAGCAGCAGTAGCAACGGCAGCAGTCCCAGCAACAGCGGCAGCGACAGCAGCAGCAGCAGCCGCAGCAACAACAGCAGCGGCGGCAGCAGCAGCAGCTACAGCAGCAGCAGCAGCAGCAACAGCAGCGTCAGCGGCAGCAGCAGCAACAACATCAACAACAGAAGGAAGAAGGACGGCTCCAGCAACCGGAAGTGGGTGAGTCGGAGGGACGCCCACCATGGTCCACGCCTGTTCCCGTTCCCGGCCAGACCCCTTGGGTGGAAGTTGTGAAACGGGGACGGAGACGGGCGGTGGCAAGTCCGTCCGGACAGACACCGGGGGCCGTAGGGTCGGACCCCAAGGTGGCCCTTGTGCGGAGGCGCGTCCCCCGATCCTCGGCGGTTGTCATCGATCGTCCGACAGGAGAGGGGGTCACGTTGACCTCCGTGATGAAAAGGGTCGCACGAGGGGTCGACCTGAAGGCCCTGGGGGTTAGTGTTCGGACGACGAGGTGGACAAGGGCCGGCGGCATCCTCCTGGAGGTGGACGATGCCGCAACCGCCGACAAACTGGCGGCAGCGGTCCGGACCGCGACGGGGGACGAAGCGAGGGTCAACCAACCCGAGCGACGTACCCCGGTCCTCCTGCTGGGCGTCCCGGAATGGTCTGAGGTCGACGAAGTGGAGAGCGGCCTGGCTCGCGCTGGCCTCGTCCGTGGGGACTTTGCGAGGGATAACGACTCTGCCGTCACCCTGCGTAGAAGCCCTAACGGGCGGGGCGACATGGTCGCCTGCATCGACGTTACGTACCCGGCGGCTCTCAAGCTCGCCGAGTCACGTTTCGTCGTCGGGTGGACCAAGTGCAGGGTCAGGCTGCTCGAGAAGAGTCGGCCAACCTGCTTCCGGTGTCGGCAGCCGGGTCACTTCGTGGCCCAGTGCAAGGTGGAGGAGCCCGGCACTGGGCCGAAGAAGGTGGAAGATCAGCGGGGGACGGAGAAGGAGGTCAGGCGACCAGGGTCGCCTGTCGGTGACTCCCACTCGTGATGGTGGTAAGGTTCGTGCAAACTAACCTCAATCACTGCAGCGAAGCTCAGGATCTATTCTGGGACTTTGTTGGGCGGGAGGACATCTCGGTCGCCCTCGTTAGCGAACCGTATGACGCCAATCGATCCGGTTGGCTCATCGATTTGTCTGGCGGGGCGGCTCTGGGTGTCCTCTCCCGTGGTCTCTCTCTCGGAGACCCGGAGATAGGCGACGGGTACGTGGCAGTGACTGTGGGCGGCGCCATGCGCATCTACAGTTGCTACGCGCCCCCTCATCTGTCACCAACTGAGTTCGGACGGCTCCTGAGCTGCCTCGAGGTAAGTGTGGCGGTCTTCCGGGGTACGGGAGTGGGGCTTGTTGTTGCAGGCGACTTCAACGCCCACTCCGCTGCCTGGGGAGACCGACTCTCGGACTGAAGGGCGCTGATCTCTGCGCGTTGGCCGACGCTCTTGGCCTCGTCGTAGTCAACAGCGGGTCGGTGTCAACGTACTTCGGGAGAGGAAGGGGGTCGGTAGTCGACATCACGTTAGCCTCCGAAGCCACCTTCGGGAGACTTCGGGGGTGGACCGTGCGCACAGATATCGAAAATTTCAGTGATTACCACCATGTGACCTTTTCGTACCGTGTCGAACGCCGCCGAGCACCATCGGGCATCGCTGCCGAAGAGCCCCGCGCGGGTCGTGTTCATCCGGGCTGGAGAACAGACCGGATGGATTCCGATCTGCTCGCGGCCGCGGTGGTCGTGTCCGGGTGGGTGGGGGCGTCTTCGCCCCCGGAAAGCCTTCCTCCTGTCGATAGCGCGGAGTTCGGGGTGGAGCAACTCGTTTCACAAGTGGCCGGGGCTTGCGACATAGCCCTCCCTCGGAGGAAAAAACACCCCCGTGGGAGAAAACCGGTCCGCGGGAGTGCCGTAGGCGCCTACTCGTGAGCGTCGTGCATTCAGTAATGTTGTACGGCACTCCCGTGTGGCGTCCTACGTTGCGCTATGACCGTCGGAGCGCCGAGGCTCTGGCTGGAGTCCAGCGGGGGGCGGCCATCAGGAGCGTATGTCCGTACCGTACAGTCTCCCATAATGCTGTACGGGTCATCGCGCGTATACCTCCGAGCGACCTACTGGCCGAGGAGCGCGCGTACGCGTACGAAGCCAGGAAGGCCTTGTCATCGGCAGCGGCTGAACGGCCCGGAGAGACGACAGGTTCGTCGAGCGAACCGTCGGCCGGTTTCCCTTCCCCGAGGGCCTGGGCGATGGAGGAATGGGCCGAGAGGGTCGCGCACTGGGACGCTCCCGACGGCAGCGGTCGGGACTGGACCAGGACGCTGATCTCTCCCGTGCTTCTCGACCGGTGGGTGACGAGGACACGAGGTGAGATGACGTTCCACCTCTCTCAGCTGCTTTCGGGACACTGTTGTTTCAACCACTTTTTGAGTCGGATCAACCGTGCCCCGGCGGCCGGGTGTTGTCATTGCGGTGAGACCCCCGGTTCGTACAGCGGAGAGGTGGATGACGTGTCTCACACTCTCGTTTGCTGCGAGGCGTTCGAGAGTGCTCGGAACGAGCTGATCAGCGTGATCGGCCGTTTCCGGCCTCGCGACCTCGTTGCCCGCATGCTGGATTCTCCGGCTAAGTGGGACGCGGTGGCCCTATTCGTTTCGACTGTGATGAAGACCAAGGAGGCGGCTGAGCGCGAGAGACAGTCGCTGCAGGGGTTGCCTCCATCGCGACGTGGGAGGGGCCGCAGGGCGGCTCGTGGTCGTCTGGCTTCCTGAGGGGGGGAATTTAGATTGTAAGGGGAGTTCCTGTGGGGTCATCTGCAGTCCCTCCCCAATTCATAATGTGTATAATTTATATATTTTATATTTTGTAATTGTATATATTTTATTTTGTATATATATTTATTTTGTTTTTTAATTTTATTTAATTAATGAAATTGTATATATCTTTTGTTACTGGGGTGGGTGTGGAGCCCACCCCAGAGAGATGCGTTGTATTGATGTTTTTATTTTCAATAAATGATGGCGACTCACTGCCCGAAGTTTTTGCTTAACGGCTTTCCGGGCAGTGGGTGTATTGCCGATTTTAAAAAAAAAAAAAAAAAGGTTAAAAAAAAAAAAAAGATAGAAGATCTGGAGAGTGATCAGAACATGGGTCCAGTAAATTTTGAATTTGATGATTGATATTGTTAGGGATTTTTATTACAAATATATCTAAGATGTTTGGACGTTTTTTTGGGGATGTTGGCCAGTAAGTTGGGTTGGAAGGTGTTATTGTAGAGCAATGGTTCAAGTTAATGGTTTGGAGTAAGGCGTGTCCTTTAGGGTTTGTGGAATGGCAGCCCTAAATTTGATTTTTTGCGTTTAAGTCGCCCCCACGATAAAGTATTGACCGAGAGAATTAAAGAATGTTTCATATTGTGGTGGTGTGATTTTGTGTTTAGGGGGACAGTAAGTTGCTGCGATTGTGATTGGTACATGATTGATGTTAATATTTATTAATGTTGCTTGGAGGAAATCATTATTTATTATAGGAAGAGGGGTAAATTGTAATGTCGATTTGACAAGAATTGCAGCGCCAGCGTGGGCAGTGTTATCACCCTGGTTTGAGGAAATTATGGTATAGCCTGGAATTTTAAATTTTGTGTTGGGAGTGAAATGAGTTTCAGAAATTAGGGCTAAGTTAATTCTTTTATCATTTAGAGTAATGATTAGTTCGTTTTTGTGGTTTTGTAATCCATTGGCGTTACATAGGAGGATGACTAAAGATGAATTGGTGAGAGAGTTATTTAGCATTTTAAGCGAGTAGTGAAAAGAGATAGCAAGGGGTTTATCAGTGCTTTGAATTCATTTATGAAGTTTGAGAGAGTCGTATTTTTATTATTAATATTAGACGCATTAGGATTTTGATTAGATGTTACCTGCGCATAAGAACGAGTTTGGTATGGAGAAGGGTTTGATTGCGTTGATTGCTGTTGGGTAGTTTTACATTTATTATTATTTATACTTACATTCCTTATGTCAGTTGAATTTGAGTTATTGGTGAAGTTGGGTTTGGAATTATTTGTGGTTGGTTTGCGGGAACGTTGGAGCTGTTTGTAAACTTGGCATCCTTTGTAGTTCGCTGGGTGGTCACATTGGCACAGGGCATATTTGGCTGGAGTCTCGTATGATTTGGTACAGTTCCTGGTCGGATGATTTTCACCGCAGCGGACACATCTAGGCTGGTATAAACAGTATTTATTAAGTGGCCGTAGTCCTTACAATTTTGACATTGAATGATGTCTTTTCGTTTGTGTGGCTCCTCTATTTTTACTTTGGTATGGAGTAGGGATGTTATACTAAATATATCTTTATTGATTAGGGCTAGTCTAGATCAACAAAAAACATTGGCAATTTGTCTTTTGTTATTCTCTTGAGTACGTTAGTTATTTGTCTAACTAAAAAGCCTATTTCTTCAATAGCTATTCCTATTTCGTTTGTTGGTGTCGATGGATGTAGGTTACGGATAACTATCCGGAAGGCTTCATCCTCTTGGGGTTGGTATGTGTGATATTGTGCATTTTTATCTTTTAGATAATGTATTAATTTACGGTATGACTCTGGTTCGGTAGTTTGTATTTTTAGATCGTTTGTTGACGATTTGAAAGAGAAATTTTCAGAACCAATTAGCTTAATTAATTGGTTGCGAAGTTCGACAAAGTCTAGTACACCTCAGACAAATACTGGTGGTGGGAGTTTGGTGGTTTTAGCACTAAGTGAATCATCAGTGATTTCTGTTACGTTTTCTTGGGAGTAGTGTGAAGTATTTTCGTTCTCTGTAGCGAGTGGCGAGTACCTGTTAGCCGTTATAAAAATAGATTTATTTTTATTGGGTTTTGGGTTATCGGTAGATAAGTGGTTACGTTTGGATGTAATCCCCGTAGGTAATGTTACGTGGAAGTCATCCATTTCAACTGACGAATTACATACTTCACTTGATGCACTCTGTATACGATTTTTAGTAGGGCTATTGTGAGATATAGATAGACTAGGTATTGTTTGTCTTGATTTACTTGGTTTTGTTTTGTCGGTAGGTTAAAGAGGACTGGCGACAATGCATCACCCTGTTTGAGTCCTGTGTTGACCTCAAAACTGTCAGATATACCGTTGCCAAACTTCACTTTGCACATTATATTCGTGTTGCATGTTTTTATGAGGTCGATAATTTTTTTGGGGATTTTAAAGTCTTCTAGGGCCGCCCACAGTTTATTCCGAACTATTATATCGTAAGCCTATCTGAAGTCAACAAAACACATGTGGACATCCTTTCCGAATTCATGAAATTTTTCCATCATTTGTCTGATTGTAAAAATATGGTAAGAAGTGGACTTTCCTCTCAGAAAACCACTTTGATAGTCTCCTATTAAATCTCTAGAGTATAACTCCAGTCTTTGTAATAATGCCAAGGATAGGATCTGTATTATGAGTATAAAAGCACGATTCCCCGGTAAATGCTTGTATCCATAGGATTGCCCTTTTTGTATATGGGACATATCACGGCTGATCTTCAATCTTCAAGTATTCGGTTAGTATATTTCATTTAGCAGTCCATGAATGTTGATCACAAGTTGTTGGGTATCAATCTTTAGTAGCTCAGAGTTGATATTATCTTCGCCGGGAGTTTTGTTGTATTTTGAAAGTCGCGATTATAACCTCTAACTCCTCGCAGTAAGGTTTCTTTAGGAGGGGCTGTGCCTTATTAATGATTATTAATCTATAATAAACTATACAATAATATTAAATCTTATTTATTTTCATTATGAGAAATATTTAAAATTTTTTTCAATCCAATTTGAATTTTTGATTGTACATACCCTGAGGGGACGTACCTAAATATGTCACACAACAAAATGTGAATATATTGTAATGTAGTATTTTCATATTCATATATATATATATATAAATATATTTATATATATATATATATATATATTAAAAAATAAATCGTTAAAAATTATACTTTAAAAAATAGGGAAATTTCGATATAATTTGTGTGCTAGTGCCGTCGTTCGTAGGACATAGAGGTGGACTCCCTAAGCAGATCCAGTGAGCTTCCGTAGTATTTTGTTTCTGGCATGTACTTTGAACTTCGTATCTTAGCAGTGGTATTTGAATGTGAGTGCTCTATCCAGCTTCACACCCAAGTATTTTGTGGTATGACAGTGCTCGAGCTCTTGTTCTTTTCAGCTGACTTTAGTTTCCTTTTAGCTTGTCGGTTTCTCAGGTGGAAGGCGCAGACCTGAGATTTGCTTGAGTTTGGTCTAAGATCATTGTCCTCCTGATAGGTAGCTAGTATCTCTAGGGCTCTTACTAGTTTATCTTCTACTTCTTTGAAGGTCTTGTCCTGCGCAGTTACCGCTGTGTCGTCGGCGTAGATGAATTTCTTTGTGCAGGAGTTCAGCGGTTGATTATTGGTGTATAAGTTGAATAAAATTGGGGCTAACACGCTACTTTGTGCACGCCATTCTTCAGGGATCTCCATCTGCGGTTCTTGTCTTGGAGCACTACGAAGAAGCGCCTATCTTGCAGCAACCACCCTATAAGCTTGGTCAAGGTGTAGTCTTTCGTTGCTTTGTATACTTTCTAAGCAAGGATTCGATGGTTGGCGGTATCATAGGCTACACTAAGGTCTAAGAAAGCTACTCCAGTCACTTGGCCTCTCTCAAAACCATCCTCGATGTACTGCGTTAGGTTGAGTACCTGACCGCAGCATGATCTCTATGGTCTAAAACCTGCCTGTTCTTTAATTAAAGCCTTGCCTACGTATCCTGAGATACGTTTTAGTATCATTTGTTCCAGGATTTTGAATAGATGGCAGAGCAACGAAATTAGTCGGTAGTTCTTGGCTTCTCTAGGACTTGGCTGTCTGTCTTGGCTTATGTCAGAAAGCTTAGATGTGCTTTCTGCTACCCTGACGTGCGAAAATGACGTAGAAATTCTGACAATCAAACTCCAAGCATGCACGGTATACTCAGCGTATAAGCCGCCGGGTAATCCCTTCAGTCTCTAAGGCCCAATTAATTACCATAATAATGACACAAAGATAATCATCAGAAATTTCAACTCTTATAACATGTCCTGGGGCTTTGCAGAGACTGACGACGACGGAGGAAAGCTTGAAAACTGGACAGATCACAGCAATTTGAATCTTATACATGTCCCTTACATCATTCAACAGCAGCAGGTGGAAGCGTAGCTACAATCCGGTCAATATCTTCGTCAGTGAGAGAATCGCCAAGCAAGCTATAAATAAGATTGAGGAACCAATCCCAAGAAAACAACATTGCCTTATAACCTGCTGCGTGACAGCAGTATTCAAGCCAAACATAATGCTATTCAAATGACGGTTCAATTTCAAGCGGGCTCAATAAGACTTATTCGCAAAAGAGCTTGACACCGATATCTCTAAGTTTAGACTTAAAACTGAGGTGTATGATGAATTTGTCGACCGAGTATCTAGGAAATATTTTCTGAGAGGCTATCGTACCTAGCATATTTCCGAGTTGAGCCAACACTCTTAAGAGCTCTTATCTAAATATAAAGAACTGTACAACCAAGATTCATTTTCGAAAGAAACAATAGAAGGAGGTGGATAACTACTAACAGATATTTTGGAATCAAGAAGAGAGAAGTTGTGTAAAGTACTCAAGGAAACTGATATGAAGCACAGCAGTAGAAAGGCTTGGAAATTAATCAAGAACCTGAGTGACGATCTGACTAGCTCACAGTCAAAACTAAGAGGTGTCACAGCAAACCAATTCGCACACCAGTTACTAATGAATGGAAAATCGAAAGAGAATTTCAGGAACACTAAGATCCGGGGAGTCGTTGCCAAAAAGAACAATTTCTTAACTCACCCTTTCTCTCTTCAGGAAATGAAAGTGGCTGTGCAAGAAAAGAAAAATAATGTAGCTGACATGGATGAATTCAGAGTCGAAACAAATCAAACACTTTGGCCCAAAAACACTGGCATGGGCGATTGAGCTGATGAACAATTGGGTGACCAGCATGCAAATCCCCAAGTAATGGAGGAATACTCGAGTCATTGCCCTCCTGAAACCAGGTAAAAATAAAATAATTGTAATATGTAATTGATATTTGAAGATCCAGGAAAAAAGAACATATAAATCTGTGATTTAATATATTAAATTAACTTTACGCCCAAAAAATATGATTTTTTAATTGCTACCGAAGAAATGTATAAAATATATATATATATATTTTGCATCTAAATATTCGGAAATAAGAAATCAGACATTTATTATTATAGTAATATCGCAAACTAAAATATGGAAAATTAAAATGTTAAAATTGACATCTTGAAAGCAGCCAAATTAACATTTTATTAATCATTTAATCATTAAACTTTAATAAACAATACAATAAAATTGAATCTACATTATTTTTATTATGAAAGATATTTTAAATATTTTTCAATCCAATTTGAATTTTTGTTTGTACATACTCATAGAGGGCGTTGCTAAATATGTCATACAACAAAATGTGAGTATATAAAATTATAGTCATAATATAATATTTATATGTATATATATATATATATATATATATATATATATATATATATATATATATATTAAAAAAATGTTAAAAATTATACTTTAAAAAATAGGGAAATGCCGACTTAAGTTTTAAAAATGTTGTTAGATTACTAGTAATTTATAACAAGGAAAATAAAATTCTATTTTTTATACTCGTACTATATAGTAGATTTTAAGGAAGATTTACAACTTTTATTTGCAGGAATGGAATTACATACATTAATTGGAAAAATTATACATAATCGTATTAATATTTTACAATGAGAAATATTTCATTTCTTTTTTTTTTATATCGAATTTTGGATTATAAATATGGTCATCTAAATGATCTTTATTACTAAAAGAAATTTGTACAAAAATGGTTATCCTTCGTATATATTCATGTACATATATATATATATATATACATTATAATGCACTATTACTTCGATAGAGTCTATATTTTGTATGAAGAAAATACCAAAATTGTTGTTTATACGAATGTGCATTTTAAATTTATATTACATGGACCTATGCAAACAATGTAATGTGAGAATTAAATTAATATATTTAAACTTTTAAAGTTTAAACTATTATACTGTGTTCACAATATAAAATATTAAAAAAATATATAAAGTATGACTTATATGTTTGAGTATGACCCAATTTCAGGATGACAAATAAGGAATATAAAATTAATGTTTTATTATAATTTATTAAATAATTAATAATATAGTAATAATAAATGAAGAGTTGCTTATAATATGAAGAAATTTTCTGATTATAGTAAATAATATAAATAGGACATTATTTCAGTTAATTTACATATCTATTCTAGATTATTTAAAATGGACGTAAGATAATGTAATTGCAATTTATATTTGACATATGACTTTCCAGAAAAAGATAATTTAGAAATTTGTCACTAAATGCATTAATGAGATTTAAAAACTAAGAAATATAAGATTTAATGCTGCTATGAATAAGAGCAGTCTAATTAACATACTTTTATTTTACAAATGATAAATATTTTATAATGAGACCGGGTCAAGCAGTGTTTGGCAAAAAAAAATTAAGAGCTAACAAATTTCCTAAAAAATATAAAGATATTAAAAATTATGGATTAAATATCATAAACCTTCAGTTTCTATCCAATTCATACATACAAAAAAAAATATATCTTTAAAGTTTCAAATTGTTATTCTAATGTGACTTGCACGTTGTACTGAGTAGCATAAAAAAATTGAGATATAAAAATGTCCTTGTGTGCATAAGGATTGGGCGAATATAACGGATCAGAAATATCTAATATTAAATTAATAGGACAGATTTATTTTTAATACCTTCAGAATAGACAAAAATATGTACATGATTTTAATTTGTTATATTCAAGATTAATTACAATGAACGTGTAGTAAAACAATTGTAATATGTAATTGACATTTATATTTGTAGGCAAGAGAAAATCAGAAATTATGAATTTTATATATTAAACGAATCAAAAGCATTGAATAATATAATTTTTTATTGCTACTTTTGAAAAAGGCAGATTTATTAGGAGAAATCTAATTTTAAATAATGAAATATTTTATAATCAGACTAATTCAAAATATCTCTATATTTGAGTTATATTCTGGAAAAAATATATCTAGTGCTATACAAACCATAATAACAGTGAATATTTACACAGCGTTTAATTCTATATATGGCTACATTAATAGCCCTAAAAATATGTTCTTATTGTCATATTGGAAAATTCCCGCTTTATTAGAAAAAATACATTACTAATATTTTAAAAAAGGGATCAAATTCTATAAGCCTAAGTTCTATAATTCTAAAACCTAACCTAAGCCTTTGAAGTTGGATTTATATTTTCGTATATACTCACGAATATCTATACAAGGTATTGTGAAAAGAATATGTGTAGAGTGTGAAGTATACCAAATGTTATATTATCAACAAAGTATTACTTATGAAATAATAGACAAGTTATATTTAAATCATCCGTATGTTTACAAAAAAAAACACTTGGTATTTGAATTCTAATATTGAATTAAATTTTAAGTTAGCTAAATATACCATATCACAATAAAAAATTAGTTTTTAGATTTTCTTAATATATTAAATGTATTATACATATCTAGAACACTGAAAAATATAATTTTTTATTGCTACTTGGATGGGTAGTCATCATTGAATGACAATGAATAATGAAGATATAAAAATATTTTTGATAAGTTTGAGGATTGAGAGATTTGAAGAATCATGAATAACCATTATTAATAATGCAGATTTAAACTAAATATCTTTTGAGTAGACAGAAATATATAAATAGTATTGAATATGTTTGAAATTTAATTTTTCAGGTAAAAAGAATTCAAAAGTTAGAATTTAATATATTAAAAAAGTCTTAATCACGGAAAAATATAAATTTGATTACATTCGAACATGAAAAAATTTAATGCATTGAAAAAAAAATATATATAATAATACATAGAAGGATATAAAAGATATAAAAGATATAACAAAGGTCCTTGTGTGTTAAGAGATTAAGCGAATTTGATGGATCAGAAATAACTAATATTAAATTAGTAAGACAGATTTTATTCATAATATTATTAGAATGGACAGAACTATATACATTATTTTAATTTGTTATATTCAAGATTAATTAAAATGAACGAGTAGTAATACAATTTTAATATATAATTGACATTTCATTTGTAGGTAAAAGGAATTCAGAAATTTCGAATTTAATATATTTTGTTTATATTTTATCAAAAGCACTGAAAAATATATTTTTTTATATCTACTTTTCAAAACAGCAGATTATTTAGCAAAATTGTAATTTTAAATTATAAAATATTTTATGAGACCAAATCAAAAATTCTTTATATTTGTATTTAAATTCAGGATAAAACATACTTTGTGCTATACAAACCATAACAACAAAGAATTTTTATAGTGTGCTTTATTATCCAAAAGGCTACATTAAAAGCCTTTAATCATGAATAACCATTATTAAGAATACAAATTTTAAATTAATTATCTTTTGAGTAGACAGAAATATATAAATGATATTCATTGGTTATTTCTTGTTTATTTTAACGAGATGTTTAGATAAATAAATGTCACATATAATTGACATTTGAATATCCAGGAAAAGTGAATAAATAAATTAGGGATTTAATATATTGTATTAACTTTAAGCCAAAAAAAATATGATTTTTTAATTGCCACCTAGATAATGTATAAAAATATGTATATTTGTGCGTTGTGCATTAAATATCCGGAGAAGATGAATCAGACATTAATTATTATATTAATATCGCAAACTAAAATATGGAAAATTAAAATGTCAATATTGCCTTCTTGAAAACAGCCAAATTAGCATTTTATTAATCATTTAATTATTTAACATTAATAAACAATACAATAATATTAAATCTTATTTATTTTCAGTATGAGAAATATTTAAAATTTTTTTCAATCCAATTTGAATTTTTGATTGTACATACCCTGAGAGGACGCACCTAAATATGTCACACAACAAAATGTGAATATATAAATTTACTCTCGTAATGTAGTATTTCCATATTCATATATACATATATATATATTTGTATTTATATATATATATATATATATATATTATATATATATTAAAAAATAAATCGGTTAAAATTTTACTTTAAAAAATAGGGAAATGTCGATATAATTTTGTAAAAAATCATGTTGTTAGATAAAAATGTTGTTACTAATAGTTATTGTTACTAATAATTTCTAATAAGGACAATAAAATTATATTTATAGTACTATATAGCTGATTTTAACGTAGATTTACAATTTTATTTGCAGGAAAGGAATAAAGTATTAAATATCATAAAAAAATACGCAAAATATATACAATATATTAAATTCGTTAATTTGAAATTAATATAGGTAACCGTGGAGTAAAATAATTGTAATATATAATTGATATATAAATTTCCAGGAAAAGAGAATAAATAAATTTGTGATTTAATATAAGAAATTCACTTTAAGCGCAAAAAACATGATTTTGTAATTGCCACCTAGATAATGTATGAAAAATAAAATATATATGTATTTGGTATCTAAATATCCGGCAAAGGAAAAATCAGACCCAAATTATTATATTTATATCTCAAACTTAAATATCGAAAGTTAAAATGTTAAAATTGCCTTTTTGAATACAGCCAAATTATGTTTTTATTAATCATTAATAAGCAATTGAAATATATTAAATCTATTTTTTAAGGCTATCAGGTTAAGACACCTGATAGCGAAAGAAAAATCAAATATCGTGAGTGTGTAAATTTCAGAAACTCAATAAAATATAATAGGAGACGCACATTCTATACCGAATATCACAGACATCTTAGACCAACTCGGACAATCTAAATACTACACTACACTAGATCTGGCTCAATGCTATCATCAGGTAATGATGCATCCAAAACATCAAGAGAAAAAAACTTTTTCTACAGACAAAGGACACTATAAATTCTCTCGAGTACTATTTGGATTAAAAGGAGCTCCGGCTACTTTTCAAAGATTAATAAACAATGTCCTCATGGGCATTACAGGTGTCAAAGCTTTCGTATATCTAGATGATATTATATTTTACGCAACGATCATAAAGGAACATAAAAAAAAACTCACCGATGTATTTAATCGAATAAAGCAATTTTACTTGAAACTTTAGCCTTCTAAATGTTCTTTTCTTGAGAAAAGAAGTCAGTTATCTAGAACACATAATTACAGACCAAAGAGTCCGTTCGGACACTCAGAAAATCAAAAGTGTACTTGAATTTCCAATTCCTAGTAATGTAAAGCAAATGGAGTCATCTTTAGGACTTTCTGGCTATTATAGAAGATTTATTCAATACTATGGTAGTATCGCAAGACCGTTTACCACATTACTTAAACAGGATGTGCAGTTTAATTGGTCTAACCTTTGCCAAGAATCTTTAGCGAAACTCAAAGCTATATTAACATAAGAACCACTTTTACAGTATCTCGATTTCGGTAAACTACTTAACATCACATGTGATGCTCGCAATTAAGAAATAGGATGCGTTTTGTCTCAAGGAAAAATAGGTAAAAACCTACCTATTGCATATGCGTCGCGAACCCTCAATCGTGCTGACAAAACTACAGTACAACAGAAAAAGAACTTTGTGCCATTGTATGGGGAATAAAACAATATCGACCATATCTATTAGGCCAGAAATTTAATATCATCACAGATCATAGAGCACTAACATTGTTATTTAATACCAAGGATCCCGGATCCAGACTAATAAGTTGGCGATTAAAATTAGAAGAGTACGACTATGAAATTCAGTACAAACCAGGAATGTATAATACCAACGCTGACGCTATCGATAGAATATATGTAACAACACGCGTAAAAGCAAGAGCTCGAGAACGAATAAAAATTAATTTCCGAAGATTTAACCTCTTGTTTTGACAGTGATGTATTTTCAACATTAATTGGCACAAAAACATCAGAGATAACAAATTTCCTAAAAAGTATAAAGATATTAAAAATAAAGGATTAAATATCATAAAAATATCCAAAAATATAAACATTATTTAAATTGGTTATTTTCAATTTCATTTATAAGAATTTGGAGTAAAATAATTGTAATTATTAATTGATATTTGAATTTCGAGGAAAAGTGAATAGATAAATTTGTGATTTAATATACTTAATTAACTTTAATCCCAAAAAATATGATTTTTTAATTACCACCTAGATTATGTATAAAAAAAAAATATATATATGAATTTTGCATTAAAATACATGGCAAAGAACAAATCAGACCATAATAATTATATTTATATCGCAAGCTAACATATGGAAGAAAAAAATATCAAAATTGCCTTCTTGAAAAAAGTCAAATTACTTTTTTATTAATCACTTAATGATTCATCATTAATAAACAATAACATAATATAAAGTCTATTTTATTTTCGTTATGAGAATATTTCAAATTTTTTTAATCCATTTTAAATTATTGTTTGTACATACTCCGATAGGATCCAGCTAAATATGTCATAAAACCAAAGGCAAATATATAAATTTAGAGTCATTATATAGTATTTTCCTATTAATATATACATATAAATATATATATATGTATATATATATATACATATGTATATCTATATATATATATATGTATATAAAATATAAATCATTATAAATTATATTTTAGAAAATAGGCAAACGCCTATATAATTTGTATAAAACCATGTAGTTAGATTGCTAGTAAATTTTAATAATTACTATATATATATATACAGGAAAAATGAATAAATAAATTTGTGATTTAATATATTATATTAACTTAAGCCCAAAAAAACATGTTTTTTTATTTGCCACTTAGATAATAAAATATATATATAAAATATATATATGTGTGTGTGTGTGTGTTTTGCATCTAAATATCCGGAAAAGAATGAATCAGACCCTAATTATTATATTTATATCGCAAACTAAAATATGGAAAATTAAAATGTCAAAATTGCCTTCTTGAAAACAGCCAAATTAATTTTATATTAAACATTTAATAGTGAATCAATAATAAACAATAACATGACACTAAATCTATTTTATTTTTGTTATGAGAAATATTTCAAATTTTCTTCAATTAAATTTGAATTATTTGTTGTACATACGTGGAGAGGATCCAGCTAAATATGTCATAAACCAAAGGCAAATATATAAATTTATAGTCATTATTTAGTATTTTTCTATTAATATATTTGTATATATATTAAAATATAAATCGTTAAATATTATACTTTAAAAAATAGGGATATGCCGATATAGTTTGTATAAAACAATTTTGTTAGATTACAAATAATTGATAATAAGGAAAATAAAATAATATTTTTAATACTTTATAGAAGATTTTAAGCAAGATATACAACTTTTATGTGCAGGAATGGAATTACATATTGTAATTTGCAAAATTATACAGCATCGTATTAATATTTTATAATGAAATATATTTCATTTCCTTTTTTTTTATGTTGAATTTTGGATTATAAATATGGTCATCTAAATTATTCTTATTACTAAAAGAAATTTGTATATAATTGCATATGTTTCGTATATGTATACAAGTAAATATATATATATATATATGTATATATATAAATATATTATGATGCACTATGACTTCGTTAGGATCTATATTTTGTATGAAGAAAATACCAAAATTGTTGTTTATATGAGTGTACATTTTGAATTAAAATTATATGGACCTATACAAACAATGTAATGAGAATATTAAATTTATATATTTAAATCATTTAAAGGTTAAACTATTATACCGTGTTCACAATATAAAATATTAAAAAATATATAATGTATAGACTTATATGTTTGATTATGACACGATTTCAGGATGACAAATAAGGAATATACAAATAATGTTTAAATATAATTTAGTAAATAACTAACAAAATAGTTATAATAAATTAATTGTTATTAATAATATTAAGATATTTTTGATTATATTAAATAATATAAATTGGACAAATTTCAGTTAATTTACGTATCTGTTCTAGATTATTTAAAATGGACGTGAGGTAAAATAATTGTTATTTATATGTGATTTATGAATTTCCAGAAAAAAATCGTGGTGCATTGGGATTCGAAAATACTGTCAGCACTTTCTGGAGATATGAATATTGATCGTTTACCTATTGTTGCAAGAGGTATGAACGTTGAACAACTCCTTTGAATCCCTCAAATATTTTCTAGGACAGGTGATTATACATATAGAAAATTTGCATAACAAATTGTGGTATATTTATTTAAAAAATATTTTCCAATATTTAATAACTAATTTTCAAAAATATTTTTAAAATACATTTTCAGGTAAAAGGAATTCAGGAATTAGGATTTTAATATATAAAACAAATCTAAATCACTAAAAAATATAAATTTGTCTTGCTACTTTGAAAACTGGCAGATTAATTAGCAGAAATCTAATTTTGAATTATTAAATATTTTTTTAAATCAAGTCAAAAATTCTTTATATTTGAGTTTAAATTCTGTATAAAACATACCCGGTGCTATATAAACCATAATAAAAGTGAATATTTATAAAGTGATTAATTTTATAAAAGGCTATGTTTAAAGCATTAAAGAATATGCCCTCATTGTGACATTAAAAAATGCCCACTTAATTAGCAAAATACTTTAATAATATTTTGTTAATGGGAACAAATTCCAAAAACCACTGAAATTAAATTTATATTTCGGTGTATACTAAAGAATACCTATACAAATAATAGTGGAAAAGAATATGTGTAGAGAGTTTAGTATACTAAATGTTATATTATCAACAAAGTATTACATATGAAATAATAGACAAGTTGTATTTACATCATTCTTATGTTTATAAGAAAAGAACATAATATTTGAATTCATATTTTAGATTAGACATTATGAATGCTCTGTAAACCATATCACAAATAAAAAAAAAAATTAATATTTCATACCCTATTATCTCAATATTTTTCATATTAAATATTGAATCCCTATCATAATAAATGTTATTTGGAGCCTATACATTTTCAATAAAATCATAGAATTTATTCCATTAAATTATATTATTGCATATACACATGGTTTATCACTTTTAAATATAAATTATTAATTAATATTATTAATTATTTTATTTATTTTTATATATTAAAAATTATAATATATTTTTAGTGACAAATACTATTACGAAATGTTTAGAGTATAAGATATATTATATTTAGTTAATTTATGAAAAACATTATACCATGTACTTTAATTTAATTACATAAATTGTTTTTTCATTTATATAAATAGAAACCCTTTTTTTTCGATTACAAGTATTATTTGAAGATATTAAGTTTTTAAGATACATTACATTTCATTTAATTTACGTAAAAATTTAGAACGTGAATTAAATTATGAATTAAACCCATACTGAAGGAAAAAAAAATTATTTTTGATGTATCTACTTGTACTTTTACAGTGATGTCTTTTTAACAGTGATTGGCACAAAAAAGTTTAGAGATAACAAATTTCCTAAAAAGTATGAAGATATTAAAAATTATGGATTAAATATCATAAAAATACCCAAGAATATATACATTATTTAAGTTAGTTATTTCTAATTTAATTTAAATCAATTTGGAGTAAAATAATTAGAATTATTAAATGATATATGAATTTCCAGGAAGAGTAAATAAATAAATTTGTGATTTAATATACTAAATTAACTTAAGGCCAAAAATATATGTATTTTTTAATTAGCACCTAAAAAGTTTAAAAAATATATATATATAAATATTTTGAAAATAAATATCCGGAAAAAAATCAGCTCTTTATGATTATATTTATATCGCAAACTAAAATATGGAAAATTAAAATGATAAAATTTCCGTCTTGAAAACAGAAAATTAGCATTTTATTAATCATTTAATTATTAAACATTAATTGAGATACTAAAAATTTCCTTGTGTGTTAAGAGTTATGTGCTAAGAATTTCATTACAGCAATCTCTTCGTTTTCCCCAATCCGTTGGACCTAATTCCTGAGCTACCATAATCTTGTGAGGGTGTAATTTAAGATCACAGTGCAAAATTCATCTCACCGTTCAATCCTATATCTCGTGTGCAGAGGTATGTTTTCGAGCAGAACGCGACGGAGACTGCTCTATCGATGTTCCTACTGTGTCAATGTTTTCCGGTGTTCTCACGGACTTGGGACGTCCAACCGGTTTTTTAGGCATTGCAGATCCCGTTGCTCTTAAATTTTGTACTCAATTCAAAATCGTTATCCGATCAGGGACACTTTTGTTTGGATTCAAACCGAACCGAGTGCGAAATGCTCTCTGTATCGCATCCACACATTCAGGGTTTTTGAAAAATGTCTCGATAACGAAACCACGTTATTCACCGGACCACGGCTTGGTGACATTAAACACCTTATTAATAATCTAATCTAACGAAAAAAACCTCTTTATTCTAATCAGTTTGATTACGGGCTAATGATTATTCGAAATGTGGGAGTCCATTACGCCGCACCCTGTAAAATCGTTATCTAAATAATCCTTTTTACAAAAAAAAATGTATATAAAAGTTTCTGATTCATATATATATATGTGTGTGTATATATATTCATAAAAGTAATAAATAAAAACTAAAAAGGAATTCAGAAATTTGTGACGTAATATTTTAAACAGATATAAAACACCGAAAAATAAAAGAATTAATGCTGCTATGAAAAATAGCAGTCTAATTAGTATAATTTTATTTTTAAATTAATAAATATTTAAAAATATGACCAAGCCAAAAATTCTTTATTTTTGAATTTAATAATACAATTTGCTAATATAATGTACTAATTTTAAGCTATGTAACATTTGAACATTTTAAATGTTTAATAAAATAATAGAATTTATTCAATTATATTAGATTATTGTGTACGAACATTGTTAATTACAAAAAAAATTTAATATTTTCAATCAACAAGGTTGAAAATGTCTTATTTTATTCTAAATTATAATTAAGTAATATAAATTATTTTATTTATTGATAAAAAACCATTATATATTTTCGAATTACAAATATTAATAAGAAATGTTTAGGTAATAAGATTTATTTAAACTTTAGTTCTGGCTAATACATACCATAATCTAAAGAACAATAATAAAAAAATATGTGTTGAATATCATATATTGCAAAAGGCTAGATTAGCTCAAAATATTACATATAAAAAATAGAAAAATTTTATTAAAATTCTCCTCGTGTGTATAAGATCTGAAATAATTTTAAATCACAGATAACAATTTGCAAACATAATGTATTACTTTTTAACTATATACCATTTGAACACTTTAAATGTTCAGCAAAATCACAGAATTAATTACATTTATATTAAATTATTGCGTACAGACATTGTTAATCACGTTTTTGATGGAAAATTTAATATTTTATTCTAAATTATTATTTAATAATATAAATTATTGTATTTATAGGTAAAAAATTATTAACCACTATATATTTTTAAATCACAAATATTATTAAGAAATGTTTTGGTAATAAGATATATTATAAACGTAATGTTATATTTCACTTTAATATACGGATAATCTTAAAACGTGAATTTAAATTATTATGTGAACCCATCGGTTTCTATCCAATTTACACAAAAAAAAAAAAATAAAAATATTTTTGAAGTTTCAAACTGTTATCTAAAAGTGACTTGCGCTTAGTTGTGAGTGGCATGAAAAATTGAGATATAAAAATGTCCTTTGTGTTACGAGATTAAACGAAAGTAATGGATCAGAAATAACTAATATTAAATTAGTAAGACAGATTTTATTCATAATTCTATTAGTATGGACAAAACTATATACATGATTTTAATTTGTTATATTCAAGAATAATTAAAATGAACGTGTAGTAATACAATTTTAATATATAATTGACATTTCATTTGTAGGTAAAAGAAATTCAGAAATTTCGAATTTAATATATTTTGTTTATATTTTATCAAAAGCAATGAAAAATATAATTTTTTATATCTACTTTTCAAAACAGCAGATTATTTAACAGAATTGCAATTTTAAATTATTAAATATTTTATGAGACCAAATCAAAAATTCTTTATATTTGTATTAAAATTCATGATATTAAATATGAATTTAGAGTAAAATAATTGTAATTATTAATTTATATTTGAATTTCGAGGAAAAGTGAATAGATAAATTTGTGATTTAATATACTTAATTAACTTAATTCCCAGAAAATATGATTTTTTAATTACCACCTAGATTATGTATAAAAAAAAAAAAAATATATATATATGTATTTTGCATTAAAATACATGAAAAAGAACGAATCAGACCATAATAATTATTTTTATATCGCAAACTAACATATGGAAATTTAAAATGTCAAAATTGCGGTCTTGAAAAAAGCCAAATAATACCTTTTTATTAATCATATAATGGTTAATCATTAATAAACAATAACATGACATTAAGTCTATTTTATTTTTGTTATGAGAAATATTTCAAATTTTCTTTAATCCGATTTGAATTATTGGTTGTACATACCTGGAGGGGATGGAGCTAAATATGTGTCATACAACCAAATGCAAATATATATATTTATAGTCATTATATAGTATTTTCCTGTTAATATATATATATATATATATATATATATATATATATATATAAACCATAAATCGTTATAAATTATATTTTAGAAAATAGGCAAATGCTGATATAATATATATAAAAACATGTTGTTAGATTGCTAATAATTTTTAATAATTAATATATAGACAGGAAAAATGAATAAATAAATTTGTGATTTAATATATTGTATTAACTTTAAGCCCAAAATACATTTTGTTTTAATTGCCACCTAATAATAATATAATATATATATATATATAGAATATATAATAAAATATTAAGTTTCAAACTGTTATTTTAAAGTGACCTGCACTTTGTTTTGAGTGGCATGATAAAATTGAGATATAAAAAATGTCCTTGTGTGTTAAGAGATTGAGCGAACGTAATGGATCACAAATAACTAATATAAAATACGTAAGTCAGATTTCATTTATAATAATATTAGAATGGACAGAACTGTATACATGATTTTAATTTGTTATATTCATGATTACTTAAAATGAACCAGTAGTAATAAAATTTTAATATGTAATTGACATTTCAATTGTAGGTAAAAGGAATTCAGAAATTTGGATTTTAATGTATTAAACAAATCAAAAGCATTGAAAAATATAATTTTTTATATCTACTTTTCAAAACAGCAGATTATTTAGCAGAATTGTAATTTTAAATTATTAAATATTTTATGAGACCAAATCAAAAATTTTTTATATTTATATTTAAATTCATGATATTACATACACGGTGCCATACAATCCATAATAACATAGGATATTTATAGAATGTTTAATTCTATAAATGGCCATATTAAAAGCCCTAAAAAATATGTTCTTATAGTGATATTGTAAAATGACCGTTTAATTAGCAAAAGTACATTATTCATTTTTTAATTATGGGATTAAAGGCTAAAATCCTTTGAAGTTAAATTTATATTTTGGTCTTTACTCACGATAATCTATACAAACCATAGTGAAAAAGAATATTGTAGAATGCAATATGCCAAGTGGTATACTATCATTAACGTTTTACATATGAAATAATTGAAAAATAATATTTAAATCATCCTTATGTTTAATAGAAAAACACTTAAAACTTGAAATTAAATATTAGATTAGAAATTATGATTGCAATATAAACCATAGCATAATAAAAAATTAATTTTTAGATTTGTTTAATATATTACATATATTAAACATATCTGGAAGGCTAAGAAATATAATCTTTTGTTGCTACTTTGAAAGATGGCATGTTTCGACTTTTAATTTATTAAATATTTCAAAATGAAATTAAAGCCAAAAAGTATTTATATTTAAATTTAAGTTCTTATCTTCATCTGTAAAAACCATAATGAAAAAGAATATGTGTTGAATTTTAAATATTGCAATAGGCTAGATTAGCTCAAAAAAATTACATATGTAAACAGAAAATTTTTTTTTAAATTATCCTTATGTATAAAAGATCTGAAATAATTTCAAATCACAGATAAAAATTTGCAAATATACTATATTACTGTTAAACTGTATACCATTCAATCTTTTAAAACTTTCAGTAAAATCATAGAATTTATTCCTGTTAATTAGTTTATTACGTACACACATTGTTAATCATGTTTTTGATTGTAAATATTATATTTTGTTTATAAATTATTATTTAATAATATAAAAATTTTAGTTATAGATAAAAATAAAAGACATTATACATTTTCGAATTACAAATATTAATAAGAAATGTTAAGTTATAAGATATATTACACACAATTTATGTCATTCGTGCTATTGACTACTATTTCTCTGTATTATTTAATATTCTGTTATATATGGAATTATAGTTTCTAACATAATATACAAAACGTATAAGACATATTTTATAAAGTCTACGGTAAATGTATAAATTAATGTATAAATAACAAATTTTTATATACTATTCTATCCGTTCAACCCACTCAATTGGAGCCCAAAATTTAAGCAACCGGAACAATTCGCAAGTGCCGATATGCCGATATATGAAACAAAATTTACACATATGCGCACACCTGATTAATACAATCATACTGTTAGAATTTTTCGATATAGATATAAAAAAATAAATAATTACAAAATCCCATTTGATACACAAATATTAAAGTGCAAATTTAATATTTTATTAAAAGTGAATTTCATTATTGAGAATATACATATTATTAATCGTGTTATTGATTGAAATTATCTTGGATATTCTAATATTATATTAATATTACAGAGAAGTCTTCTTATTGGACATGACTTCTAAAATATCCTATGCGTTTCCTATTATATAAAAACGCCATATATAAAAGACATTATAGATGATACAACATAGGCTTCAGACTGGTAAATCCACCATCTACCAAAAATTTATTTTAAGACAAATATTGGAGGAATAATATTAATTAATAATGGCCTATATTTTTTATGAAATAAATGTGAAAATTTATGTTTATACGAGTCTAAACGTTAAATTAAACTGACTTTGGACTTTACAGTGCATATGATGTAAAAATAAAATTTATATATTAAAAATATTAAAGAGTCGGTTTATTTTGACGTGTTTACACTATTGAATAGCGAAAAAAATATATATTATTCATCACCACGTGGATGATGTGACCTTAAGATTACAAATAACTAAAATAAAAGTAATTCCTAAATATAATTTATTAATTTAATATAAAATTAATACATTGTTGGGTAATAATATCAAAATGAAATACTAAGAGTTTAACAAAAAAATAGGATTTATTAAAACAAAGAACATGAATTTAAATTTTTATATATTTCACATCTGAATTTCCAGGAAAAAACCATTTAGAAATGTATGATTTAAAATATGAAACAAATTTAATGCGCTGAAAAATATAAGTATAAATGAGTTCATAGAAGAATATAAGGGATATAAAAAATGTCCTTGTGTGTAATGAGATTGAGCGAATTTAGTAGATCAGAAATAAATAATATTAAATTAGTAAAACATATTTTATGTATAATACCATTAGAATGGACAAAACTGTATACATGATTTTAATTTGATATATTCTACATAAATTAAAATGAACGTGCAATAAAATAATTGTAATTTATATTCGACATCTGAATTTCCAGAAAAAGAGAATTTAGAAATTAGTGATTTATTATATAAAACAAATTTAAAGCGCTGAAGAATATAAGTCTTTATTGCCATTTATAAATTGTAGATTAATTAGCAGAACTGGAATTAAAAATTATTAAATATTTAAAAATGAGATCAATGCAAAAATGTTTTATATATAAATTTTAATTCTTTCGTATACTTACAAATTCCTAAAAAAACATTATGAAAAAAATATTTGTTGAATATCATATATTGCAAAAGGCTAGATTAGCTCAAAATATTACATATAAAAAATAGAAAAATTTTATTAAAATTCTCCTCGTGTGTATAAGATCTGAAATAATTTTGAATCACAGATAACAATTTGCAAACATAATGTATTACTTTTTAACTATATACCATTTGAACACTTTAAATGTTCAGCAAAATCACAGAATTAATTTCATTTATATTAAATTATTGCGTACAGACATTGTTAATCACGTTTTTGATGGAAAATATAATATTTTATTCTAAATTATTATTTAATAATATAAATTATTGTATTTATAGGTAAAAAATTATTAACCACTATATATTTTTAAATCACAAATATTATTAAGAAATGTTTTGGTAATAAGATATATTATAAACGTAATGTTATATTTCACTTTAATATACGGATAATCTTAAAACGTGAATTTAAATTATTATGTGAACCCATCGGTTTCTATCCAATTTACACAAAAAAAAAAAAATAAAAATATTTTTGAAGTTTCAAACTGTTATCTAAAAGTGACTTGCGCTTAGTTGTGAGTGGCATGAAAAAATTGAGATATAAAAAATGTCCTTGTGTGTTACGAGATTAAACGAAAGTAATGGATCAAAAATAACTAATATTAAATTAGTAAGACAGATTTTATTCATAATTCTATTAGTATGGACAAAACTATATACATGATTTTAATTTGTTATATTCATGATTACTTAAAATGAACCAGTAGTAATAAAATTTTAATATGTAATTGACATTTCATTTGTAGGTAAAAGGAATTCAGAAATTTGGAATTTAATATATTTTGTTTATATTTTATCAAAAGCAATGAAAAATATAATTTTTTATATCTACTTTTCAAAACAGCAGATTATTTAACAGAATTGCAATTTTAAATTATTAAATATTTTATGAGACCAAATCAAAAATTCTTTATATTTGTATTAAAATTCATGATATTAAATATGAATTTGGAGTAAAATAATTGTAATTATTAATTTATATTTGAATTTCGAGGAAAAGTGAATAGATAAATTTGTGATTTAATATACTTAATTAACTTAATTCCCAGAAAATATGATTTTTTAATTACCACCTAGATTATGTATAAAAAAAAAAATATATATATGTATTTTGCATTAAAATACATGAAAAAGAACGAATCAGACCATAATAATTATTTTTATATCGCAAACTAACATATGGAAATTTAAAATGTCAAAATTGCGGTCTTGAAAAAAGCCAAATAATACCTTTTTATTAATCATATAATGGTTAATCATTAATAAACAATAACATGACATTAAGTCTATTTTATTTTTGTTATGAGAAATATTTCAAATTTTCTTTAATCCGATTTGAATTATTGGTTGTACATACCTGGAGGGGATGGAGCTAAATATGTGTCATACAACCAAATGCAAATATATATATTTATAGTCATTATATAGTATTTTCCTGTTAATATATATATATATATATATATAAACCATAAATCGTTATAAATTATATTTTAGAAAATAGGCAAATGCTGATATAATATATATAAAAACATGTTGTTAGATTGCTAATAATTTTTAATAATTAATATATAGACAGGAAAAATGAATAAATAAATTTGTGATTTAATATATTATATTAACTTTAAGCCCAAAATACATGTTGTTTTAATTGCCACCTAATAATAATATAATATTTATATATATAGAATACATAATAAAATATTAAGTTTCAAACTGTTATTTTAAAGTGACCTGCACTTTGTTTTGAGTGGCATGATAAAATTGAGATATAAAAAATGTCCTTGTGTGTTAAGAGATTGAGCGAACGTAATGGATCACAAATAACTAATATAAAATACGTAAGTCAGATTTCATTTATAATAATATTAGAATGGACAGAACTGTATACATGATTTTAATTTGTTATATTTATGATTACTTAAAATGAACCAGTAGTAATAAAATTTTAATATGTAATTGACATTTCAATTGTAGGTAAAAGGAATTCAGAAATTTGGATTTTAATGTATTAAACAAATCAAAAGCATTGAAAAATATAATTTTTTATATCTACTTTTCAAAACAGCAGATTATTTAGCAGAATTGTAATTTTAAATTATTAAATATTTTATGAGACCAAATCAAAAATTTTTTATATTTATATTTAAATTCATGATATTACATACACGGTGCCATACAATCCATAATAACATAGGATATTTATAGAATGTTTAATTCTATAAATGGCCATATTAAAAGCCCTAAAAAATATGTTCTTATAGTGATATTGTAAAATGACCGTTTAATTAGCAAAAGTACATTATTCATTTTTTAATTATGGGATTAAAGGCTAAAATCCTTTGAAGTTAAATTTATATTTTGGTTCTTTACTCACGATAATCTATACAAACCATAGTGAAAAAGAATATTGTAGAATGCAATATGCCAAGTGGTATACTATCATTAACGTTTTACATATGAAATAATTGAAAAATAATATTTAAATCATCCTTATGTTTAATAGAAAAACACTTAAAACTTGAAATTAAATATTAGATTAGAAATTATGATTGCAATATAAACCATAGCATAATAAAAAATTAATTTTTAGATTTGTTTAATATATTACATATATTAAACATATCTGGAAGGCTAAGAAATATAATCTTTTGTTGCTACTTTGAAAGATGGCATATTTCGACTTTTAATTTATTAAATATTTCAAAATGAAATTAAAGCCAAAAAGTATTTATATTTAAATTTAAGTTCTTATCTTCATCTGTAAAAACCATAATGAAAAAGAATATGTGTTGAATTTTAAATATTGCAATAGGCTAGATTAGCTCAAAAAAATTACATATGTAAACAGAAAAATTTTTTTTAAATTATCCTTATGTATAAAAGATCTGAAATAATTTCAAATCACAGATAAAAATTTGCAAATATACTATATTACTGTTAAACTGTATACCATTCAATCTTTTAAAACTTTCAGTAAAATCATAGAATTTATTCCTGTTAATTAGTTTATTACGTACACACATTGTTAATCATGTTTTTGATTGTAAATATTATATTTTGTTTATAAATTATTATTTAATAATATAAAAATTTTAGTTATAGATAAAAATAAAAGACATTATACATTTTCGAATTACAAATATTAATAAGAAATGTTTAGGTTATAAGATATATTACACACAATTTATGTCATTCGTGCTATTGACTACTATTTCTCTGTATTATTTAATATTCTGTTATATATGGAATTATAGTTTCTAACATAATATACAAAACGTATAAGACATATTTTATAAAGTCTACGGTAAATGTATAAATAACAAATTTTTATATACTATTCTATCCGTTCAACCCACTCAATTGGAGCCCAAAATTTAAGCAACCGGAACAATTCGCAAGTGCGATATGCCGATATATGAAACAAAATTTACACATATGCGCACACCTGATTAATACAATCATACTGTTAGAATTTTTCGATATAGATATAAAAAAATAAATAATTACAAAATCCCATTTGATACACAAATATTAAAGTGCAAATTTAATATTTTATTAAAAGTGAATTTCATTATTGAGAATATACATATTATTAATCGTGTTATTGATTGAAATTATCTTGGATATTCTAATATTATATTAATATTACAGAGAAGTCTTCTTATTGGACATGACTTCTAAAATATCCTATGCGTTTCCTATTATATAAAAACGCCATATATAAAAGACATTATAGATGATACAACATAGGCTTCAGACTGGTAAATCCACCATCTACCAAAAATTTATTTTAAGACAAATATTGAGGAATAATATTAATTAATAATGGCCTATATTTTTTATGAAATAAATGTGAAAATTTATGTTTATACGAGTCTAAACGTTAAATTAAACTGACTTTGGACTTTACAGTGCATATGATGTAAAAATAAAATTTATATATTAAAAATATTAAAGAGTCGGTTTATTTTGACGTGTTTACACTATTGAATAGCGAAAAAAATATATATTATTCATCACCACGTGGATGATGTGACCTTAAGATTACAAATAACTAAAATAAAAGTAATTCCTAAATATAATTTATTAATTTAATATAAAATTAATACATTGTTGGGTAATAATATCAAAAAGAAATACTAAGAGTTTAACAAAAAAATAGGATTTAGTCTTAATTTCAATTAAACCCTTAAAACAAAGAACATGAATTTAAATTTTTATATATTTCACATCTGAATTTACCAGGAAAAAACCATTTAGAAATGTATGATTTAAAATATGAAACAAATTTAATGCGCTGAAAAATATAAGTATAAATGAGTTCATAGAAGAATATAAGGGATATAAAAAATGTCCTTGTGTGTAATGAGATTGAGCGAATTTAGTAGATCAGAAATAAATAATATTAAATTAGTAAAACATATTTTATGTATAATACCATTAGAATGGACAAAACTGTATACATGATTTTAATTTGATATATTCTACATAAATTAAAATGAACGTGCAATAAAATAATTGTAATTTATATTCGACATCTGAATTTCCAGAAAAAGAGAATTTAGAAATTAGTGATTTATTATATAAAACAAATTTAAAGCGCTGAAGAATATAAGTCTTTATTGCCATTTATAAATTGTAGATTAATTAGCAGAACTGGAATTAAAAATTATTAAATATTTAAAAATGAGATCAATGCAAAAATGTTTTATATATAAATTTTAATTCTTTCGTATACTTACAAATTCCTAAAAAAACATTATGAAAAAAATATGTGTTGAATATCATATATTGCAAAAGGCTAGATTAGCTCAAAATATTACATATAAAAATAGAAAAATTTTATTAAAATTCTCCTCGTGTGTATAAGATCTGAAATAATTTTGAATCACAGATAACAATTTGCAAACATAATGTATTACTTTTTAACTATATACCATTTGAACACTTTAAATGTTCAGCAAAATCACAGAATTAATTTCATTTATATTAAATTATTGCGTACAGACATTGTTAATCACGTTTTTGATGGAAAATATAATATTTTATTCTAAATTATTATTTAATAATATAAATTATTGTATTTATAGGTAAAAAATTATTAACCACTATATATTTTTAAATCACAAATATTATTAAGAAATGTTTTGGTAATAAGATATATTATAAACGTAATGTTATATTTCACTTTAATATACGGATAATCTTAAAACGTGAATTTAAATTATTATGTGAACCCATCGGTTTCTATCCAATTTACACAAAAAAAAAAATATTTTTGAAGTTTCAAACTGTTATCTAAAAGTGACTTGCGCTTAGTTGTGAGTGGCATGAAAAATTGAGATATAAAAAATGTCCTTGTGTGTTACGAGATTAAACGAAAGTAATGGATCAGAAATAACTAATATTAAATTAGTAAGACAGATTTTATTCATAATTCTATTAGTATGGACAAAACTATATACATGATTTTAATTTGTTATATTCAAGAATAATTAAAATGAACGTGTAGTAATACAATTTTAATATATAATTGACATTTCATTTGTAGGTAAAAGGAATTCAGAAATTTGGAATTTAATATATTTTGTTTATATTTTATCAAAAGCAATGAAAAATATAATTTTTTATATCTACTTTTCAAAACAGCAGATTATTTAGCAGAATTGCAATTTTAAATTATTAAATATTTTATGAGACCAAATCCAAATTCTTTATATTTGTATTAAAATTCATGATATTAAATATGAATTTGGAGTAAAATAATTGTAATTATTAATTTATATTTGAATTTCGAGGAAAAGTGAATAGATAAATTTGTGATTTAATATACTTAATTAACTTAATTCCCAGAAAATATGATTTTTTAATTACCACCTAGATTATGTATAAAAAAAAAAAATATATATATATGTATTTTGCATTAAAATACATGAAAAAGAACGAATCAGACCATAATAATTATTTTTATATCGCAAACTAACATATGGAAATTTAAAATGTCAAAATTGCGGTCTTGAAAAAAGCCAAATAATATTTTTTTATTAATCATATAATGGTTAATCATTAATAAACAATAACATGACATTAAGTCTATTTTATTTTTGTTATGAGAAATATTTCAAATTTTCTTTAATCCGATTTGAATTATTGGTTGTACATACCTGGAGGGGATGGAGCTAAATATGTGTCATACAACCAAATGCAAATATATATATTTATAGTCATTATATAGTATTTTCCTGTTAATATATATATATATATAAATCATAAATCGTTATAAATTATATTTTAGAAAATAGGCAAATGCTGATATAATATATATAAAAACATGTTGTTAGATTGCTAATAATTTTTAATAATTAATATATATATATATATATATATATATATATATATATATATATATAGACAGGAAAAATGAATAAATAAATTTGTGATTTAATATATTATATTAACTTTAAGCCCAAAAAAACATGTTGTTTTAATTGCCACCTAATAATAATATAATATATATATATATAGAATACATAATAAAATATTAAGTTTCAAACTGTTATTTTAAAGTGACCTGCACTTTGTTTTGAGTGGCATGATAAAATTGAGATATAAAAAATGTCCTTGTGTGATAAGAGATTGAGCGAACGTAATGGATCACAAATAACTAATATAAAATAAGTAAGTCAGATTTCATTTATAATAATATTAGAATGGACAGAACTGTATACATGATTTTAATTTGTTATATTCATGATTACTTAAAATGAACCAGTAGTAATAAAATTTTAATATGTAATTGACATTTTATTTGTAGGTAAAAGGAATTCAGAAATTTGGAATTTAATATATTTTGTTTATATTTTATCAAAAGCAATGAAAAATATAATTTTTTATATCTACTTTTCAAAACAGCAGATTATTTAGCAGAATTGTAATTTTAAATTATTAAATATTTTATGAGACCAAATCAAAAATTCTTTATATATGTATTTAAATTCATGATATTAAATATGAATTTGGAGTAAAATAATTGTAATTATTAATTTATATTTGAATTTCGAGGAAAAGCGAATAGATAAATTTGTGATTTAATATACTTAATTAACTTTAATCCCAAAAAATATGATTTTTTAATTACCACCTAGATTATGTATAAAAAAAAATATATATATATATATATGTATGTATTTTGCATTAAAATACATGAAAAAGAACGAATCAGACCATTATAATTATTTATATATCGCAAACTAACATATGGAAATTTAAAATGTCAAAATTGCGGTCTTGAAAAAAGCCAAATAATATTTTTTTATTAATCATATAATGGTTAATCATTAATAAACAATAACATGACATTAAGTCTATTTTATTTTTGTTATGAGAAATATTTCAAATTTTTTTAATCCATTTTAAATTATTGTTTGTACATACTCCGATAGAATCCAGCTAAATATGTCATAAAACCAAAGACAAATATATAAATTTAGAGTCATTATATAGTATTTTCCTATTAATATATACATATAAATATATATATATGTATATATATATATATACATATGTATATCTATATATATATATATATGTATATAAAATATAAATCATTATAAATTATATTTTAGAAAATAGGCAAACGCCTATATAATTTGTATAAAACCATGTAGTTAGATTGCTAGTAAATTTTAATAATTACTATATATATATATACAGGAAAAATGAATAAATAAATTTGTGATATAATATATTATATTAAAATATATATATAAAATATATATATGTGTGTGTGTGTGTGTTTTGCATCTAAATATCCGGAAAAGAATGAATCAGACCCTAATTATTATATTTATATCGCAAACTAAAATATGGAAAATTAAAATGTCAAAATTGCCTTCTTGAAAACAGCCAAATTAATTTTATATTAAACATTTAATAGTGAATCAATAATAAACAATAACATGACACTAAATCTATTTTATTTTTGTTATGAGAAATATTTCAAATTTTCAATTAAATTTGAATTATTTGGTTGTACATACGTGAAGGATCCAGCTAAATATGTCATAAACCAAAGGCAAATATATAAATTTATAGTCATTATTTAGTATTTTTCTATTAATATATTTGTATATATATTAAAATATAAATCGTTAAATATTATACTTTAAAAAATAGGGATATGCCGATATAGTTTGTATAAAACAATTTTGTTAGATTACAAATAATTGATAATAAGGAAAATAAAATAATATTTTTAATACTTTATAGAAGATTTTAAGCAAGATATACAACTTTTATGTGCAGGAATGGAATTACATATTGTAATTTGCAAAATTATACAGCATCGTATTAATATTTTATAATGAAATATATTTCATTTCCTTTTTTTTTATGTTGAATTTTGGATTATAAATATGGTCATCTAAATTATTCTTATTACTAAAAGAAATTTGTATATAATTGCATATGTTTCGTATATGTATACAAGTAAATATATATATATATATATATATGTATATATATAAATATATTATGATGCACTATGACTTCGTTAGGATCTATATTTTGTATGAAGAAAATACCAAAATTGTTGTTTATATGAGTGTACATTTTGAATTAAAATTATATGGACCTATACAAACAATGTAATGAGAATATTAAATTTATATATTTAAATCATTTAAAGGTTAAACTATTATACCGTGTTCACAATATAAAATATTAAAAAATATATAATGTATAGACTTATATGTTTGATTATGACACGATTTCAGGATGACAAATAAGGAATATACAAATAATGTTTAAATATAATTTAGTAAATAACTAACAAAATAGTTATAATAAATTAATTGTTATTAATAATATTAAGATATTTTTGATTATATTAAATAATATAAATTGGACAAATTTCAGTTAATTTACGTATCTGTTCTAGATTATTTAAAATGGACGTGAGGTAAAATAATTGTTATTTATATGTGATTTATGAATTTCCAGAAAAAAATCGTGGTGCATTGGGATTCGAAAATACTGTCAGCACTTTCTGGAGATATGAATATTGATCGTTTACCTATTGTTGCAAGAGGTATGAACGTTGAACAACTCCTTTGAATCCCTCAAATATTTTCTAGGACAGGTGATTATACATATAGAAAATTTGCATAACAAATTGTGGTATATTTATTTAAAAAATATTTTCCAATATTTAATAACTAATTTTCAAAAATATTTTTAAAATACATTTTCAGGTAAAAGGAATTCAGGAATTAGGATTTTAATATATAAAACAAATCTAAATCACTAAAAAATATAAATTTGTCTTGCTACTTTGAAAACTGGCAGATTAATTAGCAGAAATCTAATTTTGAATTATTAAATATTTTTTTAAATCAAGTCAAAAATTCTTTATATTTGAGTTTAAATTCTGTATAAAACATACCCGGTGCTATATAAACCATAATAAAAGTGAATATTTATAAAGTGATTAATTTTATAAAAGGCTATGTTTAAAGCATTAAAGAATATGCCCTCATTGTGACATTAAAAAATGCCCACTTAATTAGCAAAATACTTTAATAATATTTTGTTAATGGGAACAAATTCCAAAAACCACTGAAATTAAATTTATATTTCGGTGTATACTAAAGAATACCTATACAAATAATAGTGGAAAAGAATATGTGTAGAGAGTTTAGTATACTAAATGTTATATTATCAACAAAGTATTACATATGAAATAATAGACAAGTTGTATTTACATCATTCTTATGTTTATAAGAAAAGAACATAATATTTGAATTCATATTTTAGATTAGACATTATGAAATTTAATTAATTTTCATTTAATTCATTTGATTAATTTAATTTGATGAACAAATATTACAGGAGCTGAAAAAAACAAGAACGTTAGCTCAAAGGATTATTATGCGTACCGATTAATGATTAGACGTGGCCTGGACAACGTCATTTTACGATGTCGTGAGCTTTGTCAACAATTCATGGTCGACATGTACGCGAAGATTGAGAGCGAACGACTACGATACTTACTATATAATCAACAAAAGCTGCGCGCGGAAGAGTACATTCATTTGCGAGACGCTATCAACAACAATGCCGACGTCGCCGAAAGTGGTAACCATGTCATTTTACCATCATCGTACGTAGGCAGTCCACGTCATATGCAAGAATATATACAGGATGCTCTGACTTTCGTGCGCGAATATGTACGACCATGTTTATTTATCACGTTCACATGTAATCCGAAATGGCCAGAGATTTCATCTTTGCTACTGCCTGGCCAAAATGCAATACATCGCCATGACATTACAGCACGTGTGTTCAGACAAAAGTTGAAGTCTTTAATAAGTTTCATTACTAAATCACATGTATTTGGTCCCACACGTTGCTGGATGTATTCGGTTGAGTGGCAAAAGCGAGGATTACCTCATGCACACATTTTGGTTTGGTTCATCGACAAAATCCGTCCTGAAGAAATCGATAGTATCATTTCTGCGGAAATTCCAGATCCATCCACTGACCAACTGCTGTTTGATATTGTTACAACAAACATGATTCATGGTCCATGTGGTACTCTTAATAGTTCATCGCCTTGCATGGCTGATGGAAAATGTACTAAAAATTTCCCTAAAGATTTTACCAATGATACGGTCACAAATGTCGACGGATACCCAATATATCGTCGAAGAAATCCTGAAAGTGGCGGACAGTCATTTATTAAAAATATCATCAACACAGACATTGATATTGACAATCGTTGGGTGGTGCCATATTCGCCTCTGCTGAGCAAGACATATAATGCTCATATTAATGTTGAGTTCTGCAGAGTTCTGTGAAGAGCATCAAATACATTTGCAAGTATGTCCATAAAGGCAGTGATATGGCTGTGTTTTGAGTGGAAAATATTAATGTGAATGCTCCTCCAGTGAATAAAAACGATGAAATAACGCTCTACCAAATTGGTCGGTACATCAGCTCCAATGAAGCTGCTTGGCGTATCTTTGGTTTTCCAATTCATGAACGGGATCCAGCAGTTGTTCAGTTAGCCATCCATCTTGAAAACGGTCAGCGTGTATTTTCACGAACGAGACAGCGCGATTGATCGTGCAATAAATCCACCTAAAACTACACTTACTGCATTTTTGAATTGTGTAATCGTGCGGATGATTTTGGTGCCTTTGCACGAACATTACTCTATTCACAAGTACCACGCTATTTCACATGGACTCAAACAAAAACATGGATGCCCCGCAAGCAAGGCTCACCAGTTGCTGTATGTCTCAATTTATTTAAATCAAACGCCTTGGGGCGATTATTTACAGTCAATCCAAGACACACGGAGTGCTTTTATCTTCGACTGTTGTTGGTTAATGTAACTGGCCCATTATCATTTCAAGATATACGTAAAGTGAATGGGCAACAATATCCAACGTATAAAGATGCATGCCTTGCACTCGGCTTGCTGGAAGACGACAACCAGTGGGAATGCATGCTTGCTGAAGCTGCATTGAACTGTACAGCAATACAAATTCGTCTACTATTCGCTATAGTGTTGACTACATGTTTCCCAGCCCGATCACAGATATTATGGGAAAATCACAAAGATTCAATGACTGATGATATATTGCATCAACATCGTATACGGTGCCACGATCTAATCATAACATTCAGCGACGAAATGTACAATGAAGCATTGATTGCTATTGAGGATCTTTGCATTGTCATTGCCAACTTACCACTTAGTAATTTCGGTATGAATTCGCCAAATCGAACTGCATCTGATTTAATGAATACTGAAATGAATCGTGAACTTCAGTACAGTACTGTAGAAATGGCAGCGATTGTTGCCCGCAATGTCCCACTAATGAATGAGGAACAAAGAACCATTTATGATCGCATTATGCTCGCAGTTTCAGCTGGACAAGGTGGGTTCTTCTTTTTGGATGCACCGGGTGGAACTGGCAAAACATTCGTTATTTCGCTAATTCTTGCTGAAATACGATCAAATAATGGCATCGCATTGGCCGTTGCATCATCGGGCATTGCAGCAACTTTATTGGATGGAGGTAGAACAGCTCATTCAGTATTTAAGCTGCCACTAAATATTCAGAATAACCCTGACGCAGTATGCAACATTAAGAAACAATCGTCCATGGCCACTGTGCTGAAACGGTGTAAAAATATTATTTGGGATGAATGTACTATGGCACACAAACATTCACTTGAGGCGTTGAACAGGACATTGAAAGATATTAAAAACAGTGACAAACTATTTGGCGGAACCCTGTTGGTCCTTTCAGGTGATTTCAGACAAACACTTCCAGTCATTCCACGTTCAACATACGCTGATGAGATCAACGCTTGCTTAAAATCATCTCCATTGTGGCGTAATGTTGAAAAATTACAGCTAAAAATAAATATGCGCGTTCAAATGTTTCAAGATCCATCCGCTGAAACATTTTCAAAACAACTCTTAGATATCGGTGATGGAAAAGTTGCTATAGATGAAACTGGATACGTAAAATTACTGACCGATTTCTGCACAATCGCTGATTCGCAAGATACTCTCATTGAACAAATATTTCCCGCTGTACACACACAGTACATAAATCATGAGTGGCTTGCAGAAAGAGCGAAGAAAAGAAAGAATCTACGAATATGCTTTCCAGCTGGTGTTTTATCAGGATTAATGACGATAGCGTGATTATCGCTTTGTAATTGGTACATATGTGATTTGAATATTTTCAACAACTCGTTGTGCTCGTTCAAAAGAGCATCTAGCTCGCTGACGATGCGCCTGGCATAAAGTGAATCAAGGTTATTATAATCACAACGTGCATTCACGCGATTGTCAAGTGCGCTTCCGGAATCCTCGCCGCCCATAAAGTAGATTTGTAAGAATTTATGTGGTTCGTTTGGCATTGGCAGCAGTGAACCCATTTTATGATAAACTTGGCCTCTGATTTTGAATGTAGAATTGAATTGTTGACCATTTGCATTAGTATTTCGAACTATTTCTGTTGCTCCGAACGATGTCATTTGAAAGCATGAATTGAATCTTCGAATTGGCTTCAGGAACACGTTAGAATCTGGATCCGTGCCGATAAGTAAGCCATTCAATGGTTCAGGTGGTGTTTCAATTTCAGGTAGTTGCACTTTTCCTGACGCGCAACACATCCCAGCTGGCTCATTTTTGAATTTCAGAGCATGACAATGCGGACATTCCTTGTCCATAGCACCAATTACCACTTTTGAATGAGCATAATATTCAATATCGGGCTCATACTGGAATGCTAGACGCAGGAATGAATCAGATATAAATGCTCGATGTACCTGTTGTCGTTGTTGGTCATTTGTTCTTCGTCTATTGACTGTGAAACGGCGTGATTGTCGTTGTTCTAATCTTCTGACTTCATTGCGTTCAGCTCGTGTATCTTCTGGCTCTTCTTGATGCAATTGCGCCATTCTGACACGTGCATCAGTATTTTGTTGCTGGATTTGTTCTTCTGTTCTTTCGGATCTGCTATTTCGCAAGTTTCGAGCTTTACTTGCACTGCGGCTCAAATCAGCCCCTTTGCGTTTTTTTGGCATTGCTCACTGTACAAAACATACATAAATAGAATTAATGAAATTATTTAATGATGAAAAATGTTAAAAGTATAATTAGGGCCAGGATTTTTGACGCAGTTTTGAAATGATTTATAACAAAAATATAAGTTTTATGGAAAAATTTTTCAAACAAAAGTAAAAAATTAAATTTTATGAAAACATTGTCTCTTATAATTTTTTCATACAACCAATATTTTCATTGACATTTCAAAATAAAGATTCATAATGATTGATTTTTTGGAAACTATGAAAATCTTAATTGTTCAATTACATTTTTTTAATAAAATTACATTTTTATAAGATCAACAATATTTTCGATATAAAAAAAAGTATACTTACAACACAAAATCCGTTGTTATTGGAAGCTCATGTCACGTGTTGAGTACTTTTGAGGTTATAAAATCACTTGATTAACTAATCGTGCAAAATACACTCAAAATTGATAATTTAATTATTATTGATAAAATAGGAATGATTAAAAGTTAATATGAGAGTTACACTGAGAAATAATAATAAAATAATAATTGTCAACGTTACTACTACACTTGATGCATAAACATCATTATTGTGGCCGACAACTGTGTAGGGAGTGAGAAAGAAAGGAGACCGGCTTCGTTCTCATCCCTACTGTGCTGTTTACTGGGTCAGAAGTGACACCTGTAGACATCTGGCGGGGATAACTAATTAAATGACGATTGATCAGTTTTCGACCGGAGAGGAAAAATGATTAAATTACTAAAATGGCTATTAAAAAATAAGGGTTGATCATAGAAGGGTGAAAATTGAGGATTGTATGTATTTTTGTATGTTGTATCATAAAAAATAGAAATTAAAAATTTTGTCTAAAAAATAAAAAAAAAAATTTAGGGGTGGACTACCCCTAACATTTAGGGGGATGAAAAATAGATGTTGGCCGATTCTCATAGATACCGGATAAGCACAAAAAGTTTCATCAAAATCGGTCAAGCCGTTTCGGAGGAGTATGCCAACGAAAACTGTGACACGAGAATTTTATATATTAGATATATATATATTTATATATATATATATATTTATACTAGCTGTCCTGCCCGGCGTTGCCCGTGCCAAAGATTTGTATTTTTTATTACAGCTGAATTACCCGGCTTCGCCCGTGTACAGTTTTGAACGAACTTGCATCATTTATTAAACTTTAAAATTTTAATTCAATACACATGCTCTTCTTCTCCCTCGCCTCTAACCCAGCCAGTAGCGTATTTTCAAATTTTTTCTCGGGGGTCTAGTAATTTACATTACCTATAACTATTATATAAAAAATATATATTTTTAATTCCGCCTAAAATAGCTGACCCGACAGACTTCGTCCTGTCAAAAGATTTGTAATGTGGCAGTTTTTGCCTACGTATTTTAAAATATTCTCCTGAACAGAACCGTCAACCTGGTTATAGGGCTATGTGAATAAAAAACATATATAATGAATTAAAAGTAAGTAATCGCTTAATAGTTAATCATGTGAATCATAATTATTATTATTATCATTGTAGTGCATTGAGGTATACGATGAATTTTGTTTGATTACCTGGCGCATAGATAAACAAATCTGATGGTTTTCCAACACGGGAACAGGCAACATACAATTGACCATGTGAGAAACATGGGTTTTCTAGATCAATACCACAAACACTTAATGATTGCCCTGGGACTTGTTTATAGTCATAGCAAAAGCAAGACGCACTGGAAACTGTAGTCGTTTAAACTCAAATGGCACATCAGTCTGAATCATTGGGATGCGCGGTATGAGAACATCTTCTCCTTTATACTTTCCTTTGAGTATAGTTGCTTCTATCACATTGTTTAGTAATTTTTATCGCTAACCGTGTACCGTTGCAAAGACGCGGTTGGTTGATATTTCGCAACATTATAACCACCGATCCAACCTTTAATTGAAGATTGTGAGGTGGCAATCCTGGCAAATCCAGCGAGTTTAAAAATTCCGGTGGATAGTTGACTACATCATATTGATTAGTAGCCGAATCAACTGATTTATATATCCTCAATTCGCCTGTAATTTGTTCTTGAATTTTGAAATTTAATTCATTTACATCTAGGTTTTTGCAGCCAGTATAGCTCGTTCGCTCAACCAATCATGGTTTCTGTAATTTTGAAAACATTCTGGAAACACCTTCTGAATAAGTTCATCTTTTGATCGAGTTAACTGACAAAAACTTTGAGGAAAGTTAATGCAGCCAGTCAACATGTCTATAGGAAATTTGCCATCACCAATGTCAATGAGTTGTTTAGAGAATATGTTTCCAGATTGGTCATTTTGCAACTCGACACGCATATTCTTGCTTAAATGAAGTACTTTGACATGTTTCCACAAACTGGAGGACTTTAGACATGCATTGAGTTCATCAGCTGGCGTTGATCGTGGAATCACCGGCAATGTTTGACGAAAATCTCCTGCTAATAAAATCATTGCACCACCAAATCGGTTATTATTGCTCCGTAGATCTTTTAAGGTTCTGTCCAAAGCCTCCAAAGATTTTTATGTGCCATCGTGCATTCATCCCAAACAATCAATTTACATTGCTGCAAAACCTTTGCCATTGCAGAGTTCTTCGAAACGTTGCAGGTTGGAGTTTCATTGCTTTGCATATTTAATGGCAATTTTAGTGCTGAATGGGCTGTTCGACCACCTTCAAGCAAAGTTGCTGCGATTCCCGACGAAGCGAGTGCAAGTGCAATTTTATTTTGTGAGCGAATTGTTGCTAATATTAATGAAATCAAAAGTTTTTCCTGTACCACCAGGTGCATCTAAGAAGTAAATCCCTCCAGTTTCATCATTTGTTACTTTCATAAGAGTTTCAAATACATACTTCTGTTGTTCATTTAACAGTGGAAGATTTGTTTGAATTAATTCTTTCAAAGCGTTGAGATCATACAGTCTTTCTCGATGCAACTCTTGGTTAAAAGCGTCATGCATTGGACGATTGGGCGCGGTCAGGCCTAATTGAATTAATAGTTTGTTTGACATTATCAAGCACATGTCCTCAATTGAAATCAATGCTTCATTGTAAATTTCTTCACTGATTTGTATATTTGGATTTCCCATTCTATTCTGTATTTGATACAAAATATCATCACACATATAATCTTTGTACTTGATCCACAAATCAATTGGGTTTGATGGGAAGCATGTAGATATGATTATAGAAAACAATGTTCGTATTTGATGAGCGTGTGATGATATTACAGCATCATTGAGAGTTTGATCCCAATGAGCGTCATTTTCAAGCAATTGCAAACGTTGACAGGCTTCTCTGTAGGATCCACACAATTAACCATCAACAGTTCGTAATTGTTGGAATGATGTTGGGCCACGTACATTGACTAATAGCAGTCGTAAGTAAAAACATTCATCATTGCTTGGATGTACTGAATAAATCCGGCCAATCGCATCGGTGAAATATACATCTGTATATCCTGGAACTGGTTTTCCTTGTTTCCGTCGTATAAATCTCCTTGAGGATTGATTCCAGGTATAATATTTTGGCATTTCAGAATATAGCAATGTTTGTGCGAAATCATCGTTTTGGCATGTCTCAAAAAACTGGTTAATGTAGTAGATGGTGGCTGAGCAGCTCTTTGTACTGCGTTCTGTGCTGTAAAATACACTCTTTGTCCATTTTCTAAATGCACAGCTAAGTGAACAACAGAAGGGTGTCTCTCATGAATAGGAAAAGAAAATATTCGCCAAACTGCTTCATTACTACTGACATAGCGGCCCATTTGGTATTGGGTAACTTCATCATTGGAATTCTCTGCACCAATTCCAATCACAGCCATATCACTCCCTTTGGTTACATATTTGCAAATGTATTTAATAGATTTCACTGAATGGCAAGATTCAACGTTGATGTGTGCTTTGAATGTCTTTGATAAAATGGGTGAATATGGAACAATCCAACGATTATCTATTTCAATATCTTGTTGATTTAATTTGACAATTGTTGATTTTCCATTGTCTGCTGTCGATCTGCGACGATACAATGGATAACCGTCATTACCAGTAATTGTTTCCGATATTAATGTCCGTGGATATCGTTTTGAACATTTACCATCCATCATACACGGTGAATATTGATTAAGAGTTCCACAGGGACCATGTATCATGTTTTTGATAACTACCTCATGCAATCCAGGATCTACTTGTACATTAGGGATTTCAGCTGATATCACTGCATCAACTTCATTTGGCCTTATCTTTTCAACCAACCAAATCAAAATGTGTGCATGTGGCAATCCTCGTTTCTGCCACTCCACAGAATACATCCAGCAGCGTGTCTCACCAAACACATTATGTTTTACGATGAAATCCATTAAAGATTTCAACTTTTGTCTAAAGACTCTGGCTGTAATATCATGACGATCAATGGGTGATTGCCCAGAGAATAACTCCTGCTTGATTTCTATCCATTGCGGATTGCATGTAAATGTGATGAACAAATCTGCTGTACCATAATGACGAACATACGACATGGCATCTTGAGCATATTCGTGCATATGCCGAGGGCTTCCGATGTATGTTGCTGGAAGAATAGTCATCCGACCGACATTCTGTGCATTTCCATCAGTATTAATCGCATCTCGAAGGTGAATATACTCTTCAGATCGGAGTTTGGTTTGATTCAACCTGATGAATGTTAATCTCTCCGTTTCAATTTTAACATACATGTCAACACCATATTTGTGATATAATCGCCGACATTTCAATATGTGATTATCTTCATTTTCCCGAATCATTAGGCGGTATGAATAATAGTTCATTGAACTGACTTTTTTGTTGGTTTCAGAACCTGTAAATAGATTTTGTTTTAATAACATTCAAATATAAAATTAAAATACATAATATAATGACTGAGATATTATCGCCATAGCTAAACTAATATTTTAGTTACCTGTAATGGGATTTATCATTTTTATTGGAAAATCGAGCCACATTCTTAATTTTACAAAATAAATTAGGTGCCGTCGATTCCGTTTTGAGGGAATGGGATTAACCTTAGCAAATACGTAACATCATGCCGACGATGTAAAACAATATCACGGGATTCCAAGTTTTCTCCAACAACAACGATAGCAACTTCATCAATAGTTGGTGCATTAAAACGTCTTGTATGTTGACCTGCAGGTGTTTTATCAGCTCTGATTACAATTTTGTGATTATCGGATGGCATCAGATCCAGGGCAGTTTTAAACAATATAATCAATTGATTGTGTTGATGAAATAAAGTTTGTAATTGTTCTATAATAGACCTCTTTACTAAATTGTTATGTGCACAACGCAGATCAATTTCTTGTGGTGAATTGCCCATAAAATAAATTTGCAGGAATTTGTTGTCGCTATCTGACACTGGTAATAGTGAACCTGCTCTGTGATATATTTGCCCTTGTATCTGTAAAAAAAAATATTATGGTGTGGTATAAATTAATGGATTGTCGGTGATCAAACTTAAATAATATTTGATCTTAAAAAGTATATATTTAGTTTTAACTAATATCTATCAAATATAAAATATAATAAAAGTGTCACTGAAACTGAAACACCATATAATATGATAATAATAATATAAGTGATAATAACTTATAATATAAGTGATATATTTCGTAATGATTAAGAAATTGAAGATTAGTGACACATCTTAACTTTGGTGACAGAAAATTTTGTTCGCTAAAATAATTATGAGTAACTGCTATAATACATACCTTGAAAGTTGGCATAAAATTTTCCCGAACTACATTTGTTGCCCCAAATGAAGTCATTTGAAAGCAATTGTTATATTGTTGGATATTTGTCAAAAAGTGTATAGAATCTGTTCCTATTCCTGAAACCAATGAGTACAATGGTTCTGGTGGTGGATCCAATGGTATCAATGTCACTTTACCATTTGCGCAACACAATCCAATGCCTTCGTTTAGTTATTTTAATGCCTTACAGTGTGAGCAAACCGAGTTCATAGAATCAATAACAACACATTGGTAGTTACTGTAGTCAATTGACACATCGTAACTGAAAGCAGCTCGATTCAAACTTGCGCGATTATTAGTTGAATGTCGCGCTCGCGCTTCACGCGTTTGTGATATCCGAATTCTTTCACGTTCATTTCCGTCGTCACGTTCTTGTGCAGTACGATTAGATCGGTAATTAGCTTGGTTTGTAGCATTTCTGGTTCTTCTACCTAAATTGCTTCGTCTTATAGGAGGCATATCAAATATAAATTATTTTTTCACTAATCACGAACTAAACAAACACTAACTAACTAAACACTCTGCACAAAACACGATATACGAATTTGTTTCGTGTAACAGTTGACAAAAGCAAACTCAGTAGATTAGGTAACAGACAACTTTTTTTTTTTAAATTTGATATGACTTGAAGTCAAATCCTTTTGAGCCGTACGAATTGTTTTATTTATTTAAAAATAATAAAACACTGTTGGTAACGCGATTTTTGTAACCATAGCAATAAAGCTCAAATTGACTACGTTTTAGTTACAAATCATTTGTATGGGAAAAAGAAAAGGGCTATTTTTAGGGTTTTTCCAGCAATAATTCTAATTTTTCTCGCCGTAAAAACCATCCTTGAACTTCAACGAACATTTGAAAAAAAGATTTGGCCAAATTGGTCCAGGCGTTGTTGAGTTATGCGCTTATCAACACATTTTGCGATTCATTTTTATATTATAGATATTATATATATATTAAAAAATAAATCGGTTAAAATTTTACTTTCAAAAATAGGGAAATGTCGATATAATTTTGTAAAAAATCATGTTGTTAGATAAAAATGTTGTTACTAATAGTTATTGTTACTAATAATTTCTAATAAGGACAATAAAATTATATTTATAGTACTATATAGCTGATTTTAACGTAGATTTACAATTTTATTTGCAGGAAAGGAATAAAGTATTAAATATCATAAAAGAATACGCAAAATATATACAATATATTAAATTCGTTAATTTGAAACTAATATAGGTAACCGTGGAGTAAAATAATTGTAATATATAATTGATATATAAATTTCCAGGAAAAGAGAATAAATAAATTCGTGATTTAATATAAGAAATTCACTTTATGCGCAAAAAACATGATTTTATAATTGCCACCTAGATAATGTATGAAAAAGAAAAATATATATGTATTTGGTATCTAAATATCCAGCAAAGGAAGAATCAGGCCCAAATTATTATATTTATATCTCAAACTTAAATATCGAAAGTTAAAATGTTAAAATTACCTTTTTGAAAACAGCCAAATTATGTTTTTAATTATCATTAATAAGCAATTGAAATATATTAAATCTATTTTTTAAGGCTATCAGGTTAAGACACCTGATAGCGAAAGAAAAATCAAATATCGTGAGTGTGTAAATTTCAGAAACTCAATAAAATATAATAGGAGACGCACATTCTCTACCGAATATCACAGACATCTTAGACCAACTCGGACAATTTAAATACTACACTACACTAGATCTGGCTCAAGGCTATCATCAGGTAATGATGCATCCAAAATATCAAGAGAAAAAAACTTTTTCTACAGACAAAGGACACTATAAATTCTTTCGAGTACTATTTGGATTAAAAGGAGCTCCGGCTATTTTTCAAAGATTAATGAACAATATCCTTATGAGCATTACAGGTGTCAAAGCTTTCGTATATCTAGATGATATTATAGTTTACGCAACGATCATAAAGGAACATAAAAAAAAACTCACCGATGTATTTAATCAAATAAAGCAATTTTACTTGAAACTTTAGCCTTCTAAATGTTCTTTTTTTGAGAAAAGAAGTCAGTAATCTAGAACACATAATTACTGACCAAAGAGTCCGTTCGGACACTCAGAAAATCAAAAGTGTACTTGAATTTCCAATTCCTAGTAATGTAAAGCAAATGGAGTCATCTTTAGGACTTTCTGGCTATTATAGAAGATTTATTCAATACTATGGTAGTATCGCAAGACCGTTTACCACATTACTTAAACAGGATGTGCAGTTTAATTGGTCTAACCTTTGCCAAGAATCTTTAGCGAAACTCAAAGCTATATTAACAAAAGAACCACTTTTACAGTATCTCGATTTCGGTAAACTATTTAACATCACATGTGATGCTCACAATTAAGCAATAGGATGCGTTTTGTCTCAAGGAAAAATAGGTAAAAACCTACCTATTGCATATGCGTCGCGAACCCTCAATCGTGCTGACAAAACTACAGTACAACAGAAAAGGAACTTTGTGCCATTGTATGGGGAACAAAACAATATCGACCATATCTATTAGGCCAGAAATTTAATATCATCACAGATCATAGAGCACTAACATTGTTATTTAATACCAAGGATCCCGGATCCAGACTAATAAGTTGGCGATTAAAATTAGAAGCGTACAACTATGAAATTCAGTACAAACCAGGAATGTATAATACCAACGCTGATGCTATCGGTAGAATATATGTAACAACACGCGTAAAAGCAAGAGCTCGAGAAGGAATAAAAATTAATTTGCGAAGTTTTAACCTCTTGTTTTGACAGTGATGTGTTTTCAACATTAATTGGCACAAAAACATCAGAGATAACAAATTTCCTAAAAAGTATAAAGATATTAAAAATAAAGGATTAAATATCATAAAAATATCCAAAAATATATACATTATTTAAATTGGTTATTTTCAATTTAATTTATAAGAATTTGGAGTAAAATAATTGTAATTATTAATTGATATTTGAATTTTGAGGAAAAGTGAATAGATAAATTTGTGATTTAATATGCTTAATTAACTTTAAGCCCAAAAATATGATTTTTTAATTATATTTAATATAATAATTATTTAATAGTGAATTCACGTGCAAACCACAGTCGGCGACGGTTGTGCAGTATAAGAGCGATTGCGTTAACTTATCTTCGGGTTTTGCCGGTATAGCTGTTTCGTGTTTAATTTCGTTCGTTTGATATTTCTATTTTTTCTTCTACGTATTTAATTCAACGGTCTGAGCGTTTCGGCCCCACCAGGGCATGTCCGGGTCTCCCGAAGGGGAGGTAATCGATTTGCTCCATTATCTCCTAAGCAACCCGCAAAATCGGCCACTTCATCGAGAAAAAATGTAATCCCAAAAGACAATCTAAATACTTCGAATAATTCGATTAATCCCGGTAAGCAGTATCGAAAGGAATGCATTTCAGTCTCTCCAATGGAGAAAAATGCTCCAAAAAAATTTAAAACATCAGGCGTCGAGGATACTACGGACGTGTTAATGGGTGAGATAATTACTGATAACGTAACAGACACGGGAATAATACGGCACAACGATCATGACAACGTTTCGCCCGTTTCTACTCGAGGTAGGCAACTTAATGTTCCTGTATGCTTCCCGGCAAACTATTCGGGTAGCCTAGTGATTTTAATTGCTAGTTCCAGCCATGAAAATAACTTGGGTAAATTACATCAAATTTCCATTGGAAAGTTTCAGAAAACAAAAAATTTCAGCGGCATTTTATCTATCATGCCGGCTGGTCCTCAACGCATTAAGGTTCTTTTCGAGTCAATAATTGAGGCCAATACGTGTATTTCTTCACCTATTTTGGTAACCAATAACCTGGTGGCCAACATTCCTAATTCATTGTTATTTTGTTTTGGTGTTATACGATTGGACATTAACGTTACCGAAGAAGACTTTTGGGAAGGGCATGAGGCTCCATATAAGATAATATCTTTTAGACGAATTAATACCAAACGAGATGGTGAATACGTTCCTACTCGGTTTGTGGAACTGAAATTTTTAGCTACGTCATTTCCAAAAAAAATCAGCGTGTACAAAGTATTGTTCAACGTTTCCCCTAGCATAAGATCTCCGACACAATGTTTGAAATGTCTGCGTTTCGGTCACACCCAAAAATTCTGTCGGAGTAAGCAACGTTGCAGTCATTGTGGTGAGAGCACTCACAACTCCACATCTTGCAAAATTCGCGAATCTTCAACGCCCAAATGTGTCAACTGCGATCAACCTCATGCATCCACGGATCGGTCATGTAAGGAGTGGTTGGCTCAGAAGAAGGTCAAGAAAATAATTGTGTTCAATAATATATCATTTAAGGAGGCGTCTATCATAAAACGGAAAGGTACGGTCAACGAGGCTTTTTCTTATTCAGAGGTTGTAAATAAAAACTTAAATGTAAATAATCTTAGACAAGATTCCGGGTTCTCACATATTCCTGAGGGCGGAAATACGAATGATTTCCCTTCCCTTGGTTTCATTGACAGGAGTGCTAGCAAAGCTAAGCAAAGAAAAAACGACCCTTTTCCCCCTCCGTCACCCTGCACATGCAGATAAGGGCCCGTCTACCTTTTCTTTTCCAAACGGTAGTATGCTAGAATACGCAATTAGGAATTGCCCTTTAGGAGAGTCTGACAAGATTTGGATTTCTTCCTTAGTTTCACAACTATCTCAGTGCTTAGGATGTATGTCGTCTGATTCCTTAGTGGACATTAACACCCGTAATTCAGTTATCGAAGCAACTATCATAAGCTTTTTGTCTTCCTCGAATGAGGATAACAAAACTTTTTGATTTTTATGAACTCATCATCCAATACAGTTCCTTCGTCACAATCCTTCAATGGAACGTTCGAAGTTTAGTTAACCGTGCCTTAGATTTGTCTTCCTTATTCGTGGACCATAACTGTGTAATTGCTATAATTTCTGAAACATGGCTATTTCCACAAAAGATTATAATTCTCCCTCAATATGACCTCTTTCGTTCAGACAGACCAGATGGTTATGGTGGCGTTCTGATTGCCGCCCACCAATCCGTTCAGGTGAAGTCTATCTCTATAAACGATCACTTAAAGACCTTACTGTCGCAATTCTCAATAGATTTAGTTGGTGTCGAAATTTTTTCGAATTCTGTAAATAGTATTCAAATATGGTCAATTTATATTCCCCCTACTTCTAACCCTTCCGTGGTATTATTGTCAGAGATTTTTAATATAATGTCTCCTCGTTCGATTTTGGCTGGTGATTTTAATGCTCACCATTCAGCATGGGGTAGCTCAAGGATAGACCATAGAGGTGATCTAATCCATAACTCATTTTCTTCATTAAATTTATGTTTACTTAATACGGGTTCCCCCACTAGGTGTAATCGCCTTCCGTTTGAAGACACAGCCATAGACCTGGCATTTTCTCATGCAGGTCTATTCTGGTCACTGACATGGCGAGTTCTTTCTGACCCTTATGGTAGTGATCATTTTCCCATCCTAATAGACTATTTTAACAACTCAAGCTCATCACATATATCGGGTCCTGGTAAGATTAATCAGCCCCTGAAATTTAATTTTAATAAAGCCGACTGGAAATTATTCAGTGATATGGCTAGGACACATTTTGTTGCTTGCACTGAGGAGAGGGATGTATTAGATAAATATGCAATTTTTGTCAAAACTATCATAAATTTGGCTCAAAGTGCTATTCTAGTGAAGAAAATGAGTTATGACTCTTCTAAGCCTACATCTCCTCCTTGGTGGAACAGTAGTTGTACCGAAGCAGTTCGAAAGAGGTCTGAAGCATATCACACGTATAGACGGTCGAAGTTAGTGGTAGATTTCATTGAATATAGCAAGGTTAGCGCGCTAACCAAAGTAATATTGAAAAGGTCTAAAAGAGAAAATTTTGCCTCTCATTGAACTCCAATATTTCGATGTCAGACCTATGGTCTACTGCTAGAAGGTTTAAAGCTTGCGTGGACCGTTCCCCTAGAGTTACAAATGAGGACTGTTCCTTGATTTTTGTGAAAAAATTACGCCATGTTATGTTCCATACTGCGATGAGTCCTCACTCGACATGGTGTTAGGTCAGGCTCAAAATTCACTGGACCTCGGATATTTGACTAATCCTTTCACGTTAAGTGAAATCAAGTTGGCAATCAATACTAGGAATTCTTGAGCAGCAGGGGTAGATGGCGTGTCCCCAATATTACTGAAACATTTACCGGATGCCACGTTAATTATTCTACTCTCCATTTTAAACAGTATATGGCATACAAGAAGCGTTCCTAAATCTTGGAAAGAATTTCGAGTAATCCCTATTCTTAAGATGGGCACTTCAAAAGCTTCTTTTCGACTTATTGCTATTTCGTCAGTTTTTTGTAAAGTGCTAGAGCATATGCTTAAAAACCGGCTGGAATTCTTTTTGGAATATAACAACTTGATTCCTAAAAATATGTTTGGTTTTCGTAAAGGTCTCGGCACAATGGAGTGCCTGACTTCTCTAGTAGGAGAGATTTATAATTCTTTTTGTAGTAAAGAATTTTGTAGCGCCTCATTCGTTGATATTAGAGGGGCATACGATTCTGTTCATATCCCTGTATTAGTTAGAAAATTTCATGAGATGGGCGTCCCTCCAAAAGTAAGTAGTTTTATTTTTAAATTACTCTCGTACCGGACTTTATCTTTTGTGTCTCCTTCAGGGGACATAGTTACAAGATCAACATACCGGAGACTTCCGCAAGATAGTTGCTTGAGTCCTATCTTATTCAATGTCTACATGGCTAGCGTCAGCTCAGAATTAGATAGTAATGGTTTTCATAGTTTGTTCTACGCTGATGATATAGTGGTTTTTGCGAGAAATAAACATCTTGACTTAGCCATTAACGTTCTTAACGTAGCCTTATCAACATTATCTAGTACTTTAGATAGCTTATTCTTTGAGGTTACTCCCGAAAAAAGTAAGGTTGTTATATTTACCAGAAAGCGGATAAAGCACATTCCACCAGTTACACTCGATGGTCGGCTACTACAGATAGGCAATCAAATGAGGTATCTTGGTATGTTCCTTGATTCAAAATTGAGATGGGTCCCACATTTCCAGCATACAATAGCTACTACGTCCAAATGGTCCAATTTTTTACGATCAGTTTCAGGAACATGGTGGGGTTCTCATCCCGCATCTCTTTTAACCATCTTCAAAGCAGTCATTCGGTCAAAGTTTGATTATGGTTCATTCCTTTATGCATTCGCTTCTCAGGTACATAGAAAGAAACTGAATTCTACTTTGTCATCTTGTTTACGTTCTTCAATTGGAGCTCTGCGGTCTACCCCTGTAATCAGTCTTGAAATAGAATGTGCTTGTTCTCCGTTAGAGATTGGAAGCAGATGGTTAGCAACCAGGTTTCTTTTGAAAAACTAATCTTCCCCCGTTTCTAATATTTTTAATGTTTTCTTTAATTTAAGTTGTACTTGGCGATATGTGAGAAAGTCCTTACCAATTTTGGCTTCAATGGCTGGCGGTCTAGTTGAGAACGTAAAATGTGTGTTCCAACCGAAGCAAAGACTCCCACATTTGGACATGTCGTTTTCGGTTCTCTTATTCGAACCCGTAATACATGCCGATCCTCTGTTTTTAGGAGTCTCTGACAGTGCTGCTTTAGGTTTACCCTCTAGCGCAGTGAATAATATGTTTAAATTAGTCGTTGCTAATCGGTTTGGTGATTTATGTTTAGTGTTCACGGATGGTTCAGTTTCCAGCAGCTCAGCTGGCTTCTCAGTATTCATCCCTGAGTACAATATTAGATTTTCAGATATTATTCCTCATCTCGCATCATCCTTTACTTCAGAGTGTTGGGCCATCGTGCACGCTCTTCAACTAATTTCAAACATCCCTCAGAGAAAGTTTTTAATTGTAACAGATCCGCAAGCTGCACTTAACGCTATAGTGTCAAATCCTTTCGAAACCAAAATGTCGTTTTTAAGTCTACAAATACGTGTTATGACTCATAATTTAGCTGAGTTGGGCAAGATAATCGAGTTTCTGTGGATTCCTGGTCACGTAGGCATAAATGGAAACGAAATTGCCGACCAGATAGCTAGGCAAACCGTCAAAATAACGAGGTCTCCTTTGTTAAAGATTCCATTTTCAGATATGATTCCTCATATTCATGAAAGTATTTGGAATGCCTGAAATTCCAAATGGTTCGAACAAAACAATCTCGTTGCAGCCTGGCATAGAAGAATTTGCCCTTCTGTGCCTAAGAGACTATGGTTTTATAAGTTAGGGATCTCTAGAACTAGTATACAATCTTTTTGTCGTCTGAGAACTGGTCACAATTTGCTTCCCCTTCATGCTTTCCGGCTATCCTTAAGCTATTCCGGCTATTCTTCCCCTCTTTGTACCAGACATATTGAGAAGGCTGAGTGTGATGCTCAACATGTATTATTCGAATGTCCTACCTTGACGGTCGAAAGGAGATGTTTATTTTTGGCCCTCAGGGGTTTGGGAGTTCCTTGGAACCTGGAAAAGATTCTAAGATCCATTTCTCCGAATGTAATTTTTGCTGTCTTGCAATATTTTTCGAAAGTTAGTTTCAGTTTATAATCGTTTTTTGTTTCTCTTATTTTTATCTTACCGTCATCTTTCTTAGTCTTTATATTATAAAATGTATAATTTATATGCGTACATGTACTGTTAAATGCATGTATGCGTATGTGTGTAAATATGTATATGTATATGTGTATATTTATGTATATGTAAATATATATGTATATGTATGTATATGTATATGTATATGTGTGTATGTATGTGTATGTGTGTATACGCATATACTTGTGTATATATGTATACATGTGTATGTGCGTATATTTAAATGATGTTTATCCGCATGACGATATCATTAATTTTATCTTTAATTGTCATTTTATTTTTTATTTTCTAATTGTTAAGTCTTGTATATTATATTGCTCATTGTAATTGTTGAGCTACAGTGCTAAATGGCGAAAGCTCTGTTTTAAAAAGAAAATAGAAAAAAAAAATAGTGAATCAATAATAAACAATAACATGACATTAAATCTATTTTATTTTTGTTATGAGAAATATTTCAAATTTTCTTCAATCCAATTTCAATTATTGGTTCTACATAGGTTGATGGTATCCAGCTAAATATGTCATACACTCAAAGGTAAATATATAAATTTAGAGTCATTATATAGTATTTTCCTCTTAATATATACATATAAATATATGTATATGTAAATAAAACATAAATCATTATAAATTATATTTTAGAAAATAGGCAAAGGCCTATATAATTTGTATAAAACCATGTAGTTAGATTGAAATTTTTGAAAAAAGAAGTCAATTATCTAGAACACATAATTACTGACCAAAGAGTCCGTTCGGACACTCAGAAAATCAAAAGTGTACTTGAATTTCCAATTCCTAGTAATGTAAAGCAAATGGAGCCATCTTTAGGACTTTCTGGCTATTATGGAAGATTTATTCAATACTATGGTAGTATCACAAGACCGTTTACCACATTACTTAAACAGGATGTGCAGTTTAATTGGTCTAACCTTTGCCAAGAATCTTTAGTGAAACTCAAAGCTATATTAACAAAAGAACCACTTTTACAGTATCTCGATTTCGGTAAACTATTTAACATCACATGTGATGCTCGCAATTAAGCAATACGATGCGTTTTGTCTCAAGGAAAAATAGGTAAAAACCTACCTATTGCATATGCGTCGCGAACCCTCAATCGTGCTGACAAAACCAATATCGACCATATCTATAAGGCCAGAAATTTAATATCATCACAGATCATAAAGCACTAACATTGTTATTTAATACCAAGGATCCCGGATCCAGACTAATAAGTTGGCGATTAAAATTAAAAGAGTACGACTATGAAATTCAGTACAAACCTGGAATGTATAACACCAACGCTGACGCTATCGGTAGAATATATGTAACAACAACACGCGTAAAAGCAAGAGCTCGAGAAGGAATAAAAATTAATTTCCGAAGTTTTAACCTCATGTTTTGACAGTGATGTGTTTTCAACATAAATTGTCACAAAAACATCAGAGATAACAAATTTCCTAAAAAGTATAAAGATATTAAAAATAAAGGATTAAATATCATAATAATATCCAAAAATATATACATTATTTAAATTGGTTATTTTCAATTTAATTTATAAGAATTTGGAGTAAAATAATTGTAATTATTAATTGATATTTGAATTTCGAGGAAAAGTGAATAGATAAATTTGTGATTTAATATGCTTAATTAACATTAAGCCCGAAAAATATGATTTTTTAATTGCCACCTAGATAATGTATGAAAAAACGATATATAAATGTATTTTGCATTAAAATACATGGAAAAGAACGAATCAGATCATAATAATTATATTTATATCGCAAGCTAACATATGGAAGTAAAAACATATCAAAATTTCCATCTTGAAAAAAGTCAAATTACTTTTTTATTAATCACTTAATGATTCATCATTAATAAACAATAACATGATATAAAGTCTATTTTATTTTCGTTATGAGAATATTTCAATTTTTTTTAATCCATTTTAAATTATTGTTTGTACATACTCTGATAGGATGATCCAGCTAAATATGTCATAAAACCAAAGGCAAATATATAAATTTATAGTAATTATATAGTATTTTCCTATTAATATATACATATAAATATATATATATATATATATATATACATATAAATATATATATATATATATATATATATATATATGTATATGTATCTACTTGTACTTTTACAGTGATGTCTTTTTAACAGTGATTGGCACAAAAAAGTTTAGAGATAACAAATTTCTTAAAAAGTATGAAGATATTAAAAATTATGGATTAAATATCATAAAAATACCCAAGAATATATACATTATTTAAGTTAGTTATTTCCAATTCAATTTAAATGAATTTGGAGTAAAATAATTAGAATTATTAATTGATATATAAAATTCCAGGAAGAGTAAATAAATAAATTTGTGATTTAATATACTAAATTAACTTTAAGCCCAAAATTATATGTATTTTTTAATTAGCACCTAATAAGTTTAAAAAATTTATATATAAATATTTTGAAAATAAATATCCGGAAAAAAATCAGCCCTTTATGATTATATTTATATCGCAAACTAAAATATGGAAAATTAAAATGTCAAAATTGCCTTCTTGAAAACAGCCAAATTAATTCTATATTAAACATTTAATAGTGAATCAATAATAAACAATAACATGACATTAAATCTATTTTATTTTTGTTATGAGAAATATTTCAAATTTTCTTTAATTCAATTTGAATTATTGGTTGTACATACGTGGAGGGGATCTAGCTAAATATGTCATACAATCAAAGGCAAATGTATAAATTTATAGTCATTATATAGTATTTTCCTATTAATATATTTATATATATATTAAAATATAAATCGATAAATATTATACTTTAAAAAATAGGGATATTCCGATATAAATTGTATAAAACCATGCTGTTAGATTGCTAATAATTTTTAATAATTTATACATGTATATATATATATTTACAGGAAAAATGAATAAATAAATTTGTGATTCATATATTATATTAACTTTAAGCCCAAAAAAACATGTTTTTTTAATTGCCACCTAGATAATAAAATATATATATAAAATATAATAAAATATATGTATAAAAAATATATATCTGTGTGTGTGTGTTTTGCATCTAATTATTCGGAAAAAAATGAATCAGACCTTAATTATTATATTTATATCGGAAACTAAAATATGGAAAATTAAAATGTCAAAATTGCCTTCTTGAAAACAGCCAAATTAATTCTATATTAAACATTCAATAGTGAATCAATAATAAACAATAACATGACATTAAATCTATTTTATTTTTGTTATGAGAAATATTTCAAATTTTCTTTAATTCAATTTGAATTATTGGTTGTACATACGTGGAGGGGATCTAGCTAAATATGTCATACAATCAAAGGCAAATGTATAAATTTATAGTCATTATATAGTATTTTCCTATTAATATATTTATAAATATATATATAAATATAAATCGATAAATATTATACTTTAAAAAATAGGGATATTCCGATATAAATTGTATAAAACCATGCTGTTAGATTGCTAATAATTTTTAATAATTTATACATGTATATATATATATTTACAGGAAAAATGAATAAATAAATTTGTGATTCATATATTATATTAACTTTAAGCCCAAAAAAACATGTTTTTTTAATTGCCACCTAGATAATAAAATATATATATAAAATATAATAAAATATATGTATAAAAAATATATATCTGTGTGTGTGTGTGTTTTGCATCTAATTATTCGGAAAAAAATGAATCAGACCTTAATTATTATATTTATATCGGAAACTAAAATATGGAAAATTAAAATGTCAAAATTGCCTTCTTGAAAACAGCCAAATTAATTCTATATTAAACATTTAATAGTGAATCAATAATAAACAATAACATGACATTAAATCTATTTTATTTTTGTTATGAGAAATATTTCAAATTTTCTTCAATCCAATTTCAATTATTGGTTCTACATAAGTTGATGGTATCCAGCTAAATATGTCATACAATCAAAGGCAAATGTATAAATTTAGAGTCATTATATAGTATTTTCCTATTAATATATACATATAAATATATATATATGTTTATATATACATATGTATATATATATATATACATGTATATAAAACATAAATCATTATAAATTATATTTTAGAAAATAGGCAAAGGCCTATATAATTTGTATAAAACCATGTAGTTAGATTGAAATTTTTGAAAAAAGAAGTCAATTATCTAGAACACATATTTACTGACCAAAGAGTCCGTTCGGACACTCAGAAAATCAAAAGTGTACTTGAATTTCCAATTCCTAGTAATGTAAAGCAAATGGAGTCATCTTTAAGACTTTCTGGCTATTATAGAAGATTTATTCAATACTATGGTAGTATCGCAAGACCGTTTACCACATTACTTAAACAGGATGTGCAGTTTAATTGGTCTAACCTTTGCCAAGAATCTTTAGCGAAACTCAAAGCTATATTAACAAAAGAACCTCTTTTACAGTATCTCGATTTCGGTAAACTATTTAACATCACATGTGATGCTCGCAATTAAGCAATAAGATGCGTTTTGTCTCAAGGAAAAATAGGTAAAATTCTACCTATTGTATATGCGTCGCGAACCCTCAATCGTGCTGACAAAACTACAGAACAACAGAAAAGGAACTTTGTGCCATTGTATGGGGAACAAAACAATATCGACCATATCTATTAGGCCAGAAATTTAATATCATCCCAGATCATAGAGCACAAACATTGTTATTTAATACCAAGGATCCCGGATCCAGACTAATAAGGTGGCGATTAAAATTAGAAGAGTACGACTATGAAATTCAGTACAAACCAGGAATGCATAATACCAACGCTGACGCTATCGGTAGAATATATGTAACAACAACACGCGTAAATGCAAGAGCTCGAGAAGGAATAAAAATTAATTTCCGAAGTTTTAACTTCTTGTTTTGATAGTGATGTGTTTTCAACATTAATTGTCACAAAAACATCAGAGATAACAAATTTCCTAAAAAGTATAAAGATATTAAAAATAAAGGATTAAATATCATAATAATATCCAAAATATATACAATATTTAAATTGGTTATTTTTAATTTAATTTATAAGAATTTGGAGTAAAATAATTGTAATTATTAATTGATATTTGAATTTCGAGGAAAAGTGAATAGATAAATTTGTGATTTAATATGCTTAATTAACATTAAGCCCGAAAAATATGATTTTTTAATTGCCACCTAGATAATGTATGAAAAAACGATATATAAATGTATTTTGCATTAAAATACATGGAAAAGAACGAATCAGATCATAATAATTATATTTATATCGCAAGCTAACATATGGAAGTAAAAAAAATCAAAATTTCCTTCTTGAAAAAAGTCAAATTACTTTTTCATTAATCACTTAATGATTCATCATTAATAAACAATAACATGATATAAAGTCTATTTTATTTTCGTTATGAGAATATTTCAATTTTTTTTAATCCATTTTAAATTATTGTTTGTACATACTCTGATAGGATGATCCAGCTAAATATGTCATAAAACCAAAGGCAAATATATAAATTTATAGTAATTATATAGTATTTTCCTATTAATATATACATATAAATATATATATATATATATATATATATATATATATATATGTATATGTATCTACTTGTACTTTTACAGTGATGTCTTTTTAACAGTGATTGGCACAAAAAAGTTTAGAGATAACAAATTTCTTAAAAAGTATGAAGATATTAAAAATTATGGATTAAATATCATAAAAATACCCAAGAATATATACATTATTTAAGTTAGTTATTTCCAATTCAATTTAAATGAATTTGGAGTAAAATAATTAGAATTATTAATTGATATATAAAATTCCAGGAAGAGTAAATAAATAAATTTGTGATTTAATATACTAAATTAACTTTAAGCCCAAAAATATATGTATTTTTTAATTAGCACCTAATAAGTTTAAAAAATATATATATAAATATTTTGAAAATAAATATCCGGAATAAAATCAGCCCTTTATGATTATATTTATATCGCAAACTAAAATATGGAAAATTAAAATGTCAAAATTGCTTTCTTGAAAACAGCCAAATTAATTCTATATTAAACATTTAATAGTGAATCAATAATAAACAATAACATGACATTAAATCTATTTTATTTTTGTTATGAGAAATATTTCAAATTTTCTTTAATTCAATTTGAATTATTGGTTGTACATACGTGGAGGGGATCCAGCTAAATATGTCATACAATCAAAGGCAAATATATAAATTTATAGTCATTATTTAGTATTTTTCTATTAATATATTTATATATATATTAAAATATAAATCGTTAAATATTATACTTTAAAAAATAGGGATATTCCGATATAAATTGTATTAAACCATGCTGTTAGATTGCTAATAATTTATAATAAGGAATATAAAATAATATTTTAATACTTTACAGAAGATTTTAAGCAAGATTTACAACTTTTATGTGCAGGAATGGAATTACATATTGTAATTGGCAAAATTATACAGCATCGTGTTAATATTTTATAATGAAATATATTTCATTTCCTTTTTTTTTATGTTGAATTTTGGATTATAAATATGGTCATCTAAATTATTCTTATTACTAAAAGAAATTTGTGTATAATTGCATATGTTTCGTATATATACAAGTGAATATATATGTATATAAATATATTATGATGCACTATGACTTCGTTAGGATCTATATTTTGTATGAAGAAAATACCAAAATTGTTGTTTATATGAGTGTACATTTTGAATTAAAATTACATGGACCTATACGAACAATGTAATGTGAATATTAAATTTATATATTTAAATCTTTCCAAGGGTAAACTATTATACCGTGTTCACAATATAAAATATTAAAAAAATATATAATGTATAGAATTATATGTTTGATTATGACACGATTTCATGATGACAAGTAAGGAATATACAAATAATGTTTAAATATAATTTAGTAAATAACTAACAAAATAGTTATAATCAATTAATAGTTATTAATAATATTAAGATATTTTTGATTATATTAAATAATATAAATTGGACTAATTTCAGTTAATTTACGTATCTGTTCTAGATTATTTAAAATGGACGTGAGGTAAAATAATTGTTATTTATATGTGATATATGAATTTCCAGAAAAAAATCGTGGTGCATTGGGATTCGAAAATACTGTCAGCACTTTCTGGAGATATGAATATTGATCGTTTACCTATTGTTGCAAAAAGTATGAACGTTGAACAACTCCTTTGAATCCCTCAAATATTTTCTAGGACTGGTGATTATACATATAGAAAATTTGCATAACAAATTGTGGTATATTTATTTAAAAAATATTTTCCAATATTTAATAACTAATTTTCAAAAATATTTTTAAAATACATTTTCAGGTAAAAGGAATTCAGGAATTTGGATTTTAATATATAAAACAAATCTAAATCACTAAAAAATATAAATTTGTCTTGCTACTTTGAAAACTGACAGTTTTAATTAACAGAAATCTAATTTTGAATTATTAAATATTTTTTTTTAAATCAAGTCAAAAATTCTTTATATTTGAGTTTAAATTCTGTATAAAACATACCCGGTGCTATATAAACCATAATAAAAGTGAATATTTATAGAGTGATTAATTTTATAAAAGGCTATGTTTAAAGCATTAAAGAATATGCCCTCATTGTGATATTCAAAAATGCCCACTTAATTAGCAAAATACTTTAATAATATTTTGTTAATGGGAACAAATTCCAAAAACCATTGAAATTGAATTTATATTTCGGTGTATACTAAAGAATACCTATACAAATAATAGTGGAAAAGAATATGTGTAGAGAGTTTAGTATACTAAATGTTATATTATCAACAAAGTATTACATATGAAATAATAGACAAGTTGTATATACATCATTCTTATGTTTATAAGAAAAGAACATAATATTTGAATTCATATTTTAGATTAGACTTTATGAATGCTCTGTAAACCATATCACAAATAAAAAAAAAAATTAATATTTCATACGACCCTATTATCTCAACATTTTTCATATTAAATATTGAATCCCTATCATACTAAATGTTATTTGGAGCCTATACATTTTCAATAAAATCATAGAATTTATTCCATTAAATTATATTATTGCATATACACATGGCTTATCACATTTAAATATAAATTATTAATTAATATTATTAATTATTTTATTTATTTTTATGTATTAAAAATTATAATATATTTTTAGTGACAAATACTATTACGAAATGTTTAGAGTATAAGATATATTATACATTTTATATTATCTTTAGTTAATTTATGAAAAACATTACAACATGTATTTTAATTTAATTACATAAATTGTTTTTCCATTTATATAAATAAAACCCCTTTTTTTTTCGATTACAAGTATTATTTGAAGATATTAAGTCTTTAAGATACATTACATTTCATTTAATTTACGTAAAAATTTAGAACGTGAATTAAATTATGAATTAAACCCATTCTGAAGGAAAAAAAATTTATTTTTGATGTATCTACTTGTACTTTTACAGTGATGTCTTTTTAACAGTGATTGGCACAAATAAGTTTAGAGATAACAAATTTCCTAAAAAGTATGAAGATATTAAAAATTATGGATTAAATATCATAAAAATACCCAAGAATATATACATTATTTAAGTTGGTTATTGCCAATTTAATTTAAATGAATTTGGAGTAAAATAATTAGAATTATTAATTGATATATAAAATTCCAGGAAGAGTAAATAAATAAATTTGTGATTTAATATACTAAATTAACTTTAAGCCCAAAAATATATGTATTTTTTAATTAGCACCTAATAAGTTTAAAAAATATATATATAAATATTTTGAAAATAAATATCCGGAAAAAAATCAGCCCTTTCTGATTATATTTATATCGCAAACTAAAATATGGAAAATTAAAATGTCAAAATTGCCTTCTTGAAAACAGCCAAATTAATTCTATATTAAACATTTAAAAGTGAATCAATAATAAACAATAACATGACATTAAATCTATTTTATTTTTGTTATGTGAAATATTTCAAATTTTCTTCAATCCAATTTCAATTATTGGATCTACATAGGTTGATGGTATCCAGCTAAATATGTCATACAATCAAAGGCAAATATATAAATTTAGAGTCATTATATAGTATTTTCCTATTAATATATACATATAAATATATATATATATGTTTATATATATACATATGTATATATATATATATATATATATATATATATATATATATATATACATGTATATAAAACATAAATCATTATAAATTATATTTTAGAAAATAGGCAAAGGCCTATATAATTTGTATAAAACCATGTAGTTAGATTGAAATTTTTGAAAAAAGAAGTCAATTATCTAGAACACATATTTACTGACCAAAGAGTCCGTTCGGACACTCAGAAAATCAAAAGTGTACTTGAATTTCCAATTCCTAGTAATGTAAAGCAAATGGAGTCATCTTTAGGACTTTCTGGCTATTATAGAAGATTTATTCAATACTATGGTAGTATCGCAAGACCGTTTACCACATTACTTAAACAGGATGTGCAGTTTAATTGGTCTAACCTTTGCCAAGAATCTTTAGCGAAACTCAAAGCTATATTAACAAAAGAACCACTTTTACAGTATCTCGATTTCGGTAAACTATTTAACATCACATGTGATGCTCGCAATTAAGCAATAAGATGCGTTTTGTCTCAAGGAAAAATAGGTAAAATCCTACCTATTGCATATGCGTCGCGAACCCTCAATCGTGCAGACAAAACTACAGTACAGCAGAAAAGGAACTTTGTGCCATTGTATGGGGAACAAAACAATATCGACCATATCTATTAGGCCAGAAATTTAATATCATCACAGATCATAGAGCACTAACATTGTTATTTAATACCAAGGATCCCGGATCCAGACTAATAGGTTGGCGATTAAAATTAGAAGAGTACGACTATGAAATTCAGTACAAACCAGGAATGTATAATACCAACGCTGACGCTATCGGTAGAATATATGTAACAACAACACGCGTAAAAGCAAGAGCTCGAGAAGGAATAAAAATTAATTTCCGAAGTTTTAACCTCTTGTTTTGACAGTGATGTGTTTTCAACATAAATTGTCACAAAAACATCAGAGATAACAAATTTCCTAAAAAGTATAAAGATATTAAAAATAAAGGATTAAATATCATAAAAATATCCAAAAATATATACATTATTTAAATTGGTTATTTTCAATTTAATTTATATGAATTTGGAGTAAAATAATTGTAATTATTAATAGATATTTGAATTTCGAGGAAAAGTGAATAAGTAAATTTGTGATTTAATATACTTAATTAATTTTAGCCCGAAAAATATGTTATTTATTTGCTACCTAGATAATGTACGAAAAAATATATATATATATGTATTTTTCATTAAAATACATGAAAAAGAACGAATCAGACCCTAATTATTATATTTATATCGCAAACTAAAATATGGAAAATTAAAATGTCATAGTTGCCTTCTTGAAAATAGCCAAATTAATTTAATATTAAACACTTAATAGTGAATCAATAATAAACAATATCATGACATTAAATCTATTTTATTTTTGTTATGAGAAATATTTCAAATTTTCTTCAATCCAATTTGAATTATTGGTTGTACATACGTCCAGGGGATCCAACTAAATATGTCATAAACCAAAGGCAAATATATAAATTTATAGTCATTATACAGTATTTTCCTATTAATATATATTTATATATATAAAATAAATCGTTATAAATAATATTTTAGAAAATAGGCAAATACCGATATAATTTGTATAAAACCATGTTGTTAGAATGCTAATAATTTTTAATAATCTTCTTCTTAATATATAAAATTCTCGTGTCACAGTTTTCGTTGGCATACTCCTCCGAAACGGCTTGACCGATTTTGATGAAACTTTTTGTGCTTATCCGGTATCTATGAGAATCGGCCAACATCTATTTTTCATCCCCCTAAATGTTAGGGGTAGTCCACCCCTAAATTTTTTTTTTATTTTTTAGACAAAATTTTTAATTTCTATTTTTTATGATACAACATACAAAAATACATACAATCCTCAATTTTCACCCTTCTATGATCAACCCTTATTTTTTAATAGCCATTTTAGTAATTTAATCATTTTTCCTCTCCGGTCGAAAACTGATCAATCGTCATTTAATTAGTTATCCCCGCCAGATGTCTACAGGTGTCACTTCTGACCCAGTAAACAGCACGGAGTAGGGATGAGAACGAAGCCGGTCTCCTTTCTTTCTCACTCCCTACACAGTTGTCGGCCACAATAATGATGTTTATGCATCAAGTGTAGTAGTAACGTTGACAATTATTATTTTATTATTATTTCTCAGTGTAACTCTCATATTAACTTTTAATCATTCCTATTTTATCAATAATAATTAAATTATCAATTTTGAGTGTATTTTGCACGATTAGTTAATCAAGTGATTTTATAACCTCAAAAGTACTTGTTTGATACCGCCGTTATCTGACTAGTTGATATTGTGTGCGCGACCGGTTAGACATAGTTATCTTTTCGCGGTAATCATATTATCACGGAGCGTATCACCGTTGGCGACTCGTGGTTGTTCGAACGCGGGCGTAACGTGTTTTTTTGTCTTTTCATGCCGCCCATCGTGTGTGTTGCGATAGTATGACGCGTTCCGTTCTCGACGTCTTTCAATGCCGCCCTTCGTGCGCATTATTATTATTATTCGTTCGTGTGTTCGCGTACCTGTAATCGTCGCCCTTCGTGCGAGCGGTTAATGTTTCTGTCGACAACCGTCCATCGTGCGTGTTGCGATAGTATGGCGCGTTCCGTTCTCGACGTCTTTCAATGCCGCCCTTCGTGCGCATTATTATTATTATTCTTTCGTGTGTTCGCGTACATGTAATCGTCGCCCTTCGTGCGAGCGGTTAATGTTTCTGTCGACAACCGCCCATCGTGTGTGTTGCGATAGTACGTCGCGTTCCGTTCTCGCCGTCTTTTGGTTCGTCGTGAACAATTAATACAACTGTATCGATCTCGCCAGTATCGTCGCCCTACGTGCGAATTGCGTAATCATTGTTATTACACAACACTTTACATTAAGACGACACTTTCGTGTGTCCGACACCTTCGTGGTCAGTACATACTATTGCGTTGCATATGGTAAGTGCGTGCCCCTTCGCGGACGCATTTCACGCGTAATATTAATTTCCGAGTTCACTGACCCCCGCGTGGTCATCGTCTGAACGCGAACTACATCGTCACTCGTCAACGTCGTACATACGCCGCCGTCAACATCAGGTCGTATTTATTTGTAATCGTGAACATTGTCGATATTCATTATTCCTATTTATCTATGATATAATCTTGTTTATATATTGATTTTGTTATATATATTGTTCTATGATATAATTTTGTTACATATATTGTTCTATGATATAATTTTGTTACGTATATTGTTCATTAATCTTAAGTTTCCCCTCTTTCCATTGATTTGTTTTATGTATATATATATATATTTGATTAGTTTGTTATAATACAGTCCACTACTTTCTATTGATAATTATTTTGACTCTTTCTATTTATTTATATCGGTAATTTGTCCTTGATACTTTCCTCATTCGGCATTAGTTAATCACACGGCGGTACGTCACCAACCTTAAGACCACGAGTTTTAGTTTAGGCGTGTCGTATCAAACATTTGGTCCTTCGGGCCGGATATAATACAGAATGCCGAAGAGAAATTCATCTATGGAGGAGGCGCAAAAGGCGTTAATTGGCGCGCGATTGTTGCGCGACCGCGCGTTGAGGTCGATTTCCGAAATACATTCGATCGCAAAAAAGGCAGTACTCGATTCATCGTTACATTCAACGTTAGAAGTGCGCGCGCGACTTTTAATTAATTATGAAAGGGAATTTCGTGAGCAACAGCAAGTAATAGTCGGAGCATTAGTTGAATTGGATCGAGTTGAAGAATTTGAGTCCATCGACTCGCCTATCACAGACGAGATGGACTCCATGTTTTATGACATTACCGCTGTTTCGGCACCTGAAGTTGTTCCGACAAATAGTATTTCGTCACCCGCTTCATCTACATTGCAACATAATATCCTTCCTAAAATCGAATTACCGCATTTTGATGGCAACATACTTAACTGGCGTACGTTTCGCGATACATTTAATTCGTTAGTTAATGATACTACAACGATAAGTAAAATTGACAAATTTTACTATTTATCATCATGTTTGTCAGGTTCCCCCCTGACTATTGTTAAATCGTTACCTTTAGTGTCTTTAAATTATGATACTGCTTGGCAAGCTTTATTGGATCGTTACGATAACCAGCGTTTGTTAGCTACCGCACATTTAGACAAATTATTTGCTTTTAAACCTATACAACATGAATCGCTTTCGTCTCTAAATGCATTTTTAAATATTTTCCATGAAAATGTCGTAGCATTTAAGACACTAAATGTCGGAGATTTGACAGGATTCTTTTTGTTTTACATGGGTGCCAAGGTTTTGGATTCAGAAACTCGTCTTTTATTCGAAGCCAGCGTTTCCCAGTCTGAATTGCCCAACATTGAGAAACTTGTGGATTTTGTCCGACAGCGTTGCCGTATTTTGGAAAATATGAGAGGTCGAGATATCGAAAAGGTTGATAAAAATCGCACAAAATTTAAAAATATTGGTTCACCCAAGTCTATATTAACCGTTTCAGCGGGATCCAAAAAAGAATACAAAAAATGTTTATTTTGCACAGAGTCACATCCTGTTTATCGGTGTAAAATATTTAAAGAATTTCCTGTTCAAAAACGGCGTGAATTGGCGCACAACGAAAATTTATGTTTTTCATGTTTGAGTTCTACTCATAATGCACGAAAGTGCCAATCAAAATTATCGTGCTCGACATGCAGAAAACGTCATCACTCGTTATTACATTCGGACACTTACATTCCACCAGTCACACGTATTTTGGATTCGACTTCTACCGTTCAGCAAGAAAAACAACAAGAGTTTGCAGGTTTATCATGCTCTAGTAATAAGATAATTTTAGGAACTGCTATTATTCGCGTGTGTAATCGTGAGGATGTTTATCATAACGTTCGTGTATTATTAGACAGCGGTTCGCAAGTGTCAGCCATTACCACTCGATGCGTATCAAAGTTAGGTTTACAAAAACGAAAGTGCCATTTAAATATCGTTGGGTTAGCGAAAAAACCTATCGATGACGTCAAAGGAATGACGAGTTGTCATTTTGTTCCGTGGCAGCGACACAAACCTTCGTTTTGTTGCACTGACGTCGTTATTTTATTGCAGATCACAACCGCTATGCCTTCGTCACCGCTTCCATCAAGTATCCGTGATTGTTACAAACATCTTTCATTGGCCGATCCTACATTCGATTCCCCTGCTCCGATTGATATGTTAATCGGCGGTGACCTATTTCCACACGTAATTCGACCGCGAGCTGATATTCTACATAACCAAGGTTTACCGTCAGCACTGGATACCTTTTTGGGTTGGGTTATATGCGGTTCATTGAACGAAATGGATTCATCTGTTATACAATCCTTGTCAGTCGCGTCTTCATCGCCACTGAACGAGATAATGCAAGCCTTTTGGTCTGTAGAAGAAGTTACGCTAGAAACACACTTTCCGGATATCCGTCGACAATTAATTAAACCCGACATATCCGTGAAGCCAGCCACATTAGCTCAACTAGCTCCATTTATAGATTCGTCAAATCTTATACGTGTCGGTGGCCGACTTCGCTATGCATCGTTGGATACAGATACCAAACATCCGATTTTACTACCCAAATCTTCGAAATTGACAGAACTCATCATTCAGCATTATCATCAAGGATTTCTGCATGCTGGTCCTAAGCTGGTATTAGCCATGATACGAAGGAAGTTTTGGATACTATCAGGACGAAATGCGGTTCGCCAATACATTCTCACATGTGTTACATGTGTTCGCCACAAAGGAATTCGTCCCAATCCAGTTATGGGAAATCTACCATCCGCTCGCGTTCAACCGCAGAGACCTTTCTCGCAGGTAGGTTTGGATTACGGCGGTCCTTTCATCATTAAAGAAAGTCGTCGCCGCAATGCCAAAACGAGTAAAGTCTACTTAGCTCTTTTTGTGTGTATGACAGTTAAGGCAGTCCACCTTGAACTGGTCACTGATTTGTCTACGGCTGCATTCCTCGCTACGCTTGACCGTTTTGTGGCCCGTCGCGGTATACCATGCGATTTATTTTCGGATTGTGGAACAGCATACGTTGGAGCTGCCCGACAGTTAAAAGAATTGTTCCGCGAAACCCAGGTACAAAATGCTGTCACTACGCGTGTTCCATGTCGTTGGCATTTTAACACCCCTGCTGCTCCGCACTTTGGAGGGTTATGGGAAGCCGCGATAAAGAGCACCAAGCATCACATGAAGCACGTGATCGGAAGTCAAGTATTCACCTACGATGAATTACATACGCTCATCACTCGCATAGAGGGCATACTGAATTCACGGCCGCTTACTCCTTTATCGTCGGATCCTCATGATCTGTGTGCTCTCACTCCAGGACATTTTCTCATAGGTCAACCTATTATGGCATTACCTGAAAGAAACTACATCGAAACATCCATGAATCGTCTCCACCGCTGGGAGCTGCTTCAACAGGCACAACAGTCCTTTTGGAAACGATGGACCAAGGAATACCTAACTACACTTCAAGGACGTTTAAAATGGTACCAATCGTGTCCGAACCTCGCAGTAGGAGATTTGGTTATCGTGGAAGCCCCCAATCGTCCATCAACTGACTGGCGACTTGGACGCATCACAGCAGTCCATCCCGGTGCGGATGCCATCGTACGTACAGCCACCGTCCAAACCACTGACGGCCTACTAAAAGACCGGTTGTTAAATTGGTGAAGCTGCCAATAACTTAAGCCGATCTCCAATCAGTCTTTTCGCATGTTCCTCATAACTTTTTTGTTATTAGTTTTTAAGTTTAGATTATAAGTTTTCATTTGTTTCAAGCTGACCTGCCATGAACGAGATTGGACCTTTTTTTGAAAGTCTTCGTCTTTCAACGCTGGGAGTAATGTTTGATACCGCCGTTATCTGACTAGTTGATATTGTGTGCGCGACCGGTTGGTATCGGTTAGACATGGTTACCTTTTCGCGGTAATCATATTATCACGGAGCGTATCACCGTTGGCGACTCGTGGTTGTTCGAACGCGGGCGTAACGTGTTTTTTTTCGTTTGTCTTTTCATGCCGCCCTTCGTGCGAATTATTCTTTTCTTTTTTCGCGTGTGTGTTCGCGTACTTGTAATTGTCGCCCTTCGTGCGAGCGGTTAATGTTTCTGTCGACAACCGCCCATCGTGTGTGTTGCGATAGTACGTCGCGTTCCGTTCTCGCCGTCTTTTGGTTCGTCGTGAACAATTAATACAACTGTATCGATCTCGCCAGTATCGTCGCCCTACGTGCGAATTGCGTAATCATTGTTATTACACAACACTTTACATTAAGACGACACTTTCGTGTGTCCGACACCTTCGTGGTCAGTACATACTATTGCGTTGCATATGGTAAGTGCGTGCCCCTTCGCGGACGCATTTCACGCGTAATATTAATTTCCGAGTTCACTGACCCCCGCGTGGTCATCGTCTGAACGCGAACTACATCGTCACTCGTCAACGTCGTACATACGCCGCCGTCAACATCAGGTCGTATTTATTTGTAATCGTGAACATTGTCGATATTCATTATTCCTATTTATCTATGATATAATCTTGTTTATATATTGATTTTGTTATATATATTGTTCTATGATATAATTTTGTTACATATATTGTTCTATGATATAATTTTGTTACGTATATTGTTCATTAATCTTAAGTTTCCCCTCTTTCCATTGATTTGTTTTATGTATATATATATATATTTGATTAGTTTGTTATAATACAGTCCACTACTTTCTATTGATAATTATTTTGACTCTTTCTATTTATTTATATCGGTAATTTGTTCTTGATACTTTCCTCATTCGGCATTAGTTAATCACACGGCGGTACGTCACCAACCTTAAGACCACGGGTTTTAGTTTAGGCGTGTCGTATCAAACAGTACTCAACACGTGACACGAGCTTCCAATAACAACGGATTTTGTGTTGTAAGTATACTTTTTTTTATATCGAAAATATTGTTGATCTTATAAAAATGTAATTTTAATATAATTTTATTAAAAAAATGTAATTGAACAATTAAGGTTTTCATAGTTTCCAAAAAATCAATCATTATGAATCTTTATTTTGAAATGTCAATGAAAATATTGGTTGTATGAAAAAATTATAAGAGACAATGTTTTCATAAAATTTAATTTTTTACTTTTGTTTGAAAAATTTTTCCATAAAACTTATATTTTTGTTATAAATCATTTCAAAACTGCGTCAAAAATCCTGGCCCTAATTATACTTTTAACATTTTTCATCATTAAATAATTTCATTAATTCTATTTATGTATGTTTTGTACAGTGAGCAATGCCAAAAAAACGCAAAGGGGCTGATTTGAGCCGCAGTGCAAGTAAAGCTCGAAACTTGCGAAATAGCAGATCCGAAAGAACAGAAGAACAAATCCAGCAACAAAATACTGATGCACGTGTCAGAATGGCGCAATTGCATCAAGAAGAGCCAGAAGATACACGAGCTGAACGCAATGAAGTCAGAAGATTAGAACAACGACAATCACGCCGTTTCACAGTCAATAGACGAAGAACAAATGACCAACAACGACAACAGGTACATCGAGCATTTATATCTGATTCATTCCTGCGTCTAGCATTCCAGTATGAGCCCGATATTGAATATTATGCTCATTCAAAAGTGGTAATTGGTGCTATGGACAAGGAATGTCCGCATTGTCATGCTCTGAAATTCAAAAATGAGCCAGCTGGGATGTGTTGCGCGTCAGGAAAAGTGAAACTACCTGAAATTGAAACACCACCTGAACCATTGAACGGCTTACTTATCGGCACGGATCCAGATTCTAACGTGTTCCTGAAGTCAATTCGAAGATTCAATTCATGCTTTCAAATGACATCGTTCGGAGCAACAGAAATAGTTCGAAATACTAATGCAAATGGTCAACAATTCAATTCTACATTCAAAATCAGAGGCCAAGTTTATCATAAAATGGGCTCACTGCTGCCAATGCCAAACGAACCACATAAATTCTTACAAATCTACTTTATGGGCGGCGAGGATTCCGGAAGCGCACTTGCCAATCGCGTGAATGCACGTTGTGATTATAATAACCTTGTTTCTCTTTATGCCAGGCGCATCGTCAGCGAACTAGATGCTCTTTTGAACGAGCACAACGAGTTGTTGAAAATATTCAAATCACATATGCACCAATTACAAAGCGATAATCACGCTATCGTCATTAATCCTGATAAAACACCAGCTGGAGAGCATATTCGTAGATTCAATGCACCCGTTGTTGATGATGTTGCTGGAATCATGGTTGGCGATTGTACAGCTGCACGAGAAATTGTGATTCGTAGAAGAAATAATAATCTTCAGTTCATTGCTGACACACATCGTTCATATGACGCTCTCCAATATCCGCTAATATTCTGGAAGGGACAAGACGGATATTGCATAAACATAAAACAACGAGATCCCGTATCAGGTACTTCATTGATTATTAATTAATAATTTATTATTATTAATTATTAATTAATTTATTGATTATTAATTATTAATTTGATCATTTAATTAATTTTCATTTAATTCATTTGATTAATTTAATTTGATGAACAAATATTACAGGAGCTGAAAAAAACAAGAACGTTAGCTCAAAGGATTATTATGCGTACCGATTAATGATTAGACGTGGCCTGGACAACGTCATTTTACGATGTCGTGAGCTTTGTCAACAATTCATGGTCGACATGTACGCGAAGATTGAGAGCGAACGACTACGATACTTACTATATAATCAACAAAAGCTGCGCGCGGAAGAGTACATTCATTTGCGAGACGCTATCAACAACAATGCCGACGTCGCCGAAAGTGGTAACCATGTCATTTTACCATCATCGTACGTAGGCAGTCCACGTCATATGCAAGAATATATACAGGATGCTCTGACTTTCGTGCGCGAATATGGACGACCATGTTTATTTATCACGTTCACATGTAATCCGAAATGGCCAGAGATTTCATCTTTGCTACTGCCTGGCCAAAATGCAATACATCGCCATGACATTACAGCACGTGTGTTCAGACAAAAGTTGAAGTCTTTAATAAGTTTCATTACTAAATCACATGTATTTGGTCCCACACGTTGCTGGATGTATTCGGTTGAGTGGCAAAAGCGAGGATTACCTCATGCACACATTTTGGTTTGGTTCATCGACAAAATCCGTCCTGAAGAAATCGATAGTATCATTTCTGCGGAAATTCCAGATCCATCCACTGACCAACTGCTGTTTGATATTGTTACAACAAACATGATTCATGGTCCATGTGGTACTCTTAATAGTTCATCGCCTTGCATGGCTGATGGAAAATGTACTAAAAATTTCCCTAAAGATTTTACCAATGATACGGTCACAAATGTCGACGGATACCCAATATATCGTCGAAGAAATCCTGAAAGTGGCGGACAGTCATTTATTAAAAATATCATCAACACAGACATTGATATTGACAATCGTTGGGTGGTGCCATATTCGCCTCTGCTGAGCAAGACATATAATGCTCATATTAATGTTGAGTTCTGCAGAGTTCTGTGAAGAGCATCAAATACATTTGCAAGTATGTCCATAAAGGCAGTGATATGGCTGTGTTTAGAGTGGAAAATATTAATGTGAATGCTCCTCCAGTGAATAAAAACGATGAAATAACGCTCTACCAAATTGGTCGGTACATCAGCTCCAATGAAGCTGCTTGGCGTATCTTTGGTTTTCCAATTCATGAACGGGATCCAGCAGTTGTTCAGTTAGCCATCCATCTTGAAAACGGTCAGCGTGTATTTTTCACGAACGAGACAGCGCGATTGATCGTGCAATAAATCCACCTAAAACTACACTTACTGCATTTTTTGAATTGTGTAATCGTGCGGATGATTTTGGTGCCTTTGCACGAACATTACTCTATTCACAAGTACCACGCTATTTCACATGGACTCAAACAAAAACATGGATGCCCCGCAAGCAAGGCTCACCAGTTGCTGTATGTCTCAATTTATTTAAATCAAACGCCTTGGGGCGATTATTTACAGTCAATCCGAGACACACGGAGTGCTTTTATCTTCGACTGTTGTTGGTTAATGTAACTGGCCCATTATCATTTCAAGATATACGTAAAGTGAATGGGCAACAATATCCAACGTATAAAGATGCATGCCTTGCACTCGGCTTGCTGGAAGACGACAACCAGTGGGAATGCATGCTTGCTGAAGCTGCATTGAACTGTACAGCAATACAAATTCGTCTACTATTCGCTATAGTGTTGACTACATGTTTCCCAGCCCGAGCACAGATATTATGGGAAAATCACAAAGATTCAATGACTGATGATATATTGCATCAACATCGTATACGGTGCCACGATCTAATCATAACATTCAGCGACGAAATGTACAATGAAGCATTGATTGCTATTGAGGATCTTTGCATTGTCATTGCCAACTTACCACTTAGTAATTTCGGTATGAATTCGCCAAATCGAACTGCATCTGATTTAATGAATACTGAAATGAATCGTGAACTTCAGTACAGTACTGTAGAAATGGCAGAGATTGTTGCCCGCAATGTCCCACTAATGAATGAGGAACAAAGAACCATTTATGATCGCATTATGCTCGCAGTTTCAGCTGGACAAGGTGGGTTCTTCTTTTTGGATGCACCGGGTGGAACTGGCAAAACATTCGTTATTTCGCTAATTCTTGCTGAAATACGATCAAATAATGGCATCGCATTGGCCGTTGCATCATCGGGCATTGCAGCAACTTTATTGGATGGAGGTAGAACAGCTCATTCAGTATTTAAGCTGCCACTAAATATTCAGAATAACCCTGACGCAGTATGCAACATTAAGAAACAATCGTCCATGGCCACTGTGCTGAAACGGTGTAAAAATATTATTTGGGATGAATGTACTATGGCACACAAACATTCACTTGAGGCGTTGAACAGGACAATGAAAGATATTAAAAACAGTAACAAACTATTTGGCGGAACTCTGTTGGTCCTTTCAGGTGATTTCAGACAAACACTTCCAGTCATTCCACGTTCAACATACGCTGATGAGATCAACGCTTGCTTAAAATCATCTCCATTGTGGCGTAATGTTGAAAAATTACAGCTAAAAATAAATATGCGCGTTCAAATGTTTCAAGATCCATCCGCTGAAACATTTTCAAAACAACTCTTAGATATCGGTGATGGAAAAGTTGCTATAGATGAAACTGGATACGTAAAATTACCGACCGATTTCTGCACAATCGCTGATTCGCAAGATACTCTCATTGAACAAATATTTCCCGATGTACACACACAGTACATAAATCATGAGTGGCTTGCAGAAAGAGCGATTTTAGCGGCAAAAAATGTAGACGTTGACAATTTAAATCTGAAGATACAAATGTTGTTGCCAGGGAACTTGGTATCATATAAATCTATTGATACAGTTTGCGACGACAGCGAAGCAGTAAATTTTCCCACAGAGTTTTTGAACTCACTGGATTTGCCAGGCATGCCACCGCATAATTTACAATTAAAGGTTGGATCTCCAATTATCTTGCTTCGTAATTTGAACCCGCCCCGGCTGTGCAACGGTACGCGATTAGTCATTCATAAATTAATGAAAAACGTGATCGAAGCCAGGATTTTAAATGGCAAGTTCAGAGGTGAAAATATACTCATACCACGGATTCCTATTATACCTACAGATGTGCCAATTCAATTCAAACGTATTCAGTTTCCGATTAGATTGGCATTTGCAATGACTATCAACAAATCCCAAGGTCAAACGATGTCTGTTTGTGGATTAGATTTGAGAACACCATGTTTTTCACACGGACAATTATACGTGGCATGCTCTCGAGTGGGTAAACCATCCAGTTTGTTTGTGTTAGCTAAAGATGGACTAACAAAAAATATTGTTCACGCTATAGCATTAAGAGATTGATATTGTTTAATAGTGTTACTGTCGTAATTGTATAATTAATGATATATAATTTTAAGGAATAAATTATAATATAACATAAAAATAATGTTTGCCTTTTGTTATTTTTATATTCCCTCATCGTTCACAGCGCTCCATGCTTATTTCAAGCATATACCACATTCTTACATACATACAATATACACATCCTAACATACATACATACTTACAATAAGTAAGCTATTTTTTGTCTACACTAGAAATTACTAGGAAATTATTTATATGGCAAAACAACGTTTGCCGGGTCAGCTAGTTAATATATATACATATATATATATATATATATATACAGGAAAAATGAATAAATTAATTTTTTATTTAATATATTATATTATTATTATTATATATTATATTAACTTTAAGCCCAAAAAAAAATGTTTTTTTAAATGCTACCTAGATAATAAAATAGATATATATAAAATATAATAAAATATATGTATAAAATATATATATCTGTGTGTGTGTGTTTTGCATCTAAATATCCGGAAAAGAATGAATCAGACCCTAATTATTATATTTATATCGCAAACTAAAATATGGAAAATTAAAATGTCAAAATTTCCTTCTTGAAAATAGCCAAATTAATTTTATATTAAACACTTAATAGTGAATCAATAATAAACAATAACATGACATTAAATCTATTTTATTTTTGTTATGAGAAATATTTCAAATTTTCTTCAATCCAATTTGAATTATTGGTTGTACATACGTCCAGGGGATCCAACTAAATATGTCATAAACCAAAGGAAAATATATAAATTTATAGTCATTATACAGTATTTTCCTATTAATATATATTTATATATATAAAATAAATCGTTATAAATAATATTTTAGAAAATTGGCAAATACCGATATAATTTGTATAAAACCATGTTGTTAGAATGCTAATAATTTTTAATAATTAATATATATACATATATACATATATATATATATATACAGGAAAAATGAATAAATTAATTTTTATTTAATATATTATATTAACTTTAAGCCCAAAAAAATATGATTTTTTAATTGCAACCTAGATAATAAAATAGATATATATAAAATATATGTATAAAATATATATATCTGTGTGTGTGTGTGTTTTGCATCTAAATATCCGGAAAAGAATGAATCAGACCCTAATTATTATATTTATATCGCAAACTAAAATATGGAAAATTAAAATGTCAAAATTTCCTTCTTGAAAATAGTCAAATTAATTTTATATTAAACATTTAATAGTGAATCAATAATAAACAATAACATGACATTAAATCTATTTTATTTTTGTTATGAGAAATATTTCAAATTATCTTCAATCCAATTTGAATTATTGGTTGTACATACGTGGAGGGGATCCAGCTAAATATGTCATACAACGAGAGGCAAATATATAAATGTATAGTAGTTATATAGTATTTTCCTATTAATATATATATATATATATATATATATATAAAACATAAATCGTTATAAATTATATTTTAGAAAATAGTCAAATGCCGATATAATTTGTATAAAACCATGATGTTAGATTGCTTATAATTCTTTATAATTTATATATATATATATATATATATACAGGAAAAATGAGTAAATAAATTTGTTATTTAATATACATATTATATTAACTTTAAGCCCAAAAAAACATGTTTTTTTAATTGCCACCTAGATAATAAAATATATACATATGTCTGTGTGTGTGTGTTTTGCATCTAAATATCCGGAAAAGAATGAAGCAGACCCTAATTATTATATTTATATCGTAAACTAAAATATGGGAAATTAAAATGTCAAAATTGCCTTCTTGAATATAGCCAAATTAATTTGATATTAAACATTTAATAGTGAATCAATAATAAACAATAACATGACATTAAATCTATTTTATTTTTAATATGAGAAATATTTCAAATTTTCTTTAATCCAATTTGAATTATTGGTTGTACATACTTGGAGGGGATCCATCTAAATATGTCATACAATCAAACGCAAATGTATAAATTTATAGTCATTATATAGTATTTTCCTATTAATATATATATATATATATCTATAATATAAAAATGAATCGCAAAATGTGTTGATAAGCGCATAACTCAACAACGCCTGGACCAATTTGGCCAAATCTTTTTTCAAATGTTCGTTGAAGTTCAAGGATGGTTTTTACGGCGAGAAAAATTAGAATTATTGCTGGAAAAATATTATTATTATCATATTATATGGTGTTTCAGTTTCAGTGACACTTTTATTATATTTTATATTTGATAGATATTAGTTAAAACTAAATATATACTTTTTAAGATCAAATATTATTTAAGTTTGATCACCGACAATCCATTAATTTATACCACACCATAATATTTTTTTTTACAGATACAAGGGCAAATATATCACAGAGCAGGTTCACTGTTACCAGTGTCAGATAGCGACAACAAATTCCTGCAAATTTATTTTATGGGCAATTCACCACAAGAAATTGATCTGCGTTGTGCACATAACAATTTAGTAAAGAGGTCTATTGTAGAACAATTACAAACTTTATTTCATCAACACAATCAATTGATTATATTGTTTAAAACTGCCCTGGATCTGATGCCATCCGATAATCACAAAATTGTAATCAGAGCTGATAAAACACCTGCAGGTCAACATACAAGACGTTTTAATGCACCAACTATTGATGAAGTTGCTATCGTTGTAGTTGGAGAAAACTTGGAATCCCGTGATATTGTTTTACATCGTCGGAATGATCAATTACAACGTATAAAGGAAACACACCGCTCATATGATGCACTGCAATATCCCATTATATTTTGGCAAGGTGAAGATGGCTACGATTTCTCAATAAAAATGATAAATCCCATTACAGGTAACTAAAATATTAGTTTAGCTATGGCGATAATATCTCAGTCATTATATTATGTATTTTAATTTTATATTTGAATGTTATTAAAACAAAATCTATTTACAGGTTCTGAAACCAACAAAAAAGTCAGTTCAATGAACTATTATTCATGCCGCCTAATGATTCGGGAAAATGAAGATAATTACATATTGAAATGTCGGCGATTATATCACAAATATGGTGTTGACATGTATGTTAAAATTGAAACGGAGAGATTAACATTCATCAGGTTGAATCAAACCAAACTCCGATCTGAAGAGTATATTCACCTTCGAGATGCGATTAATACTGATGGAAATGCACAGAATGTCGGTCGGATGACTATTCTTCCAGCAACATACATCGGAAGCCCTCGGCATATGCACGAATATGCTCAAGATGCCATGTCGTATGTTCGTCATTATGGTACAGCAGATTTGTTCATCACATTTACATGCAATCCGCAATGGATAGAAATCAAGCAGGAGTTATTCTCTGGGCAATCACCCATTGATCGTCATGATATTACAGCCAGAGTCTTTAGACAAAAGTTGAAATCTTTAATGGATTTCATCGTAAAACATAATGTGTTTGGTGAGACACGCTGCTGGATGTATTCTGTGGAGTGGCAGAAACGAGGATTGCCACATGCACACATTTTGATTTGGTTGGTTGAAAAGATAAGGCCAAATGAAGTTGATGCAGTGATATCAGCTGAAATCCCTAATGTACAAGTAGATCCTGGATTGCATGAGGTAGTTATCAAAACATGATACATGGTCCCTGTGGAACTCTTAATCAATATTCACCGTGTATGATGGATGGTAAATGTTCAAAACGATATCCACGGACATTAATATCGGAAACAATTACTGGTAATGACGGTTATCCATTGTATCGTCGCAGATCGACAGCAGACAATGGAAAATCAACAATTGTCAAATTAAATCAACAAGATATTGAAATAGATAATCGTTGGATTGTTCCATATTCACCCATTTTATCAAAGACATTCAAAGCACACATCAACGTTGAATCTTGCCATTCAGTGAAATCTATTAAATACATTTGCAAATATGTAACCAAAGGAGTGATATGGCTGTGATTGGAATTGGTGCAGAGAATTCCAATGATGAAGTTACCCACTACCAACTGGGCCGCTATGTCAGTAGTAATGAAGCAGTTTCTTTTCCTATTCATGAGAGACACCCTTCTGTTGTTCACTTAGCTGTGCATTTAGAAAATGGACAAAGAGTGTATTTTACAGCACAGAACGCAGTACAAAGAGCTGCTCAGCCACCATCTACTACATTAACCAGTTTTTTTGAGACATGCCAAAACGATGATTTCGCACAAACATTGCTATATTCTGAAATGCCAAAATATTATACCTGGAATCAATCCTCAAGGAGATTTATACGACGGAAACAAGGAAAACCAGTTCCAGGATATACAGATGTATATTCCACCGATGCGATTGGCCGGATTTATTCAGTACATCCAAGCAATGATGAATGTTTTTACTTACGACTGCTATTAGTCAATGTACGTGGCCCAACATCATTCCAACAATTACGAACTGTTGATGGTGAATTGTGTGGATCCTACAGAGAAGCCTGTCAACGTTTGCAATTGCTTGAAAATGACGCTCATTGGGATCAAACTCTCAATGATGCTGTAATATCATCACACGCTCATCAAATACGAACATTGTTTTCTATAATCATATCTACATGCTTCCCATCAAACCCAATTGATTTGTGGATCAAGTACAAAGATTATATGTGTGATGATATTTTGTATCAAATACAGAATAGAATGGGAAATCCAAATATACAAATCAGTGAAGAAATTTACAATGAAGCATTGATTTCAATTGAGGACATGTGCTTGATAATGTCAAACAAACTATTAATTCAATTAGGCCTGACCGCGCCCAATCGTCCAATGTATGACGCTTTTGACCAAGAGTTGCATCGAGAAAGACTGTATGATCTCAACGCTTTGAAAGAATTAATTCAAACAAATCTTCCACTGTTAAATGAACAACAGAAGTATGTATTTGAAACTCTTATGAAAGTAACAAATGATGAAACTGGAGGGATTTACTTCTTAGATGCACCTGGTGGTACAGGAAAAACTTTTTTGATTTCATTAATATTAGCAACAATTCGCTCACAAAATAAAATTGCACTTGCACTCGCTTCGTCGGGAATCGCAGCAACTTTGCTTGAAGGTGGTCGAACAGCCCATTCAGCACTAAAATTGCCATTAAATATGCAAAGCAATGAAACTCCAACCTGCAACGTTTCGAAGAACTCTGCAATGGCAAAGGTTTTGCAGCAATGTAAATTGATTGTTTGGGATGAATGCACGATGGCACATAAAAAATCTTTGGAGGCTTTGGACAGAACCTTAAAAGATCTACGGAGCAATAATAACCGATTTGGTGGTGCAATGATTTTATTAGCAGGAGATTTTCGTCAAACATTGCCGGTGATTCCACGATCAACGCCAGCTGATGAACTCAATGCATGTCTAAAGTCCTCCAGTTTGTGGAAACATGTCAAAGTACTTCATTTAAGCAAGAATATGCGTGTCGAGTTGCAAAATGACCATATTCTCTAAACAACTCATTGACATTGGTGATGGCAAATTTCCTATAGACATGTTGACTGGCTGCATTAACTTTCCTCAAAGTTTTTGTCAGTTAACTCGATCAAAAGATGAACTTATTCAGAAGGTGTTTCCAGATGTTTCTCAAAATTACAGAAACCATGATTGGTTGAGCGAACGAGCTATACTGGCTGCAAAAACATAGATGTAAATGAATTAAATTTCAAAATTCAAGAACAAATTACAGGCGAATTGAGGATATATAAATCAGTTGATTCGGCTACTAATCAATATGATGTAGTCAACTATCCACCGGAATTTTTAAACTCGCTGGATTTGCCAGGATTGCCACCTCACAATCTTCAATTAAAGGTTGGATCGGTGGTTATAATTTTGAGAAATATCAACCAAACGCGTCTTTGCAACGGTACACTGTTAGAGATAAAAAAATTACTAAACAATGTGATAGAAGCAACTATACTAAAAGGAAAGTATAAAGGAGAAGATGTTCTCATACCGCGCATCCCAATGATTCAGACTGATGTGCCATTTGAGTTTAAACGACTACAGTTTCCAGTGCGTCTTGCTTTTGCTATGACTATAAACAAGTCCCAGGGGCAATCATTAAGTGTTTGTGGTATTGATCTAGAAAACCCATGTTTCTCACATGGTCAATTGTATGTTGCCTGTTCCCGTGTTGGAAAACCATCAGATTTGTTTATCTATGCGCCAGGTAATCAAACAAAAAACATCGTATACCACAAAGCACTACAATGATAATAATAATAATTATGATTCACATGATTAACAATAAAGCGATTACTTACTTTTAAATCATTATATATGTTTTTTATTCACAACGCCCTATCACCAGGTTGACGGTTCTGTTCAGGAGAATATTTTTAAAATACGTAGGCACAAAAACTGCCACATTACAAATCTTTTTGACAGGACGAAGTCTGTCGGGTCAGCTATTTTAGGCGGAATTAAAAATATATATTTTTTATATAATAGTTATAGGTAATGTAAATTACTAGACCCCCGAGAAAAAATTTGAAAATACGCTACTGGCTGGGTTAGAGGCGAGGGAGAAGAAGAGCATGTGTATTGAATTAAAATTTTAAAGTTTAATAAATGATGCAAGTTCGTTCAAAACTGTACACGGGCGAAGCCGGGTAATTCAGCTGTAATAAAAAATACAAATCTTTGGCACGGGCAACGCCGGGCAGGACAGCTAGTATATATATATATATATATATAAAACAAAAATCGTTATAAATTATATTTTAGAAAATAAGCAAATGCCGTTATAATTTGTATAAAACCATGTTGTTAGATTACTAATAATTTATAATAAGGAAAATAAAATTATATTTTTAATACTATATAGCAGATTTTAAGGATGATTTACAACTTTTATTTGCAGGAATGGAATAACATATTGTAATTGGCAAAATTAAACAGCATCGTATTAATATTTTATAATGAAATATATTTCATTTCTTTTTTTTTATGTTGAATTTTGGATTATAAATATGATCATCTAAATTATTCTTATTACTAAAAGAAATTTGTATATAATTGGATATGGTTCGTCTATATATACTTGTAAATATATATATATGTTCGCGTGAAATTCTCGACTCTGATGTTGTCGAGAAACTATCAGCTGCGATAAGGGCCGGAATAGAAAAGAAAACCGCTCGGATGAAAATTTTATAAAGTGGACTGTATTATTGAACAAAAGACGATTGTGCACAATTATTAATTACAAAATAATAACTTAATATTAAAGGAAAGAGGGGACACTTATCACTAAATATACATAAATGACATAGTCGTATACCATACAATACGATAGTTTTTATACAATGACAATATCGAGAAATAAAGAAAAACGTCTGACCTTTACTGAACGTGATTGATGCTGATTCGAGACAGGATGGCTCCGGACGTCAACGAGGTGAAATTAGCAAGTGGGTATCAGGAGACCGAATCGCGTGTTGCTATATAACACCCGTCCCGGGGGTATGTACATGCGGCGATACACGGACTCCGACCCGGATCAATTTGTCGGCATCCAGAAAAGGAGCTAATTGATCTACAGTCGGTGGTGTAATGACGGTGACGGGTATCGATAATTGTGTAAAAAGTTTAGAAAAGTACATATGTTGTGTTATTCGTACAAGAACCCGCATCGCACGATTAAGTTCTTTGCATGAAAGTGGACCCTTTGGACATAGTTCATTCAGGAAACGGGCATATATGAACCGAAGACAATAAGATGTAGATCGCTTGATATCCGGCAATTGATCGACGCTAATAGGTGTGAAATTAGACTTAGGCCATTTATCCTCCGCTAAGTAAATAAAATTAGGACCATTCCAATGAAGATGACAAGAAACCATTGTATTGGGACGTAGTCCTCGTGACGATGGATCAGCTGGATTATCTGACGTGGAAATATGTGACCATTCGCAATTAGGGACAAGTGCATGAATCTTTGCAATTCGGTTCGTAATAAAGATTTTGAATACTTTCTGGTCTGCCATGAGCCATGAAAGAACGGTCGATGAATCAGTCCAGGCATGGATCCGAGAAATGTTAACTGAGGAAGACAGTGTCGTATGCAATCGCTGTAGCAACTGAGCTAGCAACAAAGCGGCACACAACTCAAGACGCGGTATAGTTAAAGTCATATTAGTTTCGCTGGATGAGTGCATTGGGGCTACTTTGGTCTTACATGTCAAAAAATATACGCGTATTTCCTCATCAACATATGTCACGCGTAGAAAAGATGTAGCAGCGTATCCAACTTGTGAAGCGTCGGCAAATCCTAATAGTTGTACTTCTTTGTAAACACGAACGTCAATGTGACGAAGTAGAACAATATGTGAAAGTGCTGGCAGTTCAGAAATGAATTGGTCCCACGACACGTGTAGACGAGGAGATAATGGAGTGTCCCAATCAAGTTTATCAAGCCATAGTTGTTGCATAAACGATTTAGCCCATAAAAGCATAGGTCCCAATGCTCCAATGGGGTCAAACAAACGCGCAATAGTAGACAGAACGCCACGTTTCGTCCATTTGGTGTCTTGACAATTGGTGTGATAACCAAATGCATCATTATACGGATCCCAATGTAAACCAAGTACCTTGATCGAAGGCAAAGCTTCCGGGTCAAATGATGGACGTTGGGCACGATTTTCAACTGGAATGCGATCTAAGACTTGATTACTGTTACTAGCCCATTTTTTAAGCGAATACCCTGCTGACTCGAGCAATCGGATGATGTGGTCTTGAACTTGCACTAGTTCCGCTTCGCTATCGGCACCCGCAATAATATCATCAACATATGTCTTATCTGTCAATATTCCCTTAGCAGCGGGGAAACAAAGTTCGGAATTGGAGTCTAATGCATGAAGACATCTAATAGCTAGGTACGGGGCTGCACTCACTCCGTATGTGACTGTAAGCAATTCATATTCTTGTACCTCATATTCAGGTGAATGTCGCCAGAGAATATGTTGATAGGCGCAATCTTCTGGACGAACCAATATCTGTCGGTACATTTTGGTTATGTCAGCAGTAAAGACAAATTTCGACAAACGGCACCTTAGTAATATGTCACTTATATCGGTCTGTAGCTTAGGGCCCACACACAGAACATCATTGAGTGATGTACCAGAAGAAGAGCGAGCTGAAGCATCAAACACGACCCGAATTTTGGAAACAACTAACCTAACCGCATGGTGGGGTATGAAATACTTTCCCGGACTAGTGGCAACCTTCATGTGCCCAAGCGATAAGTTGTCATCAATAAATTGTCGATAGGCTTCGTACAATGATAGATCCTTGCTGAGCCGTGACTCTAAGTTATACAACCGCTTCAAAGCGTTCTTGCGAGAATCACCAAGACCGTGACAATTATGATTGCAATCCGTGGCGGTCAAATTATCTTTGAGTGGCTCTAATTTTGACGACGTGTGAACTACATCGCGAAAAGGTAATAACACACAAAATCTCCCGGTTTCGTTTCGAAATGTAGTTTCGGTAAACCATTTTTCGCACATTTGATCCTCCGTGGTTGGAGAGGCAGACTGAGTTGGTTCTTCAACACTCCAAAACTGTCGCAATAGAGTATCAACGGTAGGCGCTAAAGACACTGATAATGAGGTTAATGGAGGTGGACGCTTTTCGGAATCACACACCGAGCCAACGAATACCCAGCCAAGCAAAGTCTCTAATGCCGATGGAAAACCTTCTGTGTGTATGATCTCACCCTTTGAACAAACAACATACGGGAATACGTCACCTCCTATGAGCATATCCACAGGAGCAGGTACATCAAATTGTGGGTCGGCTATCGGTAAATGTTGGTATTGTTACCGCACACTTGCGGGTAACGGTAGATTAGGCATGGTTGATGTTATACGAGGTAGAATGATTAAATCTTCACACGTGACCAATGGAGTCGCCGCATGATGTGGTATAAATGAACAAGAAGTTGCACCCCGAACTTGCTTAACTGGACTCTGTGCTATTCCTACGATTTCTTGATGACATTTACGACGATTAAGGCCTAGCCGAGCGACACAGTCGGCTGTAATGGCAGAAACTTGCGAACCACTGTCCAACAATATACGAGTATACTGGAGTGTCCCATGCTTGTCTCGCACACGAACGACGGCAGTGCCTAAAAGAACAGTACCACGTGTACGTATTGTTCCAGCGAATTGACTTTGTGGGCTAATAGAATCTAGTTGACCAGGTACCGAAACATGATCAGTCGAGGAGCTAGGCACGGAATTTTTCTTCGCTGAGTCTAGATGTAGAGTTGTGTTATGACGTCCACCACAAGTCTTACAACTATATTTTGACGGGCAATCTGATGCCATGTGTGATGGATTCACGCACGAAAAACAAAGTTTATTCGATGAAACAAATTCATGTCTTTTTCCAATAGTCAATTTGTTAAAAGCTTGACATCGATGAATATAATGATCATGATTGCAATACGAATATTTTTTATCCTTGACCCTTCGACTGGATGCTAAAGAAGCTGGTGATCTCAATGCAGATGTACCATTCGACGTGGATATGGTAAAGGCGGACCGAGATGCCGGGATAGACTTAGGCTTGATATAACGTGTATCTGACTTCTCTGAGCATTTGATGTTTTCCAATATCTTACATCGTTGTTGTACAAACTTCAGTAATATATCAAACGTGGGAACTGATTCTTGCGAAATGCTACTTTCAAACAGATGCCGTGTGACCGGATCAAGCACACGAGAACCAATAAAGAACAACATAAAACCTGCAAGATCGATTACATCAAGGGCCTTGATTGCCGCAATGTTCTCTTGAAAAGTATTGACAAAGGCTAAAAGTGAAGACAGAGACTCGGAATGTATGAAAAGAAAACAGCTTTTCCAAATGAGCAGTAGCAAGTAAACGCTGATTATCATATCGTTCAGTCAATGCCTTCCACGCGATATCAAAATTGGCTGCAGAAATTGGTAGGGACTTGACAATAGCCAAGGCAGAGCCGGAAACACATGTTAACAAATAATGAAACCTTTCTAAATTTCCAATGTTTTGATTTTTGTGTACTAGAGAAACGAATGTGTCACGAAATGAACACCAGTTGAGAAGATTGCCATCGAACTTTGGTAAATCGATCTTTGGTAAAGTACAAACTGACGATTCTCGGACAAAATTTGACGTGGAATTTTGTTTATGGGCACTAGGTAATACCCGGGACGCAATGGCTTGTATATCATAGTAGGCCTTTTCTACTAATTCAGATATACTTGCGTCTTTGGAAAATATATCGACACAATCGAGCTCAACTAATGCGTCTAAAATAACGTCTTGTTCTGTGTGAACCTTTCGTACGAGAATATCAAGATTTTGCATGCGCACGGATAAATCTTCCTTGGGAACTCGATTTTGGTCAGCTAACACAGCGATTGAACGAATATCCTCGATTGACTTGACTGATTGATCCCGCATAATGCGAGCTCGTGTCAACGACTTTTGGGAAACTGCATCGCGTTTTTGTCTGGCCATATTTACGTTTTCCAAACGGCTCGATCCGGCCCGAAGGACCAAAATGTTCGCGTGAAATTCTCGACTCTGATGTTGTCGAGAAACTATCAGCTGCGATAAGGGCCGGAATAGAAAAGAAAACCGCTCGGATGAAAATTTTATAAAGTGGACTGTATTATTGAACAAAAGACGATTGTGCACAATTATTAATTACAAAATAATAACTTAATATTAAGGGAAAGAGGGGACACTTATCACTAAATATACAAAATTACATAGGCGTATACCATACAATACGATAGTTTTTATACAATGACAATATCGAGAAATAAAGAAAAACGTCTGACCTTTACTGAACGTGATTGATGCTGATTCGAGACAGGGTGGCTCCGGACGTCAACGATGTGAAATTAGCAAGTGGGTATCAGGAGACCGAATCGCGTGTTGCTATATAACACCCGTCCCGGGGGTATGTACATGCGGCGATACACGGACGTAGGCGTATCGTATCGAAAAACGATTGACTGGCCGAGTCGAAAATATTGTCGACGTTGAGTACACGCACGATTATAATATTCCGACAGTCCGATACGTCGTAATTCAAAGGCGGTCGTAATGTCACAGATGACCTGACGGTTCTACACGCACGTACGACGAAGGAACGTATACTCGGCACAAACGAAAGTAGCTGAAAAATATCGACGTGACGAACGGGTTAAAGAATAGTATCGCGACTACGTGAAGTGTGAACCTTTGGTTTGATCGGTAACGGCAGAGCGTAGGTACACACGCGAGTCAAATATAACGACACAAGATCAAAAAAACATAACGCGTAACAGCTATAGCGGTGCCGAAAACAATAACGGCGTACGCATACGGATACATACATTCGAATTCGGCTGCCAATGTCGAAGTGTACTTAAATGGCCGGGCGGTGTTGACGCAGGCGAACACACGCGCCTTAATACACGAAAACGGTGCGCGACGATACGGCAGCGGCGAGTGCGCGTACACGTATATTAGTGCGCGTAACAAAAAAGATCGCGACGAAAACGAGCGCGAACATTTATACAGCCTTGTGGCTACGAGGAAGTCGGGGCGTTGTTACGTACATAACTTGAAAGACAAAAACGATGTATCGTACATACATTTTGTTAAGCGAGCGAAAAAAAAACAAAAAGAAAAAAATCGACAACACTCGGACAGACTAATAATAATACGTCAAGGAAGATAACACACACGAGAAAAAAAGTTACGCGATTTCCACTATCATGGTTTTCGGTCTCGGCCACTACGCATTAACGGCTACTTGCGCAGTGTCGCCAAATGGTTCGGACGGCCGGTCACACGGCGTACTTATCACGACTGGTGACGATATACATCCGATACCCAACAATATATTTATATATATATATATATATATATATATATATATAAATATATTATGATGCACTATGACTTCGTTAGGTTCTTTATTTTGTATGAAGAAAATACCAAAATTGTTGTTTATATGAGTGTACATTTTGAATTAAAATTACATGGACTTACAAACCATGTAATGTGAATATTAAATTAATATATTTAAATCATTTTAAGGTTAAACTATTATACCGTGTTCACAATATAAAATATTCAAAAATGTATAAAGTATAGACTTATATTTTTGATTATGACACGATTTCAGGATGACAAATAAGGAATATACAAATAATGATGAAATATAATTTAGTAAATAACTAACAAAATAGTAATAATAAATTAATAGTTATTTATAATATTAAGATATTTTTAATTATAGTAAATAATATAAATTGGAATAATTTCAGTTAATTTACGTATCTGTTCTAGAATATTTAAAATAGACGTGAGGTAAAATAATTGTAATTTATATGTGATATATGAATTTCCAGAAAAAATTAATTCAGAAATTTGTGACTAAATGTATTATAGAGATTTAAAACACTAAGAAATATAAGATTTAATGCTGCTTTGAATAAGAGCAGTCTAATTAATATAATTTTATTTTACAAATAATAAATATTTAATAATGAGACAAAGTAAAAAATATTTTATATTTGAATTTAGATTCTGGATAAAACTTACCCATTCCTATACAAACCATAATTAATATGAATATTTATAGAATGTTTAATTTTCCAAAAAACTATATTTTCTCTAAATAATTTTTAGTCACACAGAGTAATTTAGAAATATAGTGAATTTTTCTACTAAATACTAGTTGAAGTATATTAATGTTTCATAAAATCATAGAATTTATTCCATTAAATTATATTATTGCCTACACACATGGTAATCACTTTTTAGTATAAATTATTATATAAGAATATTAATTATTTTGTTTATTTTTATGAATTAAAATCCATAATATATTTTTGATGAAAAATACTATTAAGAAATGTTTAGATTATAAGATATACTATAAAATTTATATTAACTTTAGTTAATTTATGCAAAACATCAAAATGCGAATTTTAATGTAATTATATAAAATATTTTATTTATTTATATAAATAAAAAACCCAAATACATTTTCGATTGCAAACATTATTAAAAATATTAAGATTTTAAGATATATATCTGTTATTTTACGTAAAAACTTAGAAAGTGAATTTTAATTTTGAATTAAACGCATACCAAAGGAAAAAAAATTAATTTTTGAATGTTTTATTCTGTTGTTTGACAGCGTCGTGTATTTAACATTGGATGGCAATGAAAAATGAACATATAAACAATTTCTCGATACTTATGAGGATTAACGGTTTTAATGAATCATGAATAACCGATATTAAATTAATAAAACAAATTTAAAACAAAAAAAATATATATACTACGTATTTATTATATTTACTAAGTATATATAATATACAAAAATATGCACATGTTTTTAATTGGTTTTTTCTAGTTTAATTAAATAAATGTGTAGTACAATAATTGTAATATATATTTGACATTTAAATTTTCAAGGATAAGGAATTTAGGAATTTGGAATTTAATATATTAATCATTTTCAAAGCTCTGAAAAATATATGATAATATTGTGACATTTGAAAATGTCGGGTAAATTATCAAAAATATATTATTAAATAACTAATTGTTTAATAATGGGACCAATGACAAAAATGCATTAAATTTGAATTCAAATTGTGGCTTAAATTCACACCAATCTATAAAAACCATAGTAAAAAAGAATATTTATGAAGTTTTAAATATTTCAAAAGGTTAGATTATCAATAATGGGAAAGTTAAAAATTCATTTTGAAGTTAAATATTAAATATAAAACAAGGAATTTCTAAATCTGACAATATTGATATACAATATATCATGACAGATTTATATTAAAACTCCACTGAATAAATAAATAAATTAATAAATAAATAAATAAATATATATATATTTATTTATACGAAACCTTAGGAAACTCATTTACCAAGTGGCAAATGAGGTATTTTTCATAATACGATATATAAAAGTTCCTAGTATGGATAAACGTTGAGTGAACTTATATAATCACAAGAAACTAATATAAATTTATAAAATAAAATTAAAAAAAAAATTAGAAGATAAGAGATAAAAATTCCGTAATAAGGATATATTATAGACGAACAAATTGGATCATAGATAATCAAAATTATATTAAAAATAAAGGAATAAATTTCATTAATATAGGCAAAAAAATACATGATTTTAATGGTTATTTCCAATTTAATTAAAATAAATGGGTATTCAAATAATTTTAATATATAATTGATAATTGAATCTCTTAAAAAAAAAGAATAAATAAATTTGTGAATTAATATATTAAATTAATTTAAGCCCTAAAAAATATAATTTTTTGATTGCTACCTAGAAAATGCAGATAAAATTTTCAACCGTGCCCAACCCTGAGGAGAGGAAGGGCAAGACGAGACTTCTGCCCGCTGGATTTTAAAATTGTTTAACGTGTCCATACGTTCCGTTTTGGATGGGACAGTTCCGACTTCGTATTTATGTCCTGTTGTCTCCAATGAAACCAAAAATGTCCCGCTTTGAAAAACGGTGATCTGTAGCATTTTACATTAAAAAAGAGCACATTAATTCATCACAACCAAAAACATTGTTAGTACGTATACAATGTACGTACACGGTATATCAGTATACAGTATATGAATACGAATTCATATACTGTATACTGATATACATACACATTTTATACTGTAAACCTCCATAGGTTGTCATCCATAGATAAATATGACACACAAATTATGATATTTTTAATAAATTTACAGGTGTTCCGTTTTGAGTAAAAAATATTATGGTCACGTTAATCATGAGTAATATTTATTATTTTAATGAGCCAATAATAGTTAAGAAATTAAATAATAACTTTTGATAGCATAATAATACTCGCAATGAGAACAACGATATTTAATTGTATTATAAGTGTATGACATTAAACATTTACTTAACATGTAATTTGATATAGGTTGGGTCATTACTGTTATTCGTATAATGTTATAATAATATAAAAATAAAATTATCGCTCAAATTGTTATTTCGATGTTAAATTTTCCCATTTTTCATTAAGTACTGTTTGGAATCATTTAAGTTGTTTTTTCCGTTGTGTGTACAGTTTAAATTTATTTTAATAATATTTGTTAAATTACATAAAATTGGTTTTTTTGTATAATTTTGATTTAAATATACTACGAAAATCCGTTCCTTTTGGCATCTATTCAATATCAATTACTACTAAATTACCGGTAGTAAATTTCCCTATATAACAATTTTTAAATCTATAATTTTATAATATACGAGTTGTAAAATTAAGTTTGCATGAAAGTGCGGCACTCGTTGTAGATGAGTGTTTAGTATACGGGAAAAAAACTCGTTTGCTAACGCAAGTTATATTTAATATCATATGAAAAATAAAAGAAAGCATATAATAACCTAAGAAAACTAGAAAAAAGTAAAACGAGAATTGCTGGATTATGTAGAAAAAGAGAGCACGAATTCATATACTAATTAAAAGATTTGTTCTATATTGCAATCGATTTAATATAGATTCAAGAAGATATAAGTTAGTTACAATTTCAACAACCAAAAGGTCGTCCTGGCTGTATGATGGGAATAGATATGAGTTTAATCGAAGCTAAATAAAGAATATATACTAGAAACGAAAACAAAGTTAAAAAGCTAATTGGTCAATCAGATTCTTTATAAACAGGAAACGTATTATGTATTTTGAATATTTAAATAATATATTTGTAACATTATATTTGATATTAATGTATTATATACAACATGGTAGTTAATGGTAGAGAGAGAATGGTGGTGTAAATACTAGTTACATTATAGCTTTAAACTATAAAATATTTAATAATGAGAACAAAGTCAGAAGGTTCTTAAATTGTGGATGAAACTTACCCATTGCTATACAAGCCATAGTAAAAAAAAATATGTTTAGAGTGTTTAATACATCAAATGGTAAATCATCACTAAACTATTACATGTGTAATAATAAATCAATCGTGTTTAAATTAAATTTATGCGTTTATGAACTAAATAATCATTGAGAAACATGTAGTAAGTTGCAAACAATGAGCATTACATTCAAACTAAATACAATAAGAACACCCTTAATGCTAAGTACTTAAATGAATCAATTAATTTTGTATATGACAATTTCAAATACCTACATTACTAAACGTGCTGGTGATTGATCATGCCTTAACGAATACTTATATAACTACTATTTCTATTCAAATGTAATAAAAAAAGAAATGTGTAGTTAACAATTTTAATACATGACTATTTGATATGTAAATGTCCATAAAAGAAAAAATCAAATATTTATTATTTAATATATTAAAGAATTTAAAGCACTGGAAAACATGAGATTTGAATTGCTACCTTCGAAATGCCGACTAAATTAGCAAAAATATATGTTTTAATTAATAATTATATAATAATAATAATTTCAACGTCGAAATTCTTAAATTTGTATAAGATGTAATCATAATATGAGATTAGATTTAAAGAATGCTATACAAAATATTTCCCAAAAAAATGTAAGTGGACAAAACTAGATAAAACTTAATTCTTGCTATACAAACCATAATAAAACAGAATATGTATAGTGTGTTAATTATCTTAAATAGCTAGGTGACATCAAAAATTGTATTTATCAAATAATTAAAAATTGTATTAAATTTGTCCTTTGGTATTTATGAACTTATAAACTTATGAACTAATGAACAAAAATAACAAATACATCATAGAGAAAGATCTGTTCCAGAATTATTATTTCGAATGCAAAATATAAAATAATTATTATTCTTACTTAAAACAAAACTGTTTACAATGAAATAAACGGCCAAGAATAAAACAATGGGTTTACATTTAAATGACGTCATTATCGTAGTTTCAGTGTAAAGTAATAACTATAAATTGTAGTAACTACGTAGGTACTTTTTTGAACACAAAAAACCAACTGAAATGGAACAATAGATTTTAATAACAATAATACGAAAAATATCCCTATTCCCTTGTAAAGTAAACTGCACATTCTTATATTTGAACATGAAACATATGGTATTAATGTATTTTTTTGTTTGATCTAAATTATTGTACACATATGCTTCAATGTATTTACGACTGTGTAAAAATATAAAAGTGAGCATAAAAATTAACAATACATAGAATTGTATCGATAACGTACAAGAAAAACCTTACTCATAATACCGTAAATACGAGTTTTAAACATGTAGAACGAGGCAGAGAGCGAATACTCAATAATATAAATACAGTGACACTTCTGAATATCGGACACCCTATGTTACAGGAATTTTGTCCGCTATTCGAAGGTGTCCGTTATTCATAAGGGGTATATTTTCGAAATTCATAATGGATAAATGTGTAAAATGAAAACATTTGCACTATAAAATTATATATATAATATTGTTATAAGTATGATAAAAAATATAAATGGAATTCCTAATTTTGTAAATTTAATAACAATAATATGTTTGTTAATGCCTAATTTAATATTTACGTACAAATAAAAAAAAATTAATTGATCAGTTACATATGTATAAAAAATCAGTCAGTTTGGTCTGTTTATAATTTTACCGTCTCTGGTAAAATTTGAGAATAAGTTCATTTGACAAGTTTACAGTAGAAGAGAAAATAGAAAGGCTTTCTATCTCTATTGATAAAATAAAACGACCTATATCATTTACAGCAGCCAATGCTTCCCGGAAACCCCTAATGTGAAATTTTGAAGTTACTTCTACCTCAAGCATATGTTCTTTCTCATTGTCGGGGTCATTAGGCTCATCAGTGCTTTTGAGATCGTTGTCGTGAGTAGAAATGATTTCGTTTTAAGTAACGTAATCATTTTTTTCAACACTGCTGTCAATCAATACGATGAGTGATAAAGGTTCATTATCTATTGTCGATTTTTTTTCTGTATCAAAATGGCATGATTGTTCATCATCTTCACTGTCTCGGTTACTGAAACCATATTGCAGAGAGCACATTTTTACAGTTTCATGCTTAATTTAGGCTTGAACAGAAGCCACCTAATACACAGCATCCAAAACAATATTAGCGTTAGAGTCACCAGCATCTAAATCAGCAACAACTTTTTGAAATAGCTGCTAACGATAAAGCTTCTCAAATTATTGGATTATCCCCTGGTCTAGAGGTAGCCAATGAGACGTCATATTTGGGGGAAAAAAGACTAGTTTAAAAGTTTTTAGTTAAAGATGGGGATGAGGAGCTGCATTATCAATAAAAAAATATAGCTCATTTTTTTTAAAATTTTTTATCAAACATTGTAAGCCAATTTGTCATAATCTGTGTCGTCATTCAGGCCTTTTTATTTCAGCATCAGTCGACGAGAGATTTATTTACGTCTAATTTTTTTAATGCTCGCAAACGTTGAGCTTTACCTATGATGAGAGGACGTTCAAACTCACCAAACATATTACAACACAAAAGCACAGTCAACCGTTCTTTCGAAACTTTTCCACCATTGCATATTTCATTTTTAAATGACATAATTTTGTTGTATAGAATTTGATAAAAAAGCCCAGTCTCGTCGGCGTTGAAGCTATCTCGCTCTGCATATTTTTCGAATATATATCGTATTTTCTTCTTCTAGTCATTAGCAGCTATTTTATCAAATGGTTGATGATTCTCTGCAAATCGATTTGTAAGAAATATTATGCCGTTTTTTGATTTTTCCAGTTGAAGCATCACACACATTTTAAACACAAAAACATTATATACACACACATACACTATACACAGGAAAATTATATACACACGCATGCGTACACGAAGAAACATTACAAATCCCTGAAACAGCCAAGGAGGGACGACAGCATCTACCGAATCGTTACAACACCGCACTAAACGACCGAGAGATGGCGATAACGTCGACGTAATTATGACTCTCGAGAACCGGACAACAAAAGACGAAGAAAATCATTACACAAAACAAAATAAAATATTAAAAAGCATAGTCTGTGATAATATAGTACAATAATATATGTATATAATAAAATATAACAATATTTGTAAATTATATATATATAATTATAAGTACTCCAATAAAATCTTCTGGTCATATTAACAAAGACAAACACAACACATAGGTCAGAGATTTTAACGGGGTCAACTAACTTTTTCCCTCGTGGTAATAACACCTCATATAGCGGCGTTTCATATACCTTCGGGTCTATGCAGTTGTGTATAGGTAGTTACTACCATGTTCCTAAGATAGAGTGAACACCAAAAATACAGCGATGTTTCACGAATTTCACATTCGTGCAGTTGTGGTCTATTTTCTATCATTCTTATTCCTAAGCTGAGGATACCGCGGCATTTCTCGGACTATACGTCTGTGCAGTTGTGGTGTACCGTCAGACATCGTCTTTCCAAAGATTTCCAGTCTGTGGATGCTGGAGGTATATTTGCAACCGTGGTTCACAATATACCAACACAATCACGGATCTTTATTCCATATTCCTACGATATCTTTAAGTGAGTAGCAAAATATTCATATTGTTAAATTAGGATACAAATTTTCTTTCTATTATAAATAAGTTTTCTTTTCTTTAAATAATTAAATTCATTAAAAATTAAAAATACGAGATTTCGCCTTTTTTTTTCAATAAAAAAACTTCAAAAAGCATACAAAAAAAAAAGGGATATTTCACAGTTCGGAGCTTCAAAGTCATTCAATCCATGAATTCCAACAATCTGTTTAGCTTTTTCCTGTATCGCTAGTCCCGAAACAGGAATATTTTTTTCTCGAACTTTAGTAAACCAGGCTAAAAGTTCATTAATAATCACATTGCCTTAACATTTTCTCAATTTTGCAAATTAACGATCGTCATTTCCATTTTTAACCCACGCTTTGTAAATGTCATCTATATTTGACACGATATCCGTGATCTGAGTTTTTTTCACTTGAAACTTTTCTGCCAGTGTATGAACTCCTACGTTTCCGTTGTTTTAATGGAAGCCAAGAAACTCAATTTTTTCGCAAATTAATTGTGTCGATAAATAGTTGATAAGTAATCACTAATTAACAAAACATACAAAATATTGGCAGTCAAGACACATATATTTCCTCATAATTGTCGTTAGTTATCGTAATCTTATTTTATCGTTCGATAATGAGTTTGTTCGATAACGATTTCATTATCGTCAAAGCTAATGCGAACGTGTTTTGCTGTCACTGTTTTGTAATTGTTTTTAATAATAGGTGTCCACTATTCAGAGGGTCCGTTATTCGGAGGTTTCTCCAATGAACGGTAGCGAAAATGTTCTCGTTCTCAAAAATTCTTCCGCTATTGGGAGGTGACCGTTATTTGATGTATCTGTTAGAAGAATATTTATTATATATATAATTAATATTATATATAATATAATATAATATTATATATATATATATATTATATATAATATAATTATATATAATCTACAAAAATTGATGACCACCAATGACGTAACACATATAGTCTGGGGATAATGCATATTTTAATAAATATTTCCATAAAATCCAAAAAATCAAATTTTGTAACATGATTTATAATTATTATAAAATAATAATATTTTCTTATTATTACGTATATATATATATGTAATAAGCGACCAATTGGTCTTTACTTAATATATTCACAATTTCTGTACATCTAATTAACTACAATCAATTACATATAACGTAATTGTTTGTGCCATAGGGTTTTTAATTTTAGACAATTGACCCTATGACTTGCGCACTAACATTAAAGTCTTTATATCAGTATAAAAGAGCGGAATATTACCGCATCGACAACAGAATAATATATTATTATTAATTAATACGTATGCTTACTTTGAAAAAAAAATAACACTATCGACATGAGGTAAACAACATAAATAATATATATAAAATAAATAAATATACACATATATACATATATATCAAAATGTATATTTAAATATAAAAAAAAGCCAATGAGTATTAAATTAAATAAAAGAATATTGTTGTATAAGTTATTTATAATTACCGGTTTCGGCAAAAATTCATCAGGTAAATTAAAATAATACAACATTGTTGTTGTATTTTTTTAAATATTTGTACCTATTAAACAAAAGAACATCGGCGTGGCTAGCCATAAAAAATAACAAAGTAGTGATAACAAAGAGGAATTTACAAAATTAAAATTAAAAATAAAAATCAAAAGGATATGTAAAAACAAATAATCAAAAAGATAGAAATAAAAAAATATAAGTTAAAACTCGTGATAATAAATAAATAATTAATAATAATAAATAATTATAATAAATGTTGTTGTATTTTTTTTAATTTACCTGACGAAGACTTTTTGTCGAAACTGGTAGTAATAGATAACTTATACAACAATATTCTTTTATTTTATTTAATACTCATTGGCTTTTTTTATATATTTAAATATACATTTTGATATATATATATATGTGTGTGTGTGTGTGTATTTATTTATTTTATATATATTTTTTATTTATTATCACGAGTATTAACTTATATTTTTTTATTTCTATCTTTTTGATTATTTATTTTTACATATCCTTTTGATTTTTATTTTTAATTTTAAATTAGTAAATTCCTTTTTGTTGTCACTACTTTGTTATAAATAATATGATACAAAAATGTAAAGACGATTGAACCTTGTATAAATGTTACAGTCCGGGTCAACAAAACTAACTATCAAATTTCCCTAACGACGACGAAATTGTATAGAATTCCAATATAGAGTCTCACTATTATACGCCTATCATTTCACTCTGACGTATTACCATTGTTTATGTATACTATATATTGCGCACTGCAATACGAAATATGCTGCGAGAGAATAATCGCCCGACAGATAACGCCATCAATACTAACAGAGAAAAATATTGTATAATTATTAATATATTTTGACGACCACCGGATTTATCGTACAGTATTTGTATTTTGAAACACAACTTATTTTTATTTTACGACCGCGAAAGGTGACGACGACTGGCGACTTACTGATCTTCATGACCATCACCCATATCATGATGCTTGATGAAAACGAATAACAAGTATATTATTATTATTATTATTGTTTGAAATAATTTTCATAGGTATCAATAACGTTTTTAAATAAAATCCAAATCCTTTAAAACAAGACAATACACATTTTTTATTTGACAAATTTCTGAAATTTGGCACTTTTGCATTTTTAAATGCATTGATTGATTTTTTAACTATACGTAGTATGTCCAATAAATACACGAACTAGTTATCTATAGTGGTCTATAGGTCATAGTACAACATTGTATACTACTCTGGGCACACGCTACAACTATTGATAATGCGACAGTAATCGCCCGGTCGTCGAAACTATTACACAAATAGCACACGTTCAGTTTTAGTGTTAAGTTTTTTTTTCTTTTGTCGAAATAGTGATAGATGGATTAACCAAACAAAGAATAATCATCAAATTTCTGGTGAAACTTAAAAAAACCTCGCTACAAATTCATTAAATGTTAAGTACAGTTTATGGATATAATGCTTACAAAAAAACAGGAGGCCCAAGAGGGCCGTGAAAACTGCAAAGACGATGCGAGACCAGGACGTCCTTCAACCACTTGTGACGACCAAAATATCAAACTTGTACAGTCTCTTGTTCTTTCTGATCGAAGAATGACTGTCCGGATGTTGGTTGATACGCTGAGTATCGGAAAATTGTCTATGCACAATATTTTGACGGAAAATTTAGGACTGAAAAAATTGTGCGCGAAAATTGTCCCAAAACTTCTGACACCGGACCACTGAGTCCGTGAGTTCCTGGCTCGAAATTCAATCATGACACTTGACCACACCCTATATTCTCCTGATTTAACCCCCTGTGATTTTTTTTATTCCCAAAATGTAAAATGGTCATGAGGGGCATCACTAGGACGATGTAGAAACCATAAAGCATGAAACGACAAGATAGCTGAGGACTTTGAGGGATGTTTCAACCAATGGAAACGAAGATGGGATAAATGCATTGCTACGGATGAAAAGTATTTTGAAGGGGACAAAATTGATATATAGCAAATTATGATTAATACAAGTTTTATTTTAAAAGTTCGCGTATTTATTGGGCGTACTACGTACATATTTAGTATATATACTATGATATGTACATATTATAGTATGTATATACTATACATACCTATCGCTAAGATTATTTTCGATTATGATTTCTACCCAATGTATTTGTGCTGTGTAATAAGTCAAATAAATCAAAAGATCCCAAAAATGAATTTTCTGTGTCTAGTGTATTTATAGAATGATGCATAGGCGTCCTCAGTTCTCACGGAAAAATGCTCTGGCTCAAATATTCAAAAAAAATAATATTTATTTTAAATAAAGATTGTTTTATAGTTTAAAATGTTTAAGTAAAAAGTACAATAATTACATACATTACATTTCATATATATTAGCAATGATTTGAGAGTTCGAGTGGAAAATAAATACGTGATATTAAGTATATTCAGTTCGATTCTCACCCAGAATGTTAATATCTTCCACGATTCGATAATTATTCATTTACACACACGTATATATATATCGATGTGTATAAATATATAACCACACCAATAACCGCTATATGGGTTACATAATATATAAATATTATGAATTAATATGCATGTGTAAATAAAAAAAAATATTTTTTTTTTGTTTAATAAATGGTGCGTTTTTATTTAAATATATATGAAATAATATTTTGCACATTGATTTATTTAAAATCGGAAAATAATTCGCCACAGGTTTTCCATTGAGTTGATTGATAAAAGTTGATCGAAGTTGATGGAGGTGATGGTGACGGTATTTTATATAAATTAAATATTGTTTTCCCATAGTTCCTGTCCACAGCTCGCGTCTTTGGTTGATACCCTGACAATGACGGCGGCAAAAACTCAATAGGACCGTCGTTCATATCACATGACTGTAGTAAAGCATACAAAAAAATATTTAAGTATAAATTTTATGTTTTTATCAAATATGTAATTAATCTACATTACCTTGGATACATCAGCTCCTCGTATTCATTTAAACAATCGCATGGATAACTGTTCGAACGCAAACAATTTTATCTGATTGACAGGGGTGTACTGAGGAGGTTTTTATTGGGTGGTCAAAATTAATAGTTTGGCCAACTCTAAAAATTGATACGGGACTACTAGTTTTATTATTTTACCGAAGCTATTTTATCATAAGGGTGTTAATTTTTTTACTTTTATAAGCAAACAACAAGTACAAGATTTAATACTAATTATGAAAAAGGTACCCATTATCATTAATTATAAAAATGTGCAACACAAAAATTAATAATATAGAATATTAATCATAGGTGACCCTAAGGTCTGTAGTTATAAATTATTAATATATTTTATTTATGCAATATTAAATAACTTAATAAATTTCATTTATTTATTATTTGCATGTATAAAATAGATATAGTAAAATTATTTTATAGTGAAATTGCAATAGCAAATTTTGCCCAATAAAAAAAAACAAAGTAAACAGAAAAAGTATATATTGTTATCATTATAAAAATTGTTAATTACACATATTTTTCATCGTTATCATTATTATTAATTAACAATATTCTTCGATTTTTTAAAGTAGCCCATTTTTGAGTCATTTTATTTAAAGATATTTGATTCACCAAATCTTTTTCAGAAGAAAGTAACACTAAATTGTTTAATCTAGAGTCTTCTTGGGTTGTTTTTAAATAATTCTTGACTAATTTCAATTTGCTAAATGATCTTTCATTGTCAGCCACGATTACAGGTGCCGTCTATGATAAGCGGCACAATAAATTAGTTAATGGCAAAGCAGTTTTCAATTTATGAGAAATTATTGTAAGGTAACTCATAATATTTTTATTTTACATTCATCGTAAAACATTTCTATTTCACATTGCCTTGTTAATAGATCAATTTTAACATTATTTGGTAAAAATTTCATTGAAAATGTTAAATATACACGCAATAAATAAGGTACAATAAATTATGAAATATAATGAAGATAATTCAAGTTATAAATATTTACGTAAATATCTAGTCCACAGATAATATACGAGGTGTGTAAATAAAGCAATGAGACTAATATCATAGCTAGTTATCTGGCAGCATTAATGACTTTCCGATTAAAAATATTTGTAGATAAACATGTAATGAGCTTTCAGTACGAGTTTGAACTTCGTAGTGTAACGTGTTAGTCTGTGGCGATTATATTCGTAAACCAGTTTTTTTTATTACGTTCTAATAATTAGTGATGACAATTTCGAGCAATGATGTGCTATCCGATTTTGTTTCAAACATGGCCACAGTGCGACAGAACCTTTTCAAAAGCTTCAACAAGCTTATGGAGAAAGTGTGCTTTCAAGAGCCCAGGTTTTTAGGTGGTTTAAAGCATTTTCAGAAGGCAGAGAGTTGATTGAAGATGAACCTCGTAGTGGAAGACCTTCAACTACAAAAAATAAGGAAAACATCATCAAGGTTCAAGATCTTGCCCGATCCGATCGTCGGTTGATGGTCAGAATGATTGGAGAATAGTTGGGATTATCTCACACCACCGTTCATCAAATTTTGACCATTGATTTCGAGACGATAAAAATTTGCGCAAAAATGGTTCTGAAAATTTTGTCACACTACAATTGCAAATAACCAATTTTTGGCAATCAGAAATATTCCCGTGATCCCTCACCCCCCTATTTACCGGACTTGAGTCTTTGTGACTTTTTTCTGTTTCCAAAAATAAAAATTCAGCTTAATGGACAATATTTTGGGTCACTAGATAATATTAAAATGTCTGTGACTGACAAACTGAAAGCTATTCCAGTAACTGAGTTCCAGAACAACTACGAACAATGGAATCATCGACGCTAGTGCTGTGTGAATTCCCAGGGTAATTACTTTGAAGGAGATAATGTAAAATAGTCAATTTAATTCAATAAAAAAATAATACAAAATTAATCTTATTACGTTATTTACACACCTCGTATAAAAACCAAAAGTGGTGGTCGCTAGCCAGTAGGGAATACCTACATAATAAATTAATTGCATACACGTTTGGTTAGTTATTTAGAGTACCTACTAACATTGGGATTTAAAATCTCCTACACTATCAACATTTATATCTTTATTGGCGCACTTATACATTATTCTTCCAATAATTCAAATCCAGTAGCACCAAAGAACATTGTAACCCAAAATAAAGTTTGGTGTCAGTAGTCCACTTTTTATCAATATCACAATCACAATTATTTACTAATAAATTGGCCAATATATGTAATGTATAGTTGTTCAGTTTTTATTAAATGGCCAATTAAAATTAAAATTCAAATTATTTGGGGGGGGGGGATTATAACCACCTGTTAGGTTCGCCTCTGCTGATTGATAAAGCTTATTTGCCTGGAAGGTATACATATAGCAATTTCTAAATCGGGTATGTTATTGATATATGAAATCATTTCTCTGATATCGGTAATCTCTTTATAATCACTTGCAGCTATCATTTTCACTACTTCAAACTACTTCAATCTGGACTAATAGATTCGGTCTTACGATTATAGTTCTTCTTAGAACATAATTAAAAATTGAACGTTTCAAATTTCCGAGTGTAAATAAATCTTGACAGTTGAGTAATATAGATGACCTTTGTATAATTGAAAACTTGGAACTAGTATATTTTCATCACGGTAGACAATTTTTAAAATTGAGATATATTTATCAGTCGAAAAAATATTCTCTTTAATTTTTTGCGGTAAATTAAGAATAAATGATAAAATATTTCCCATAAGTGCATATATTCGTATGGAAAATTTCGAATTTCAGCAAATGTGTCTTGATGGTGTTATAATACGAATATTCACGTTGAAATAATCGGTCAGATGGAACCCGATAAACAAAAACATACGCTCAACAATGTCACTGATAAATGTTGCAGTTACAATTAGATAATATAGCGGTAAAGGCGAAACGTATTTATACATTTTGTTTAAACTAGTATTCATTGCCTTTGTTACCTATTTTATTTATATTACTACAGCATATTAATTTATGAATATAGACATCAGAAAATGAAAGACCGTACTTGGATATTTGTGTCTGGTGTTAACGCCGCCCAAGAAACCAATCCCTCAGCACATCAGTAGGTGCCCAAACAGACTTACAAGAGAATATCCCCATTCAAAAGATGGCTATTACCACGCAAAAAATTAAAACGTCAAACACAATACTAGAGTACACAAAATACAAACATTTTATCCCCAAAAAAACCTAACAGTGAAATAGTCCATGTTCCAATCACCCTTTAATTCCAAGAACTTTAACCTATGAAAGTGGTGATATCTAAAGTGCGGCCAAGACTATTGTTTTAAATTTATAAACTCACTTAGCTCCTACCTTCATAAGCATCAATTGCTCTTTCATATGTATTGCTTTATACTTGGCCGGTTTCCGTTCGATCACTAAATTAGTACCATTTATGAGTAACGTGTGTAACGGGGAAAACATAACTCGGACGAAAATAAAAAAAAATCAATTCTCCCCCGAAAAAGTATGTCGATCAAATTAGAGGCCATGTGTAATGTAATTAAATCAAAGATCAGTGATGCTCATGGAAGCAGGAGTTAAATGAATTGATGAATTACATAATTTTCAATATTCATTCACAATATGTTTAAAGGTGAGACCGGTTAACCTAAAGTTTGCATCACAGTCATCAATGCGATATTTTCAACAAAACATATATTTTTTAAGTCTACGGGTAAAGTATATATTACGAATATTTATATATTATTTTATCAGTTCGGAACCGCTGAAATGATGCCAAAAAATTTAAGCGGCCCCAACATGTCGTAGGTGCAGTATATGAACCATCAGTTGCACTTGTGCGCACACTTGTACAATCACAACAGCTGTAAAGACGACATAAATTTCCACGTTTACGTATAATAAGTTAGTATTTGAACGAACGCCGAAACTATTCATTTTCAAATCCAATAACAGTTAAACACGTAAAATAATTTTACCCTCTAAAGAGCAGATTTCACTATTTCACCAACATTACTTTATAGTACATTAAAATATAAAAATATTTGGAATAGTGATAATATGAAAATAAATTTAATATGTGAGTAGGGTAAAAATAGCGGTTCTGGCCCTGGTGCCGGGGCCGGTGCCGGTGCTATACTATAACACGGCCGCCCGATCCGGTGCTATACTATAACACGGCCGCCCGATCCGGTGCTATCTTTTTACATGGCCGCCCGATTCTCCCTATACTATAACACGGCCGCCCGATCCGGTGCTATCTTTTTACATGGCCGCCCGATTCTCCCTATACTATAACACGGCCGCCCGATCCTCCCAATATATTTTATCATTTTCCAAAAAAAAAAATAATAATAATAAAAACACTATTATTTATTAAACAAAAAAAAAAAAATTTTTTTTATTATTTCAAAATGTCGATTGCGCCCGAAATATTGAGTTGCAAATTCTGAAACCTTCGTTGCAAATTGTTACAAAAGAGTTGCGAAATTTTGGCACAAGTTTGAAATCAATCGGACAAAGTGGGGGGCTACGTGAAGTTGGCCCCCCTTAACGAAAAATGTCGATTGCGCCCGAAATATTGAGTTGCAAATTCTAAAACCTTCGTTGCAAATTGTTACAAATAAGTTGCAAAATATTGGTACCAGTTTGGTGACGATCGGACAAAGTGGAGGGGCCAACTTCACGGACGTAAAAGTAGCTATTAGTTTCGGTATTTTCGATCCTGGCGGAACACTATTTTCTGACAGAAATGGTAGGTCATTGTGTTTCTTATGTAAATGTCGTGGATATGAAATATCCACTTCATACATGCGGCCTATAGGTGACGTTTCATCCATATTGTTTAACCCGTTAATTGTAGGTTCAACCCATTTAAAGCCGCCGTATGGCATGTATTGAGACATGGCCCATCCATATAAGTTATTACCTAAAAATTAGTTAAAATAAAATTTCTCGAAAAAAAAAAATATACAAGTACATATATATCAGAAAAAAAAAATGAAAATATACTTACAGTCTTGATATATTAACCAAGATTTTGGCTTGGTTTCATCAAAGTCCGGTGTATTATTATTGTTGGCCTTCGCATACCGCATACTTGCCTGTGTCAACCCACCACGTATTCCTGTAATATAATTTATTTGTTACGTATTTCGATAATGAATTAAAAAATAAAAAATTTTACCTTTTTCGATCATCAGCATCATATCGTAATCGGACAGGAGTTCTAATTTTACCTTTGTATGTTTCAACATGGCGTCAAAGCTCAATCCGGGTACTATGTAGTAATATGCTGGATCAAGACCATATGTTGTAATACATATATCACGGAAATTTTCAAAAACGTCTGCCAGTAGTAAAACGTCTATTTTCAGATATAAGTCGCTGTATTCTCCTAGTGTTTTACATTCAAAATGGTTCCAAACTTTCTCCGCATGCGTGTAGTCCTCTCCGGTAATATCTGACTCGGTTAATGTATTATAAAATTCATTTTTTGGCAGTAAATTTGTTTCTTCCAATTTATCCCAACAATCAGTGTATTCATAGGGATAAACACCCTTGCGAGAAACAAGCTCCATATCTGCGGGGGAAAACACTTTTGCTGTTTCACAAAAATTTCGAAAATCGTCGGTAAGTAAGTTAGAAGCAAGTGTGGATAAACTTGAAGCCATAAATCTGAATGTGTCAATAAACCGAATACTAAAGTCGTTGGATACATGTTTAGAAAAAGAAATAAATTTTTCCTCGCTGTTGGGGATTACAGTAATTACATTTTTATCGTATCCGAGTTCGCGTATAATAAAATGAGAATCATAATTCGTGAGATTATGTAAAAAACACGGTATGAAGTTCGGTTTTTGTAGTTTCAAATTACAGTTATTACATAAAGATTGCCTAAATCGTCCTGTTAAATGTTGGTGATCGGCAACTTTGTGATTTTGCACAGTAAACTCTGTTTTACATAAATTGCATGTATTGTTTGATGCATGTTCTCGCTTTTCCTCAGGTGTCATATTAATTGGAATGTTGGTTTTTAATAAATTTTCAATTTCCCGCCCTACATCGACTATCGACTCTACGAAACGTTTTCCCACTTCATCATTTATCTCCGAACCGCGGAAAATAACGGGTTCTATCGGTATATGAAATTTCTCTAGCATCTCGATCGGTACTTCGTCGGACGCTTTCACCATGAACCCATAACTCATGGGGTCATGTTTATGTACAATTTCCGTATTTACACCTTTATTTTCAGAGCATTTTATAAGAAGAGCTTCGAAATCAGCATAAATTACAACAGGGTGACGTTGTGCTTTTGACCAAGCATCAAATTGAAGTGTTTCCCCTTCTTTTGGCATAATAGGAAGAACGGCTTTATGTTCCCCACAGATCTTTTTATGTTCATCGAGTGCCGCCTGTCCACTCAATTTATTAATTTTTTTCTTTTCATTAAAGGTGGTGAAGCATCTTTTGCAAAAAAATAGTGAATGCTCATAATTAGTTTTTTGTGATCTGATTAGTCTTGAAAAGTTAGCAATATAAGTGTAATGGAATTTTTCCTTATGTGAAATATATAGTAAATCAAAATGTTCGGATTTTTCTTCATCGACGACTTTGAGAGGGTAAACAGTATTAGAGATAAAGTTATTTTTTTTATATTCTTTCAATCCGTAAACATTTACTGATACTTTAGGATTATTTTTTTCAAAAATTTTGATTTCCGAAATGGACGTTGGATATGACAAACCAGAAAAATTATATTTGTTTTCATGTAATGTAAAATTTACATCTATATGCTGTTTATTGGAAGCCGTTACATGTTTGGCTAATAACGCCCATTTAAAGCATTGCTGGTCTTTGAAATTTTGTGGGTTGATAACCGCTTTTTTATTTAAAATATCAGATGGTAATTCTAAGTATGAAGTTTCTGAGCCAAACGTATTATTATATTCCTCTCCGATTTCTTAAAAAAAAAAAAAAAATTATAATTATAATATTTTAGAAAAGAATTTACAAAAAATATCCTAATTTAATTTTATGTTAAAAAAAAATTACTTATTTAAATTTATAATAAAGTAATGAAAACAAAGAGAAATTTACAAAAATTAAAAATAAAAATGAAAACCAAAAGAATATGTAAAAATAAATAATATAAAAGATAGAAATAAAAAATTATTTAAATTTGTTGTTTTGGTACACATAACATGGGTGTATAACGATATACACTAAGCAGGAGACCAACAATCGTTTTAAGCGAAAATCCACTACCTTTCCCAATATAATAAATTTTCTTCTTCATATAAAAGTTTTAAAAATTCTTCATCTATTATTTTAATTAAATCACTATCTGTGTATATAGTCCTAGCCGAGTTCTTAAATGCTCTGTTCTCGGATGATAATTCTTTATTAGGCTGATGATATGTAGCTTCTAGTTTTAAATTTAATTTAATTGGTAGTTCAGATGATTTGATAATATTAATTATTTTCATTTTAGTAGAATTTAAAAATGTTAAATGATTTGTGATATTATCACAATTTTTTTTATAATATTGGATAATGTTATTATTGGAATTTAAGTTAATTTTAACAAATCCGGTAGTATTTCCAACGAAATCTAATCGAGCCTTTTTCTGTTTACCATTAGCTCCCTGTTTATTATTTAATTCTATAATATAAATCAAAAAAAAAAAAACTAATATAGTGATTTAATTTATTATAGAATAATTTGTAGAAGAAGAAAAATAAAAATTTGCTATTTATTTTAAATATAATTGCTTACCTTGTTTTTCAAATTCCTATTGTGCCTGTACACACGCCATATCGTCATCATCATCATCATCACCCCATAATTCTCTATCGGATTTGTTTGATTCGGCGGGTACAGGAGTTGATAATTCTATATTGAATTAATTCGATGGACCGGCAACAGGTTGAGGTGTAATTACCGGTATTTGTACAGGCATCTGCACGACATTACCGCGATGAGATATTTCATGTCGAGTAAGATCATGTTTACGGACGAACGATTTCATACATGTACCACATGTAAATTTCAAAAGTTTTAGATCATGTTGAGTTCTCTTGTATCTCAACATGCTACGATTAGTGGAAAATACTTTGTTACATACCGTACAAGTATACATTTAAAAAAAATAAAATAAAATATAACGCGACTAATGTAGAACGCAAGAAAAAAAAAATCACTAAATACACAGAAAATCACAAGTCAGAAAAAAAAATTACGTTTATAAATGCTACTGCTCAAGTCTGCCTGGGTAGGTCTTGATACAATATAATTTAAAAACGTACTGATTTAAAATAATGGCAATACCGTATTTTATAATAAAAAATATAATCGCGACTGTGCCGTCGAACACTTTTTTTTAAAAAAATTTTCGATTTTTTTCCACAGCTGACTCTGCAAAACCGTGGGATTTTGGGTAAAACGGACCTCCTGTTAGAATATCTTATATTTAAAATTTTTGTAATACAATTGAAATTGGATTTCCGTAAGCATTCGCCATCGAACATTTTTTAAAATAAATTATTGATTATTTTCCCAGCTGACTCTGCAAAACCGTAGGATTTTGGGTGAAACGGACCTCCTGTTAGAATATCTTATGTTTAAAATTTTTTTAAATCAATTGCAATTCGATCCCTGTAAAGCATTTGCCATCGAACACTTTTTAAAATAAATTATTGATTATTTTCCCAGCTGACTCTGCAAAACCGTAGGATTTTGGGTGAAACGGACCTCCTGTTAGAATATCTTATATTTAAAATTTTTTTAAAACAATTGCAATTCGATCCCCGTAAAGCATTCGCCATCGAACACTTTTTGAAATAAATTTTTGATTATTTTCCCAGCTGACTCTGCAAAACCGTGGGATCTCGGGTGAAATGGATCTCCTGTTAGAATGTCTTATATTTAAATAAATAATAGTGTGTTTTTATTATTATTATTTTTATTATTTCAAAATTTTTATTTATACAATATTTATTTAAAATTAGCGAATAATTCGAAAAGGTTTTCCATTGGGATGCTTGATAAAAGTTGTTTGGAGAAGGCGGTGGTGATGGCGACGGAATTTTATATAAATTGAATATTGTCGGCCCATCGTTCTCGTCCTCGGCTCGCGTTTGTGATAAAAAGTTTGGTGATGATGGTGGTGAAATTATTCTTAAGGGTCCATCATATTGATCGTATTGCTAATAAAAACAATTGAAATAAGTTTCATATAATATTATAAATATAATTCTTTCGTATTACGTCGGATTCGGATTGTTTCACTAAAGTAGCAGACATATTCGCTTCCCCGTGTTCACTCGTTAAAAGCATTGAGACATCGTTAAGCGGCTAGAAATAATATAAATAAATTAGTATGGTGGAATATTTTTAAACGAGAGTAAATAATTACCTTTAAATCGTGCACGTAATCCGACATCGCACTAATTGACAGTTGTTCCGTGGCATATAATTTTATTTGGCTAACATAGTTCTGCTCATACTTTGACATATTATTAATAATTAAATCATTATTAACGCCTTTGATAAAATTAGTCATTTCTTCTTTTGTGATCGATTTTTCCGGGTTAATTTGAGACTTTAAATACGATGATAATTCTTTAAATTGTAAAGAAATCAATGGTGAAATTATTTTCGTTTTACGTATTATAGCTTCATGAATACACCATTCCAGATATTGAAAGCGCATCAGATCTTTTCGATCGAGTGATACGCGACACCCATCTTGAATTTTTGATTCTATAACAAGCATATTCTCGCCGCGATAAATCATGCTTGATAATACGATATCATTAGTACTTAAAAATATTTGTTTTTTAGCTGTTTGCGTCGAATCTAATATAAACGAAAGAATATTGCCCATCAATGCGAATATACGTCTTAAAAAATCAGAATTCATGCTGATATATCTCGAGGGTGTAATAATGTGCACCATAATATTGAATAGGTTTACCGGATCGATTCCAATGTGAATAAATTTACGTTCAGTAAAATTTATTACAAAAACGGACGAGTCGATGAGCTGGGTAGGCGGTGCTGGTGCGACGTACTTGTATAATTGTTTCTTGTAGACTTCTTTATTTGCTTCAATTGAACCGGCCATAGTAGTAAAATAAGTTATACACTTTAAAATAGACGTGTTTAGCAGTCAGAAAATAACGCGATACTAAACGAATTATGATGGTGAAAATGTATATTACTACTAAAATAAGTTATACACTTTAAAATAGACGTGTTTAGCCGTCAGAGAATAACGCGATACTAAACGAATTATGATGGTGAAAAAGTATATTACTATAATAACGAACAATTATATATCACGAATCGATATTTTCATTTTATCCCCTCTTACAATAAGTTTATTACTATACGTATATATAGTCAAACGAATTCGTAGTGTAATATAAGAATAATACACATACAACATGGGGGAGGGGGTATGTATGGGTTAAGTATACCGACGGCGGTGAGAGATCTGGTTAACACACACGTATATATATAGTCATATTCGTTTTAAAATAATATATTTTAATATGCAATAGTAATAAAGGGGGAGGAGAGAGGGGGTGTACATTTAGGTTAAGTATACCGATGGTGGTAATAGTGGGGTCAACATAGATAGGTACTATAGTGATAAAATATATTGGGAGGATCGGGCGGCCGTGTTGTAGTATAGGAAAATGATAAAATATATTGGGAGGATCGGGCGGCCGTGTTATAGTATAGGGAGAATCGGGCGGCCGTGTAAAAAGATAGCACCGGATCGGGCGGCCGTGTTATAGTATAGCAACGGCACCGGCACCGGGGCCAGAACCGCTATTTTTACCCTACTTATGTGAATTGTTATAATTAACGTTGTAAATATGTAAATCATTTTCGTCAAACCGTTCATGCATTTCATTTACGATGTTGTCAAGTATATTATAATACATGTTAACATCATAATTCTTCTTTACAATAACATTCTATTTCTATTAACCCACCTCCAAATTTTTCCGATAGAATTCGGTACTAGTAACGTAATACAGTTAACCCCGCCCTTCAATTCAAAATAGTTCAGAAGTTATGACGTTTTGCAAATAAGGAGTGAGAAGAAAGATTTGGGCATTTCTTGTAGTCTAGTGGATTAGTGCGTTGCTTTGGAATCTACGGACCAGGGTACGATGTCGTGTTCTGGCAGTGATTTTTTTTCGACTTTTTTTTTCATTTATAAACCAAATATGCCCATTCCAGTAACTGTAGGTGGTTTTTCATATCAAATCTGTGAATAATTTTAGTTTAAATTCGGTAGAAAAAATAAATTTTTTTTGGTGGGAAGGGGTCAAATTTTTTTATGAAGGATTCGGATAGAAATCGGTACTAGTAACGTAATGCAGTTAACCCCGCCCTTCAATTCGAAATAGTTCAGAAGTTATGACGTATTGCAAATAGGGAGTGAGATGAAGGATATGGGCATTTCTTGTAGTCTAGTGGATTAGTGCGTTGCTTTGGAATCTACGGACCAGGGTTCGATGCCGTGTTCCGGATTTGATTTTTTTTGCTTTTTTTTCGACTTTTTTTTTCATTAATAAACCAAATATGCCTATTCCACTAAGTCTAGGTGGTTTTTCATAGTTGGAATTTCTTTTCTTCTAAACGATTAACAAAATTTTCAATTTTCGGTTATAAAATTTTTAATGTTGAGACCAACTAACCATCGGGCAAAGTAACGCGAGCATAGTTTTCATTATTGCGATATTTTTTTTGTTACCCGAGTTGGAAATTGTGATTCACGATATCATGCACAATTTTGGCCGTCCGTTCTAATGACAATTGGCCCTGGTCATTATATTATATTATGTTATAAATCTATAAACGAATTATTGCGCATAATTTATTGTACCAAAACAACAAAACATATCTTATATAGTTCTACTGGTAAAGTACATGCTACAAATTTATAGATATTATTTAATCAGTTCAGAACCGCTGAAGTGAAGTCGAAATAATTAAGCGGCCCCATCAAGTCGTAATTGCAGTATATAAACCAACAGTTGCACTTGTGCGCACACATGTACAGTCACAACCGCCGTAAAGACGGCATGAATTTCACGAAACTATGCGTTGTCAAATCCTATTACAGTTAAATACGTAATATTATTCGACCATTCAATGAACAATTTTCAGTTTTTCACCAACATTGTTTTGTAGTACACGTAAAATATAAAAATACATGGAATGTTTTAGTCATTTATATTCTATGATGATCGACAATAAAATGATAAATATTCCTATGTGATAAATCGACACCTGTGTATTGTAATAATGAATATAATATAGTCATTTTGCATAAAAAAAAAGGATTTCAGAAGGATTTGTAAAAATAAATAATCAAAAAGATAGAAAAAAAAAATTATAAGTTAATACTCATGATAATAAATAAAAAATATATATAAAATATACAAATATACACATGTATATCAAGATGTATATTTAAATATAAAAAAAAAAAACCAATGAGTATTAAATAAAATAAAAGAATAATGTTGTTGTATAAGGTATTTATTACTACCGGTTTCGACAAAAAGTAATCATCAGATAAATTGAAAAAATACAACAACAGAAAAATATAATAAATGAAAATGATTAAGCGAAAAAAAAATACATAGAGAAAGCAATGAATTTTACAATAAAAAGACAAGGAGCTTAAAATAAAAAATTATATGATAATAAAATATTACATACTAAATAGCAGAGAAATTATGTATATGATTAAATGGCCTATGGCATGGTATTAATATTGCCTAATATATATTTAAATATAATATTATTTTTAAAATCTATTTGTACATTTAAAATATTTTAAAATTTATTTTGTTTAATTTCTTTATAAATATATAATTCTTCCAAAACAGAATTGATATAAATATTACGTTGTACATTTAAAATTTCTAAGTCATTATCTGTATTAAAAGTAACAAAATGATTATTTTCTAAAACGTGTTTTGCAAAATTTGAATTTGGATTAGATTTTCTTAATCTTATTTTAGAAATGTGTTTTTTATATATTGTATTAAAGATTCTATTCGTTTTACCAACATAAAATTTATCACAACTACATTTTAGTTTATAAATGCCAGGAAAATTAAATTTATCAAATTTATTATTTAGAAGTTGTTTTACTTTATAATTTATTTGTTTGTTTAAATTATTATTAGTATTAAATGCAACCTTTAGATTATTTACATTATTATTTAAAATTTATGCGAATTTTTCTGATATAATATTCTGATAATTCAAACTACAATAATTAGTTGCATTATTTATTTGTTTAGGATTTTTTAAATTATCTTTAATATTTTTATGTATTCTATTGATTGTGTTTAAATTATATTTATTTTTAAGTGCGATATCATATATAATATTAAGTTCATGTTTATAATTAAATTTATTCAAAGGTATACGCTCAAGTCTATAAAATATAGAATTAAAAAATGCACTTTTTTGTGAAAAAGGATGATTGGGATCATAAGGAATAAGGGAATCAGTTTGTGTAGGTTTTCTGTAAATATTAAATTCAAATTTATAATTAATTAAACTTACTGTAAGATCTAAAAATTTAATTGTATCATTTAATTGTGTTTCTAGGGTAAATTGAATATGTTCATTAATTTGATTTAAACTATTAACCATATTTTCTGCTTGTCTTTTAGTACCTCTGAATAAAATGAATGTATCACCTACATATCTGAAATAAGCTTTAATAAATGGACTATATAATTTATTGGAAAGTATATTATTTGTTTCATAATCAATTAAGTACTATTCTGATAAAAGTACACTTATAGGAGCACCCATTACTAGACCTTCTTTTTGCGTATTTAATTTATTGTTGTATTGGAAATAATTTTGGTTAATAACAACATTAATTTATTGTATAATTTCACGAACATCATTTGTATTAAAATTACTATTAAGAATAAGCCTATTTTTGCATCGAATTTGGGAATAGATGTATATAAATTTTTTACATCGAGGGAAATCATTCTACAACCAAGTATAATATTAATATTATTTATTTTTTCAATAAAATCGTAATAATTTCTAATCGATGTCTCATTATTAAACTTTAATTTCTGTTTTATTAGTTGATCTAAAAATTTAGCTAAATTATATGAAGGAGCAGTTCTGAAATTAACTAATGGTCTGATAGGATGATTATCTTTATGTAATTTTATAAATGGGTGTAATAGTGGAGCTGTAACGTTTCTATTATTTAATAAAAATCGTTTCTGGTTTTTAGGTATAATTGCAGCTACATTACTAATTACATTATTAATTTGTTTTAAATACATTGAAGTAGGGTCAGATGTTAAAATTTCAATATTATTTTTCTTTATAAAATCTATAGTTTTGTTTTGAATATTATTTGTATATGCAATGACAATAGCATTTTATTTATCTACAGGAATGATTTCAGCTATATTTTGTTTAAGTTTTGATTGTATAGATTTAATAATATTATTTTGTTTCACAATTAATTTATTTTGCTTCATTATATCATTTAATTTATTTCTATAATTTTTATTGCAGTTTTCTATTAAAACAAATCTAGTATAATTCTCATTACGGTTTTGGATATAACATAAAACAGGCTCACTCTGTATTAATTGTTGTTTTATGGAATTAGAATTTATAAATTGAAATGTGTTTTATTTATTTCCTTTATATAATAAGTTTGTTTCAGGTTTATTGAAAAATATTGATAAAAAAATTTGTAATACTTGGTTGAAAAGTGTGTAGAGTATGTTGTATATTATATGAATTATGTGTTTTCTTAACCAAAATATTAATTTTTTCATTTATTCTGTTCCATTTTTCATGTTTTTAAATCTTAATTTATGTATAATATGGGTTTTTAAAAAAAATAATTGATTATTAGTGTGATTTACTGAATATTGACTTTCTAATTGTCTAATTTCATTAAATATTGATTGTTTCTTACTATATAAAAATTTAATTTCAAAATTTAACCATTAATTTCTCTGCTGCAATTTTTGTTTTCTTTGCTGCTACTGAACTGTTCTTGATGTGAATGTTGATATAGTTCGGAACAATCTTTATTTTTTTGCATGTCTTGTTATAGTAAATATCCATATTCATATTTATGAATTTTAAAGTTAAATTTTTTTTTTTTTTTTTTTTTTCAATCCTTAGATTGGTTAAATGACTTGGATGGCTCTCCACTTCTCCCTATCCATTATAGCTACTTTTAGTTCTTTATAGTTGGTTTTCCCTATATCGTCTATGATCTGTTTCATAAATGGTGTTCGTGGTCTACCTCTTCCTGCTTTTCCTTCTATTTTTCCTTCTATTATTGTCGTTATCCATTCATTATTTCTCATAATATGTCCGATCCATTTTTTCCTTCTTTCTTTGATTGTCTTCCATATTGCTTTTTGTTCGTTCATTCTTAGGTATACTTCTTCATTTCTAACTTTCTCTGTCCACGAAATTTTCAATGCTCTTCTCCAACACCATGTTTCAAATGCTTCAATCTTTTTTCTTTCCGCTTTTAGTATCGTCCATGTTTCTGCCCCATATAGGGCTATACTCCATACAAAACTCTTTATAAGATTTTTCCTGGTGTTTAAACTAACAGTGTTTGCCGTTAATAGGTGCTTCTTTCTGTAAAATGCCTGTTTTGCTTGTGCTATTCTACTCTTTATGTCCATTTCGCTTCTTCCATCATGTGTTATTTTGCTTCCTAAATATGTAAAACATTGAACAGTTTCCAGTTTCTCATTTTCAATCGTTAAGTTCGAAATCAATTCTTGTTTGCTGCATATTAATATTTTTGTCTTGCTCTTATTTATTTTCATTTTGTATTCTTTACAGCTATCATTCATTTTTGTTAACATGTTGCCTAAAGCTTCTTCACTTTCCGCAATCAATGCTATGTCGTCTGCAAAGCGCAACATTTGTACTAGCATACCATTAATTTTAATTCCTCCAATTTCGTCTTCCCTTAGTTGCTTTAGAGTATTTTCAATGTATAGATTAAATAGTGTTGGTGATAAGTTACACCCTTGTCTAACTCCTTTTTCAATGTTTGCTTCTTCCCATGATTTGCTTCATTCATCTGTTATTACAGCCTTTTCATTTAAATATAATTTATGAATAATTCTTCTGTCTTTAATATCAATATCATAATATTGAATAATATTTCCCAATTGACGTTGTCAAAGCTTTTTCTAGGTCAATGAACGCCATATACATAGGTTTGTTTACTCTATACATCTTTCCATGATCATCCTTAAGCATAGTATAGCCTTGGTTCTATTCTTCCTAAAACCAAATTGATCTTCCTCTAGATTGACACCTATTTTTGCTTCTATTCTTTTGTGAATTATTTTTGTTAATATTTTCGACGCATGTGTTATTAGACTTATGGTTCTATGATCTTCACATTTTTCTGATTTCTTTTTTTTCGGTAATGGTATCATTAGGTACTTCTCGAAATCTTTGGGAACTAGTCCTTTTTCATATGCATCATATATTATTTTAAATAATATCTCCTTTCCTTGGCCTTCCAATGCTTTTAACATTTCTCCACTTATGTTGTCTATGCCTGTAGCTTTGTTGTGTTTCAACTCATTTAGTGCTGTTTCCAATTCCTCTTTCAAGATTGGTTGTCCTATATTTTCCTGCCCTGCATCTTCTTCTTCAATGGCCCATTGTCCCTCATGTATATTATCATTTCCATATAACTTTTCAATTTAGTGGCTTTATCTTTGTATTCTCTAAAAAATCGTTTAATGTTCTTGTACGCTTTATCACTCAAACCTTTTGTTAGACAGGAATCAATATCTTTGCATATATTGTTTAACCATTCCTCTTTGGCTTTCTTTGCTTCTCTATTGACCAAGTTTCTATACTTTTTATATTCTGACATTCCTTCTTCACTAACCGCATTTTTGTATTTTCTTCGTTTTTCAATGAGATCTATAATTTCGTTGTTTATCCATGGTTTCGTAGGCATTTCTTTAGTGAATTTGAGATGTTTTTCCGCTGCTTTTGTCATCGTATCCCTTAATTTTTCCCATTCGACTTTGTCATTATCCTGATTCTTATTGTTATTTGCTTCTTTTAATAGATTATTTAATTCTTCATTGAAATCACTTATTTCTTCATTTTTTAGTTTATCCATGCACCATTTTCTTTTTGTACTTTCGTTGAATTCCTTTCTTTTCAGGCTTAAGTTTGTTTCCATTAACACTAGATTGTGATCACTGTTAATGTCCGCGCCTGGGTAAGTTTTGCATTTTTTTACTTGGTTTTTATATCTATTTCTTACTAGTATATAATCTATTTGATATCTTGCTCTTCCTCCCGGCATGGTCCATGTATATCTTCTCCTTATTGGTTGTGGAAACATTGTATTGGTAATGACTAGATTTCTTTCTTTGCAGAACTCAATTATGTCCCCTTTCGTCTCTTTTGCCTAGTCCAAACTTGCCTGTAATTCCATGTTCTTTTGCCTCCCCTACTATAGCATTCCAGTCTCCTAAAACAATCAAATTTGATTTTTCGTTTGTCATTTCTATCACCTCATTTATTTGTTCATAAATTTCCTCTATTTCTTCGTCTTTGTGAGTTGAGGTTGGCATGTATACTTGTAAAATAAATGTATCAACAGGTTTAGTTTCTATTTTAATAGCAATTATTCGTTCATTATATTGAACAACTTCTACTACTTTTTTTCCTATTTCTTTGTTCAATATGAAACCCACCTCTGTGGTCATCTCCGCTGAATATAATTCTGTAACCTTCCGACCAGAAATCTCCTTTACCTGTCCATTTTAGTTCACTTATTCCTATTATATCTATTTTAAGTCGTTCCTTCTTCTTTTCCTTACTTTTGTTCTTCTCTTTAATGAATACTTAGTAGCATTAGTCTTCGAGATCCGAATGGGGACTATTTCCTCGGAATTTTTAATTCTACTGTATCCATCATGTCATTATCCTCAGGATGTATAATGCAGTTTCCTCTTGCTTTCTGCATCGCAGTCCGTTAGATCCGCTACGAAAATCGTCAATGGTCGGTAGTGGCGGTTACTGTTGCCCTCCGCTACCTCCTTTTAATCGCGTTTTACGATAAGCAGGAGTAACTGTGGTCCTATTCTACCCCCAGACCACAGGGTTTTAAAGTTAAATATTAGTACCTATTAAACAAAAGAACATCGGCGTGGCTAGCCATAATAAATAACAGCCACCACAAAACCGGCGTCTTCATCTAAACAGCTTTTATTTGGACGTTGTCTGTGTATTTGCTAACTTGTGCGCCAATCTGTGGCAGTGGAGCACTGTTTATTTTCCTGTTACGTTTGCCACGTGGAAAATACGAGCAATATGTAATTTCCTAAACGTGTATAGGTTTATATTACTACAGCTTATTAATTTATGAATCTAGACATCAGAAAATGAAAGACCGTACTTGGATCTTTGTGTCTGGTGTTGACGCCGCCCAAGAAACCAATCCCTTAGCACATCAGTAGGTGCCCAAACTGCCTTAAAAGAGAATATCCCCATTCAAAAGATGGCTATTACCACGCAAAGAATTAAAACGTCAAACACAATACTAGAGCACACAAAATACAAACATTTTATCCCCAAGAAAACCTAACAGTGAAATAGTCCATGTTCCAATCACCCTTTAATTCCAAGAACTTTAACCTATGAAAGTGGTGATATCCAAAGTGTGGCCAAGACTATTGTTTTAAATTCATAAACTCACTTAGCTCCTACTTTCATAGGCATCATTGCTCTTTCATATGTATTGCTTTATACTTGGCCGGTTTCCGTTCGATCACTAAATTAGTACCATTTATGAGTAACGTGTATAACGGGGAGAACATAACTCGGACCAAAAAAAAAAAATCAATTCTCCCCCGAAAAAGTATGTCGATCAAATTAGAGGCCATGTGTAATGTAATTAAATCAAAGATCAGTGATGCTCATGGAAGCAGGAGTTAAATGAATTGATGAATTACATAATTTTCAATATTCATTCACAATATGTTTAAAGGTGAGACCGGTTAAAGTAACTTTCGCATCACAGTCATTAATACGATATTTTCAACAAAACATTATTTTGTTAAGACTACGGTTCAAGTATATATTACGAATATTTATATATTATTTTATCATTTCGGAACCGCTGAAATGAAGCCGAAAAATTTAAGCGGCTCCAACATGTCGTAGGTGCAGTATATGAACCATCAGTTGCACTTGTGCGCACAGTTGTACAATCACAACAGCTGCAAAGACGGCATAAATTTCCACGTTTACGTGTAATAAGTTAGTAATTGAACGAACGCCAGAACTATTCATTTCCAAATCCAATAACAGTTGAACACGTAAAATAATTCTACCCTCTAAAGAGCAGATTTCACTATTTCACCAACATTATTTTATAGTACATTAAAATATAAAAATATTTGGAATAGTGATAATATGAAAATAAATTTAATATGTGAGTAGGGAAAAATAGCGGTTCTGGCCCTGGTGCCGGGGCCGGTGCCGGTGCAATACTATAACACGGCCGCACGATCCGGTGCTATCTTTTTACATGGCCGCCCGATTCTCCCTATACTATAACACGGCCGCCCGATCCGGTGTATCTTTTTACATGGCCGCCCGATTAGTAAGTTGCTTTGGAATCTACGGACCAGGGTTCGATGCCGTGTTCCGGAAGTTATTTTTTTCGCATTTTTTTTCGACTTTTTATTTCATTAATAAACCATATATGCCCATTCCAGTAACTCTAGGAGGTTTTTCATATCAAATCTGTGAATAATTTTAGTTTAAATTCGGTAGAAAAAAAAAATTTTTTTTGGTGGTGGGGGGGTCAAATTTTTTTTATGACGGATTCCGATAGAATTCGGTACTAGTAACGTAAAGCAGTTAATCCCGCCCTTCAGTTCGAAATAGTTCAGAAGTTATGACGTTTTGCAAATAAGGAGTGAGAAGAACGATATGGGCATTTCTTGTATTCTAGTGGATTAGTGCATTGCTTTAGAATCTACGGACCAGGGTACGATGTCGTGTTCCGGCTGTGATTTTTTTCGACTTTTTTCTTCATTTATAAACCAAATATGCCCATTCCAGTAACTGTAGGTGGTTTTTCATATCAAATCTGTGAATAATATTAGTTTAAATTCGGTAGAATAAAAAATTTTTTTTTGGTGGGAAGGGGTCAAATTTTTTTTATGATTGATTCGGATAGAATTCGGTACTAGTAACGTTGTAAGGTACGAGTTCCGGAGGAGATTAGATGGAAGGACCACTCGGTTGACCGAGAAGAAAGATTCTAAGAGATGATGTCGCGGTTAATGTTGCGCCCAAAAGGTTTAGGTAGGCAACTAAATGGACTGCGCCCCTTAATATTTGACTTGATACCGCTCAACGGTCACAGTGTGAATTCGCGACAGTGATCGGCGACGTTCCAACGATGACGGTGTTGACGGTTCAAACTATCGGACTATGGACGGCGCTCGTAGAATTTTTTGTAACCACACACAGCGACGATTGATACCAAATTTTTAAAATGACATGAACAAATAATTACGTATAATATGTAGTGTATTGACGGTTTAAATATGATATACAGAATATGGGCAAGGGGGGGAAAAAACTTAACGAATAACAATTTTACACTTACACATAGAATAATTTAAACAATGATTTAAAAACAAAAGGACGACCTGGTGTCTGATGGACGAAGACAGCGGGGTTGCAGTAAATCCGTGTTGACGATGGCGGTGAGTGATGAATCGTACTCCGACTGAATGACCAAGACGTTGATTTGCCAAGAGAAATTGGAGCACGATGATGAACTGCGCACGCGAGTGACCAATAACATCAACAAAAGAAAAAAAAAATCACTTTCGACGTGAAAACGAGGGCGAGTGACGAGACGACGGATTTTGATTTGTTCTTTCGGTTATGCGAAACGAAAGAGAAACAGAAGAAAGACACAAATCAACGAACGACGAAAATAATAAAAAAAAATATTTTTCTTCTGTAATTCTGTTACGGACACGTTATAACGACGACGAGAGAAAACACACACACGGTCGTCGAACGATTTTATTTTTATTATTATAATTTCGTGTTGGTGCGGTGGTGGACGGGCAGTTAGCGGAGAAGCCGTAGACTAACGCCGATGCGATATCGCGACGGCGCAACTTGACGAGTTCACGATTACGAGCGTGAACATATTGCCCTCCTTGAATGCATCACGCATTCAACAGAGTGGCAGTGGACATAGTTTGATGGTAGGTCGTTTTAAAATCCCGCTTGGAGTCTTGACCGTGGCTACCCGGACGATGCCATCTTGTCCTGGATGTAAGGCAATAATACGGCCGAGTTTCCAAGACAATGGAGCTGTAGGCTCCCGAATGAGGACTAGCATATCTATTGTCAAGTTGGCTTCACCGGTTGTCCATTTTGGTCGGCGTTGCAAAGTCTGCATGTATTCATTCTGCCACCGTTTCCAAAAGTGAACGTGGAGGTCCCTTATGAGTCGCCAACGCTGATAATGTGACATCGGCGTTGTCTCTAGGTCCGGGTCAACGTTTGCAGTGCTCGGCATGAGGGTCAAAAAATGGCTAGGCGTTAAGGCTTCAAAATTACATGGGTCCGGACTCAGAGCACCTAACGGTCGTGAATTCAGGGTTGCTTCAATCCGTGTGAGCAGAGTAGTGAGTTCTTCATACTTGAGTCGATGGAGCCCTATAGTTCGATAAATTAATGCCTTTACGGATTTGACTCCAGCCTCCCAGAGACCACCAAAATGAGGCGCTGAAGGCGGATTAAAGTGCCAGCTGATATTACGTGATGTGAAATAGGCTCGACACTCACTTTGATATTCAGCTGATTGTGTAAATTCTTCGACCTTTTGAAATAATTTTGAAGCTCCTACGAAGTTGGTGCCACAATCACTGTGCATGTGTGCTATTGGACCTCGACGTGAAATGAAACGACAGAAGGCCATCAGGAACGTCTCTGTGGACAAATCGGAGGCGAGTTCCAAATGTAATGCTTTGGTGGTCATGCAAACGAACACACAAATATACGCTTGGCCTGATATCGTATTGCGTGGTTTCGCAGCTTTCAACGCGATAGGACCAGCGTAGTCGACTCCAGTTGCGGTAAACGGTTTTACTTGCTGTAGCCGGTATTTGGGTAAATTTCCCATGATGGGCTGGACTCCTTTTGGACGATTTCGATAGCAACCGATACAGTGACGAAGTCGAGTTTTAATTGCTTGACGAGCGGCAATAATCCAATATTGTTGCTGAATAATGGATTGTAGTGTTGTGGTTCCTGGATGTTTGTGTTGACGGTGGACATCGTCGATTAGTAAGTCTGTGAAACGGTGCCGTTGTGGTAGAAGACTCGGGTGTTTTTGCTCGTATGGAATGTATGCATGGGTCAAACGTCCTCCAACTCGCAATATCCCGCGGTTGTCCATAAACGGATTTAGGCTGCGTAACTTGCTTACGCCCTTATTGTTTGGGTTACAAAGCTGAGAAATTTCGTCAGCAAATGTTTGCTTTTGGACGGCGAGTATAATGACTTCCAACGCGTGACGTTGTTCAGCCGTCGACGGGTCGACGATGTGAGGTTTGACCTTCATAAAAATTCGATTACAATATGAGACAATGCGAATGATTTTTTGTAATGATGATATTCGATCAAAAAGGTAGTCAAAAACATTCACAGTTTGGTTTACTATGAGACTGACAGGTCGTGATTCGAGGTCTGTCACAACCTTTGTGACGATTGGTGGCCATGTGCTGTCATCTTGGAACAGAAAAGCGGGTCCGTTCCACCATATGGAATGTTGCACGATTTCCGAAGGGTAGAGGCCACGGGACGCGCAGTCGACCGGGTTTTCCCCGGTTGGGACGTATCGCCACAGTGATGGAGGTGTGAGGCTCTGAATGGTGCTGGCTCTGTTTGCGATGAACGTGGCCCAACGGTGAGGAGATGATTGTATCCAGGCAAGAGTAGTAGTTGAATCTGTCCAAGCGTACATAGCACTAATGGAGAGAATAGGCTTTAGCAGTTCGTGCACATAATGTAATAGCTTAGCTGCTAGTAATGCACCACATAACTCTAGCCGTGGAATCGTCACTCTTTTCAGAGGAGACACCTTGGACTTTGCGGTGACGAGGTTGCATTTGATCCCACTTCCGTGGACACAGCGTAGGTAGACAGCGGCCGCATAACCTTTCTCGGAACTGTCTGAGAATGTATGGAGTTCATATGTACCTTCTTCATCCATAGTGATGCGACAGAGAATTTTCAAATGACGTATACAATTGAGTTCACTCTGGTACCGATGCCACATGGTCATGACATGCTCAGGAATGGGATCATCCCAGCGTTGCTTTGGAATCTACGGACCAGGGTACGATGTCGTGTTCCGGCAATGATATTTTTTCGACTTTTTTTTTCATTTATAAACCAAATATGCCCATTCCAGTAACGCTAGGTGGTTTTTCATATCAAATCTGTGAATAACATTAGTTTAAATACGGTAGAAAGAAAAAAATTTTTTTGGTGGGAAGGGGTCAAATTTTTTTATGACGGATTCCGATAGAATTCGGTACTAGTAACGTAATGCAGTTAACCCCGCCCTTTAATTCGAAATAGTTCAGAAGTTATGACGTTTTGCAAATAAGAAGTGAGCAGAACGATATGGTCATTTCTTGTAATCTAGTGGGTAAGTGCGTTGCTTTGGAATCTACGGACAGGCTTTGATGCCGTGTTTCGGAAGTGATTATTTTTGCATTTTTTTTCGACTTTTTTTTTCTTTATAAACAAAATATGCCCATTCTAGTAACTCTAGGTGGTTTTTCATATCAAATCTCTGAATAATTTTAGTTTAAATTCGGTAGAAAAAAAAAATTTTTTTTGGTGGGAAGGGTTCAACTTTTTTTATGACGGATTCCGATAGAATTCGGTACTAGTAACGTAATGCAGTTAACCCCGCCCTTTAATTCGAAATAGTTCAGAAGCTATGACGTTTTGCAAATAAGGAGTGAGAAGAACGATTTGGGCATTTCTTGTAGTCTAGTGGATTAGTGCGTTGCTTTGGAATCTACGGACCAGGGTACGATGTCGTGTTCCGGCAGTGATTTTTTTTCGACTTTTTTTTTCATTTATAAACCAAATATGCCCATTCCAGTAACTCTAAGTGGTTTTTCATATCAAATCTGTGAATAACATCAGTTTAAATACGGTAGAAAAAAAAATTTTTTTTGGTGGGAAGGGGTCAAATTTTTTTTATGACGTATTCCGATAGAATTCGGTACTAGTAACGTAATGCAGTTAACCCCGCCCTTTAATTCGAAATAGTTCAGAAGTTATGACGTTTTGCAAATAAGAAGTGAGCAGAACGATATGGTCATTTCTTGTAATCTAGTGGGTTAGTGCGTTGCTTTGGAATCTACGGACAGGGTTCGATGCCGTGTTCCGGAAGTAATTTTTTTTGCATTTTTTTTCGACTTTTTTATTCATTAATAAACCAAATATGCCCATTCCACTAACTCTAGGTGGTTTTTCATAGTTGGAATTTCTTTTCTTCTAAACGATTAACAAAATTTTCAATTTTCGGTTATAAAATTTTTAATGTTAAGACCAACTAACCATCGGGCAAAGTAACGCGAGCATAGTTTTCATTATTGCGATATTTTCTTTGTTACCTGAGTTGGAAATTGTGATTCACGATATCATGCACTATTTTGGCCGTCCGTTCTAATGACAATTGGCCCTGGTCATTATATTATATTATGTTATAAATCTATAAACGAATTATTGCGCATAACTTATTGGACCAAAACAACAAAACATATCTTATATAGTTCTACTGGTAAAGTACATGCTACAAATTTATAGATATTATTTAATCAGTTCAGAACCGCTGAAGTGAAGTCGAAAAAATTAAGCGGCCCCAACAAGTCGTAATTGCAGTATATAAACCAACAGTTGCACTTGTGCGCACACATGTACAGTCACAACCGCCGTAAAGACGGCATGAATTTCAAGAAACTATGCGTTGTCAAATCCTATTACAGGTAAATACGTAATATTATTCGACCATTCAATGAACAATTTTCAGTTTTTCACCAACATTATTTTGTAGTACACGTAAAATATAAAAATACATGGAATGTTTTAGTCATTTATATTCTATAATGATCGACAATAAAATGATAAATAGTCCTATGTGATAAATCGACACCTGTGTATTGTAATAATGAATATAATATAGTCATTTTGCATAAAAAAAAAGGATTTCAAAAGGATTTGCAAAAATAAATAATCAAAAAGATAGAAAAAATTTTTTTGGTGGAAGAGGTCAAATTATTTTTATGACGGATTCGGATAGAATTCGGTACTAAGTAACGTAATGCAGTTAACCCCGCACTTCAATTCGAAATAGTTCAGAAGTTATGACGTTTTGCAAATAGGAAATTGAGATGAACGATATGGGCATTTCTTGTAGTCTATGGATTAGTGCGTT
>CM063724.1:65095-170801 GCA_032441825.1 Chaetogeoica ovagalla | reverse complement strand
TGATTATACCAAATTAAAATCATGTACATTATTTGGCCATTCTGAAGGTATTATGAATAATATCTTTCTTATTAATTTAATATTAGATGTTTATGATCCGTTACATTCGCCCAATACTTAAGAACACAAGAACATTTCGATATCTCAATTTTTTCATGCTACTCAGTACTAAGTGGAAGTCACTATAATACAACAGTTTGAAACTTTAAAAATATTTCAATTTATTTTCTTTGCATAAATCAGGAAGAAACTGAAGAGTTAAACTAATAAATTATATTCACGTTTTATGGTTTTCCTTAAATAAATGTGAAATATAACATTACATTAATAATATGTCTTATAACCAAAATATTGCTTAATAATATTTGTGATTCAAAAATATATGGTAGTTATTTTTTACCTATAAATAAAATAATTAGTATATTAAATAATAATTTAGAATAAAATATCAAATTTTCAATCAAAACCGTGATTAATAAGGTCTGTACGCAATAATCTAATATAAATGGAATAAATTCTATGATTTCACTGAACATTTAAAATATTGAAATGGTATTTATTTTAAAAGTAATACATTATATTTGCCAATTGTTATCAGAGATCCAAAATTATTTCTGATCTTATACACATGAGGAGAATTTTAATAAAAATTTTCTATTTTTTATATGTAGTCTTTTTGAAGTAATCTATTCTTTGCAATAATTTACATTCAATAAATATTCTTTTTCATTCTGGTTTTTAAAGGTGCTGGTAAGTATTAGCAAGATTTAAAATTAAAATATAAAACTTTTTTTACTTTGACATCGTTCATAATTATTTAATAATTTAAAATTCTAATTCTGCTAATTAATCTGCAATTTTTCTAAATAGGAATAAAGACATATTTTCAGCGCTTTATATTTGATTCATATAATAAGTCACAAATTTCTTAATTCTCTTATTCCGGAAATTTAGATGTCGAATATAAATTACAATTAATTCACTGCACGTTCCTTTTAATTTATCTAGAATATAACAAATTAAAATCATGTTTATAATTCTGTCCATTCTAATGGTATTTTGAATAAAATCTGTCTTACTAATTTAATATTAGTTATTTCTGATCTATTAAATTTATTAAATTCGTTCCATCTCATTACACACAAGGACATTTTTTATATCTCACATATTCTTCTATGAACTCTTTTACACTAATATTTTTCAGCGTATTAATTTTGTTTCATATTTTAAATCATACATTTCTAAATAGTCTTTTCCTGGAAATTCAGATGTGAAATATATAATAATTTAAATTCATGTTCTTTGGTTTAAGGGTTTAATTTAAATTAAGACCAAATCCTATTTTTTTGTTAAACTCTTAGTATTTCATTTTGATATTTTTCCCAACAATGTATTAATTTTTATATTAAATCAATAAAGTATATTTAAAAATTAGTTTATTTTGATTATTTGTAATCATAAGGTCACTTCATTCTCGTGTAGATGAGAATATATTTTTTGCTATTCAATAGTGTAAACACGTCAAAATAAACTGTTCGTTTGATATTTAAATACATAAATTTTATTTTCCCATTATATGCACTGTATAGACCAAAGTCAGTTTAATTCAACGTTTAGACCCATATAAACAAAAATTTCCACATTTATTTCATAAAAAATATAGGCCATATTTAATTCATATTATTCCTTCAATATTTGTTTTAAAATAAATGTGTGGTTGTTAGTGGATTTATTATCTCTGAAGCCTAAGTTTTATCATCCATAATGTCCTTTGTGTATGGCGTTTTTTTCATAAAAATCGCGTGGGATATTTTAGAAGACATGTCCTGTAAGAAGACTCTTCTGTAGTATTTATATAACATTAGAATTATCCAAGATAATTTCATTCAAAAACACGATTAATAATATGTATATTCTCAGTAGTCGAATTAACATGGAATTAATTCTATTAGATGAACTAACATTTAAAGTGTTCCAATAGTATTTAGTGAAAAAGTTTTACAGTTAGTTTGTAACGTACAAAATTTGACCTAAAATTCTCTCAGATTTTCTTCACGTAATGATAATTTTTATATAATTTGTCTAATATTCCATATATGAATATTCGTGATTGTCGAAGCATTTGGAATATTCAAAACTATATGTATATCCGATATATAAATTTTGACTGACAGTATGTATGTCACTGAACTTCTTTTAAACGGTTAAACTGATTTTGATGAAATTAATTGTGTGCGTTTGGGTGGATCCCTGTACGGTTTTGATTTACAATTGGACACGGTAAATTATGGTATTCTAGGTTATAAAAAATTATCATAATGCCCATCTAATTGTTATTGAGTTCAATTCAGCTAGAAGTGCGAGACAATAAACCAATTATTTTGATTGTTTAATTGAATACCTGAATACAAATGTAAATAAAACATACTGAGTTTCATTTTGATTTAAAATTAAAATTATATTTCCAATTGTTTTCACAATTCATGAAAAAAATGTATGGCATATAAGGTATTTAAATGTATATAATATATTATAAGCTGAATTATAAATATCATACAAGGCTAGGATCTAAATAATGTGTGATCAGTTAAGATCTATGCGCCGGCCAAGAAGGTTCCGTGCGAAGACCAGTGATTCAGCTAGTATATATATATATATTTGTGTTATCTATGAATTAAAAACCTTAAAAACATATAATTTTTGATACATGTCCATAATTAAGAGAAATTATTGAGTTTTTTTTCCTTAATATAATATAAAATTACATATTTGATGAATATTTTAAGTTTCTATAAAGACTAATTTTAAAAATTATGATGAAATAATAATATTCAGTATTCAGGTTATTGCATTTTTGCTATTTTCATGTAATTTTTTGGTATTTTTTTACATATGCTTGTAAAAAGAATTAGAAATATCGGAAAATGATCTGTTTAGAATTCCATCTTGATGAAATTTGTTACCGTATACAAGGTATGACTTAAATGATCGAAGTACTCTTTCTGGTAGAATTTTTGATAAAGTCATAAGAAAAACATATCATTGTAATGCTAATACATTTTTCATTTCTCTCAATTTATAAAATATTCAAATTTATGTAACAATATTATGAGTTATATTCCATTGTTATAATCTTACTAAATTAAAGAAAAAGAAACAATATATTAATTGATGTTTTATGATTTTGTATAGGTATTCTTATATTATTATGAAATTAATTTAATATTTGTAATTTAAATGTGTTTTTGTAATTATTTATTTTTTTATGTCTGTATCCAAAAATTCTAAAATTAGGATTATATCAATCAGGTGTGCGCATAGGTGTACATTTGGGTTCATATATCGCACTTGCGAATTGTTCCAGTTGCTTAAATTTTGGACCTCAATTGAGCGATTTCGAACGGATAGAATAATATACATAAATTTGTTATATATACTTTTCCCGTAAACTTTATAAAGTATGTTTCATGCATTCTGTACAGTATGTTAAAAACAATAATTCGATATATAACAGAATATTAAATAATACAGAAAATAGTAGTAGTCAATAGTACGAATGACATAAATTGTGTACGGTATTGTGATATTTGTATAACAATTTAATACGTGTTTAACTGTTATCGGATTGGAATATAATTAGTTTCGGCATTCGTTAATAATTTATACGTAAATTATTACAAAAAATTATGCTTTTTATAAATTAAATACTTCAAGCCATGTAATTAAAATATATAATCCAAAATTAAAACGAATTTTTCAAAAAAAATGTTATTTCTTAATATAACATAATATTAATTTAATTATTGATTTACATTTTTTTTTAAGTTATATTTTTTTAAAATTTTTATAAGTCCCAAAATTACGATGAAGAAACGACAATCGACTTAAACGAAATCGCGTTATAATTTTTTTTATGTAAATATTGGTAATTTTTTTACGTTTAAAAATACAGGACAAAAGATAATTTAGAAAATTTAAAAATTATCTCTCGAAAACAGAAATTTTATTTAATTGGCTTCCCGAAACATGTTAAAAATATAAATATCAGAAAAATTAGTTATTTAAATTGAATTAAAAAATTTTAAAATAATTGTTATTATTTCCATTTTAAATATGTTTGCATTTTCTATTTTTATTTCTATATCCAAAAATAGTAACAGGAAGAAAGCTCCAATCGTTAGTCATAGATTGTTTCCGTTAGTAAATGGTATCTACAGAGGCCATTAATTAATGTTCTCAATAGCTCCTGTTATCGCTGATAGGCGAAAAAGAAATGCGAACAAAGATGGTTAACTTTGATTTTTTGACTTCACAAATAATTAAAACATTTCTAAACGTGTGGAATACTGCTGCATATATTATATAATAAATACTGACAAAATACGTGTAACAAATAATATAAATTTGGTTCGCGCTGCGTAATATAAATAAATATTAAATACAAAATAACTTATTAACGCAAAACATGCTTATGCACAAAACGGGCATATGTCCTTAAGAAATCCGTGTAAAAAATTAATAAAAAAAACTGTACAATACCGAGTTCGTGGGTCTTTTGACTGCATCATATTATAGCAGATTATGTATGAACAAATTCTGTTTGCAAATTCTGTTCATGAGGCGACAAATACACGCCTGCGCGTACATAATCGCGAAGCAAAAAACCGTCAACACGACACCGACCATAAGATGCGTGAACAGTCTAAGCAAAGTTCGACGACGATTAGAAGATGGAGTGCCCCGCGCGAAATTTCGCATCCACGCCGTATGATAATGGTGAATGACGCAAACAGCTTCTAAAAAAAGTCAAAAGCCACTGAAATATTAAATAAAAACAAAAAATTGCAACGTCATCGAAATAGATAATATTTACTTATTCATAATTTCGAAACTACTTGTTACAGAAACTTTAAGTATTCGCCAAATACGTATATTTAAATTATATTGGATCAAAAACAATTGAGCGATTAAACTCTAAAACAATTTAGTTTAATTCTTGGCCACATAAATAAATTATAGAATTAAAGTAATCCTAATAATAAGATATAAAATTAATTTATTCTGTTAAATACTTATTATTAAATGTGTTATTGTAGACTATGATATATAGCTTGAGAGTAATACACATCCTTTGCAACTTACAATTACTTAATAGTCCCTCAGTCAATATATATATATACATATAATAAATATATATATATATATAGGATAACATTTTTTAACAATTTGTCTATTATTAAATATAAAAAATTTTGAGATAATAGGGTCGTATGAAATATTAATTTTTTTTATTGTGTGATATCGTTTACAAAACATTCATAAAGTCTAAACTAAAAATATGAATTCAAATAAAAAGTTTTAAACTTATAAACATAAGAATGGTGTAAATAAAACTTGTTTATTATTTAATATGTAATATTTTATTGATAATGTAACATTTGGTATACTTAACACTCAACACATATCCTTTCCATTATGGTTTGTATAGGTATTCGTTTGTATACACAGAAATATAAATTCAACTTCAAAGGCATCTGGAATTTCATCCCATTATTAAAATATTAATAATGTAATTTTGCTAATTAAGCGGGCATTTTACTATATCACTATAAGATCATGTATATTAGGGCTTTTAATGTAGCCTTTTAGATAATAAAGCACACTATAAATAGTCTTTGGTGTTATGGTTTGTATAGCACAAAGTATGTTTTATCCTGAATTTAAATACAAATATAAAGAATTTTTGATTTGGTCTAATAAAATATTTTATAATTTAAAATTACAATTATGCTAAATAATCTGCTGTTTTGAAAAGTAGATATAAAAAATTATATTCTTCAGTGCTTTTGATAAAGTATAAACAAAATATATTAAATTCCAAATTTCTGAATTCCTTTTACCTACAAATGAAATGTAAATTATATATTAAAATTGTATTACCACTCTTTCATTTTAATTATTCTTGAATATAACAAATTAAAATCATGTATATAGTTCTATCTATTCTAATAGAATCATGAATAAAATTTGTCTTACTAATTTAATATTAGTTATTTATGATCCATTACTTTTTCTCAATCTCTTAACACACAAGAAAATTTTTCGTATCTCAATTTTTTCATGCCACTCACAACTAAGCGCAAGTCACTTTTAAATAACAATTTGAAACATCAAAAATATTTTTATTTTTTTTTTTTGTGTAAATTGGGTAGAAACCGATGGGTTTACATAATAATTTAAATTCACGTTTTAAGGTTATCCGTATATTAAAGTGAAATATAACATTACATTTATAATACATCTTATTACCTAAACATTTTTTAATAATATTTGTGATTCGAAAATATATAGTGGTTAATTATTTTTACCTATAAATTCAATAACTTATATTATTAAATAATAATTTAGAATAAAATATAATATTTTCCATCAAAAACGTGATTAACAATGTCTGTATGCAATAATTTAATATAAATGGAATAAATTCTATGATTTTGCTGAACATTTAAAGTGTTCAAATTATATATAGTTAAAAAGTAATGCATTATGTTTGCAAATAGTTATCTGTGATTCAAAATTATTTCAGATCTTAAACACATGAGGAGAATTTTAATACAATTTTTCTATTTTTTATATGTAATATTTTGAGCTAATCTATCCTTTTGCAATATATGATATTCAACACATATTTTTTTCATAATGTTTTTTTAGTGTATTGTAAGTATTAGAAAGAATTAAAATTTAAATATAAAACATTTTTGCATTGATCTCATTTTTAAATATTTATTAATTTTCAATTCGAGTTTTGCTAATTAATCTACAATTTTTAAATGGCGCTAAAGACATATTTTTCAGCGCTTTAGATTTGTTTCATATAATAAATCGCAATATTCTAAATTCTCTTTTTCTGGAAATTCAAATGTCGAATATAAATTACAATTATTTTATTACACGTTCATTTTAATTTATCTAGAATATATCAAATTAAAATCATGTGTACATTTTTGTCCATTCTAATGGTATTATTCATAAAATCTGTTTTACTAATTTAATATTAGTTATTGCTGATCCATTAAATTCGCGGCATCTCATTACACACAAGGACATTTTTTATATCCCTTATATTCTTTTATGAAATCATTTATACTTTTATTTTTCAGCGCATTAAATTTGTTTCATATTTTAAATCATACATTTCTAAATGGTCTTTTCCTGGAAATTCAGATGTGAAATATATAAAAATTTAAATTCTTGTTCTTCGGTTTAAGGGTTTAATTGAAATTAAGACTAAATCCTATTTTTTTGTTAAACTCTTAGTATTTCTTTTTGATATTATTACCCAACAACGTATTAATTTTTATATTAAATTAATAAATTATATTTAAGAATTACTTTTATTTTAGTTATTTGTAATCTTAAGGTCACATCATCCTCGTGGTGATGAGAAATATATTTTTTTCGCTATTTAATAGTATAAACACGTTAAAATAAACTGATTGTTTGATATTTTAAATATATAAATTTAATTTTTACATCATATGCACTGTCAAGTCCAAAGTCAGTTTAATTTAACGTTTAGACTCATATAAACATAAATATCCACATTTATTTCATAAAAAATATAGGCCATAATTAATTCATATTATTCCTTCAATATTTGTCTTAAAATAAATTTTTGGTAGATGGTGGATTTACCAGTCTGAAGCCTATGTTGTATCATCTATAATGTCCTTTATATATGGCATTTTTTTATCATAAGAAACGCATAGGATATTTTAGAAGTCATGTCTAATAAGAAGACTTCTCTGTAATATTAATATAATATTAGAATATCCAAGATAATTTCAATCAAAAACACGATTAATAATATGTATATTCTCAACAATGAAATTCACTTTTAATAAAATATTAAATTTGCAATTTAATATTTGTATATCATATGGGATTTTGTAATTATTTATTTTTTTATGTCTGTATCCAAAAATTCTAACAGTATGATTGTATTAATCAGGTATGCGCATAGGTATAAATTTTGTTTCATATATCGGCATATCGCACTTGCGAATTGTTCCGGTTGCTTGAATTTTGGACTTCAAATGAGCGGTTTGAACAGATAGAATAGTATACATAAATTTGTTATTTATACATTTAGCGTAGATTTTATAAAATATGTCTCATACGTTTTGTGTAGTATGTTAGAAACTATAATTCGATATATAACAGAATATTAAATAATACAAAGAAATAGAAGTCAATAGCACGAATGACATAATTGTGTGTAATATATCTTATATCCTAAACATTTCTTATTAATATTTGTAATTCGAAAATGTACAATGTCTTTTATTTTTATCTATAAATAAAATATTTATATTATTAAATAATATTTTATAACAAAATATCTTATTTACAATCAAAAACATAATTAACAATGTGTATATGCAATAAACTAATTAACATAAATAAATTCTATGTGTTTTACTGAAAGTTTGAAATGATTAAATGGTATACAGTTTAACAGTAATATACTATATTTGCAAAATTTATCTGTGATTCGAAATTATTTCAGATCTTTTATACATAAGGATAATTTTAAAAAAAATTTTTTCTTTTCATATGTAATTTTTTTGATTTAATCTAGCCTTTTGCAATATTTTAAATTCAACACATATTCTTTTTTATTATGGTTTTTACAGTTGAAGGTAAGAACTTAAATTTAAATATAAATACTTTTTAGCTTTAATCTCATTTTGAAATATTTAATAAATTAAAAATCGAAATATGCCATCTTTCAAAGTAGCAACAAAAGCTTATATTTCTTAGCCTTCTAGATATGTTTAATATATGTAATATATTAAACAAATCTAAAAATTAATTTTTTATTATCTATGGTTTATATAGCATTCATAATGTCTAATCCAATATTTGATTTTAAGTTTTAAGTGTTTTTTTATTAAACATAAGAATGATTTAAATATTACTTTTCTATTATTTCATATGTAATACGTTGATGATAATATATTTGGCATATTACACTTTACACATATTCAATTCCGCTGTGGTTTGTATAGGTTTCCGTGAGTAAAGAGAAAAATATAAATTTGACTTCAAAGGGTTTTAGACATTTATCCCATTATTAAAAAATTAATAATGTATTCTTGCTAATTAAGCGGGCATTTTACAATATCACTATAAGAACATATTTTTTAGAGCTTTTAATGTAGCCTTTTGAATAATAAAGCACACTATAAATAGTCTTTGTTGTTATGGTTTGTATAGCACAACATATGTTTTATCCTGAATTTAAATACAAATATAAAGAATTATTGATTTGGTCTCATAAAATATTTTATAATTTAAAATTACAATTCTGCTAAATAATTTGCTGTTTTGAAAAGTAGAAATAAAAAATTATATTTTTCAGTGCTTTTGATAAAATATATACAAAATATATTAAATTCCAAATTTCTGAATTCCTTTTACCTACAAATGAAATGTCAATTATATATTAAAATTGTATTACTACTCTTTCATTTTAATTATTCTTGAATATAACAAATTAAAATCATGTATATAGTTCTGTCCATTTTAATAATTTTATGAATAAAATATGTCTTACTAATTTAATATTAGTTATTTCTGATCCATTACTTTCTCTCAATCTCTTAACATACAAGGAAATTTTTCGTATCTCAATTTTTTTATGCCACTCACAACTAAGCGCAAGTCAATTTTAAATAACAGTTTGAAACTTCAAAAATATTTTTTTTTTTTTTTTTTTGTGTAAATTTGGTAGAAACCGATGGGTTTACATAATAATTTAAATTCACGTTTTAAGGTTATCCGTATATTAAAGTGAAATATAACATTACATTTATAATACATCTTATTACCTAAACATTTTTTAATAATATTTGTGATTCGAAAATATATAGTGGTTAATTATTTTTACCTATAAATTCAATAACTTATATTATTAAATAATAATTTAGAATAAAATATAATATTTTCCATCAAAAACGTGATTAACAATGTCTGTATGCAATAATTTAATATAAATGGAATAAATTCTATGATTTTGCTGAACATTTAAAGTGTTCAAATTATATATAGTTAAAAAGTAATGCATTATGTTTGCAAATTGTTATCTGTGATTCAAAATTATTTCAGATCTTATACACATGAGGAGAATTTTAATACAATTTTTCTATTTTTTATATGTAATATTTTGAGCTAATCTATCCTTTTGCAATATATGATATTCAACACATATTTTTTTCATAATGTTTTTTTAGAGGATTGTAAGTATTAGAAAGAATTAAAATTTAAATATAAAACATTTTTGCATTGATCTCATTTTTAAATATTTATTAATTTTCAATTCGAGTTTTGCTAATTAATCTACAATTTTTAAATGGCCCTAAAGACATATTTTTCAGCGCTTTAGATTTGTTTCATATAATAAATCGCAATATTCTAAATTCTCTTTTTCTGGAAATTCAAATGTCGAATATAAATTACAATTATTTTATTACACGTTCATTTTAATTTATCTAGAATATATCAAATTAAAATCATGTGTACATTTTTGTCCATTCTAATGGTATTATTCATAAAATCTGTTTTACTAATTTAATATTAGTTATTGCTGATCCATTAAATTCGCGGCATCTCATTACACACAAGGACATTTTTTATATCCCTTATATTCTTTTATGAAATCATTTATACTTTTATTTTTCAGCGCATTAAATTTGTTTCATATTTTAAATCATACATTTCTAAATGGTCTTTTCCTGGAAATTCAGATGTGAAATATATAAAAATTTAAATTCGTGTTCTTCGGTTTAAGGGTTTAATTGAAATTAAGACTAAATCCTATTTTTTTGTTAAACCCTTAGTATTTCTTTTTGATATTATTACCCAACAACGTATTAATTTTTATATTAAATTAATAAATTATATTTAAGAATTACTTTTATTTAAGTTATTTGTAATCTTAAGGTCACATCATCCACGTGGTGATGAGAAATATATTTTTTTCGCTATTTAATAGTGTAAACACGTCAAAATAAACTGATTGTTTGATATTTTAAATATATAAATTTAATTTTTACATCATATACACTGTCAAGTCCAAAGTAAGTTTAATTTAACGTTTAGACTCATATAAACATAAATATCCACATTTATTTCATAAAAAATATAGGCCATAATTAATTCATATTATTCCTTCAATATTTGTCTTAAAATAAATTTTTGGTAGATGGTGGATTTACCAGTCTGAAGCCTATGTTGTATCAACTATAATGTCCTTTATATATGGCTTTTTTTTATCATAAGAAACGCATAGGATATTTTAGAAGTCATGTCTAATAAGAAGACTTCTCTGTAATATTAATATAATATTAGAATATCCAAGATAATTTCAATCAAAAACACGATTAATAATATGTATATTCTCAACAATGAAATTCACTTTTAATAAAATATTAAATTTGCAATTTAATATTTGTATATCATATGGGATTTTGTAATTATTTATTTTTTTATGTCTGTATCCAAAAATTCTAACAGTATGATTGTATTAATCAGGTATGCGCATAGGTATAAATTTTGTTTCATATATCGGCATATCGCACTTGCGAATTGTTCCGGTTGCTTGAATTTTGGACTTCAAATGAGCGGTTTGAACAGATAGAATAGTATACATAAATTTGTTATTTATACATTTAGCGTAGATTTTATAAAATATGTCTCATACGTTTTGTGTAGTATGTTAGAAACTATAATTCGATATATAACAGAATATTAAATAATACAAAGAAATAGAAGTCAATAGCACGAATGACATAATTTTGTGTAATATATCTTATATCCTAAACATTTCTTATTAATATTTGTAATTCGAAAATGTACAATGTCTTTTATTTTTATCTATAAATAAAATATTTATATTATTAAATAATATTTTATAACAAAATATCTTATTTACAATCAAAAACATAATTAACAATGTGTATATGCAATAAACTAATTAACATAAATAAATTCTATGATTTTACTGAAAGGTTAAAATGATTAAATGGTATAGAGTTTAACAGTAATATAGTATATTTGCAAATTTTTATCTGTGATTCGAAATTATTTCAGATCTTTTATACATAAGGATAATTTAAAAAAAAATTTGTATGATCAGATCTTATACACATGAGGAGAATTTAATTAACATTTTTCTACTATTTATATGTAATCATATTGAGCTGATCTAGAATTCTGCAATATTTAACAATCAACACATATTTTTTTATTATTGTTTTTTAGATTATGGTATGTATTAGCAAGAACTAAAGTTTAAATAAATCTTATTACCTAAACATTTCTTATTTATATTTGTAATTCGAAAATGTATAATGTCTTTTATTTTTATCTATAAATAAAATATTCATATTATTAAATAATATTTTATAACAAAATATCTTATTTACAATCAAAAACATAATTAACTATGTGTGTACGCAATAAACTAATTAACATAAATAAATTCGATGATTTTACTGAAAGTTTAAAATGATTAAATGGTATAGAGTTTAACTGTAATATAGTATATTTGCAAATTTTTATCTGTGATTCGAAATTATTTCAGATCTTTTATACATAAGGATAATTTAAAAAAAAATTTATATGATCAGATCTTATACACATGAGGAGAATTTAATTAACATTTTTCTACTATTTATATGTAATCATATTGAGCTGATCTAGAATTCTGCAATATATTACCAATCAACACATATTTTTTTATTATTGTTTTGTAGATTATGGTGTGTATTAGCAAGAACTAAAGTTTAAATTAATCTTATTACCTAAACATTTCTTATTTATATTTGTAATTCGAAAATATATAATGGTTTTTTATCAATAAATAAAATAATTTATATTACTTAATTATAATTTAGAATAAAAATAGACATTTTCAACCTTGTTGATTGAAAATATTAAATTTTTTTTGTAATTATCAATGTTTGTACACAATAATTTAATATAATTGTCCAATTTATATTATTTAATATAATCAAAAATATCTTAATATTATTAATAACATTAATTTATTATAACTATTTTGTTAGTTATTTACTAAATTATATTTAAACATTATTTGTATATTCCTTATTTGTCATCCTGAAATCGTGTCATAATCAAACATATAAGTCTATACATTATATATTTTTTAATATTTTATATTGTGAACACGGTATAATAGTTTAACCTTTAAATGATTATAAATATATAAATTTAATATTCTATTACATTGTTTGTATAGGTCCATATAATTTTAATTCAAAAATGTACACTTTCGAATATAAACAACAATTTTGGTAATTTTCTTCATACAAAATATAGATCCTAACGAAGTCATAGTGCATCATAATATATTTATATATATATATATATATATAATTTACTTGTATACATATTTGAAACATATGCAATTATATACAAATTTCTTTTAGTAATAAGAATAATTTAGATGACCATATTTATAATCCAAAATTCAACATAAAAAAGGAAATGAAATATATTTCATTATAAAATATTAATACGATGCTGTATAATTTTGCAAATTACAATATGTAATTCCATTCCTGCACATAAAAGTTGTATATCTTGCTTAAAATATATCTATATATATATATATATTAAATATATATATATATATATGTATATATAGTGTATAAATTATTAAATTATTAGCAATCTAACAGCATGGTTTTATACAATTTATATCGGAATATCCCTATTTTTTAAAGTATAATATTTATCGATTTATATTTTAATATATATATATATAAATATATTAATAGGAAAATACTATATAATGACTATAAATTTATACATTTGCCTTTGATTGTATGACATATTTAGCTGGATCCCCTCCACGTATGTACAACCAATAATTCAAATTGAATTAAAGAAAATTTGAATTATTTCTCATAACAAAAATAAAATAGATTTAATGTCATGTTATTGTTTATTATTGATTCACTATTAAATGTTTAATATAGAATTAATTTGGTTGTTTTCAAGAAGGCAATTTTGACATTTTAATTTTCCATATTTTAGTTTGCGATATAAATATAATCATAAAGGGCTGATTTTTTTCCGGATATTTATTTTCAAAATATTTATATATATATTTTTTAAACTTATTAGGTGCTAATTCAAAAATACATATATTTTTGGGCTTAAAGTTAATTTAGTATATTTAATCACAAATTTATTTATTTACTCTTCCTGGAAATTTATATATCAATTAATAATTCTAATTATTTTACTCCAAATTCATTTAAATTAAATTGGAAATAACTAACTTAAATAATGTATATATTCTTGGGTATTTTTATGATATTTAATCCATAATTTTTAATATCTTCATACTTTATAGGAAATTTGTTATCTCTAAACTTTTTTGTGCCAATCACTGTTAAAAAGACATCACTGTAAAAGTACAAGTAGATACATATACATATATATATATATATTTATATGTATATATTAATAGGAAAATACTATATAATGACTCTAAATTTATATATTTGCCTTTGGTTTTATGACATATTTAGCTGGATCATCCTATCAGAGTATGTACAAACAATAATTTAAAATGGATTAAAAAAATTTGAAATATTCTCATAACGAAAATAAAATAGACTTTATATCATGTTATTGTTTATTAATGATGAATCATTAAGTGATTAATAAAAAAGTAATTTGACTTTTTTCAAGAAGGCAATTTTGATATGTTTTTTCTTCCATATGTTAGCTTGCGATATAAATATAATTATTATGGTCTGATTCGTTCTTTTCCATGTATTTTAATGCAAAATACATTTATATATATTTTTTTCATACATTGTGGCAATTAAAAAATCATATTTTTCGGGCTTAAAGTTAATTACGCATATTAAATCACAAATTTATCTATTCACTTATCCTCGAAATTCAAATATCAATTAATAATTACAATTATTTTACTCCAAATTCTTATAAATTAAATTGAAAATAACCAATTTAAATAATGTATATATTTTTGGATATTATTATAATATTTAATCCTTTATTTTTAATATCTTTATACTTTTTAGGAAATTTGTTATCTCTGATGTTTTTGTGCCAATTAATGTTGAAAACACATCACTGTCAAAACAAGAGGTTAAAACTTCGGAAATTAATTTTTATTCCTTCTCGAGCTCTTGCTTTTACGCGTGATGTTACATATATTCTACCGATAGCGTCAGCGTTGGTATTATACATTCCTGGTTTGTACTGAATTTCATAGTCGTACTCTTCTAATTTTAATCGCCAACTTATTAGTCTGGATCCGGGATCCTTGGTATTAAATAACAATGTTAGTGCTCTATGATCTATGATGATATTAAATTTCTGGCCTAATAGATATGGTCGATATTGTTTTGTTCCCCATACAATGGCACAAGGTTCCTTTTCTGTTGTACTGTAGTTTTGTCAGCACGATTGAGGGTTCGCGACGCATATGCAATAGGTAGGTTTTTACCTATTTTTCCTTGAGACAAAACGCATCTTATTGCTTAATTGCGAGCATCACATGTGATGTTAAATAGTTTACCGAAATCGAGATACTGTAAAAGTGGTTCTTTTGTTAATATAGCTTTGAGTTTCGCTAAAGATTCATGGCAAAGGTTAGACCAATTAAACTGCACATCCTGTTTAAGTAATGTGGTAAACGGTCTTGCGATACTACCATAGTATTAAATAAATCTTCAATAATAGCCAGAAAGTCCTAAAGATGACTCCATTTGCTTTACATTACTAGGAATTGGAAATTCAAGTACACTTTTGATTTTCTGAGTGTCCGAACGGACTCTTTGGTCAGTAATTATGTGTTCTAGATAATTGACTTCTTTTTTCAAAAATTTCAATCTAACTACATGGTTTTATACAAATTATATAGGCCTTTGCCTATTTTCTAAAATATAATTTATAATGATTTATGTTTTATATACATATACTAGCTGACCCGGCAAACGTTGTTTTGCCATATAAATAATTTCCTAGTAATTTCTAGTGTAGACAAAAAATAGCTTACTTATTGTAAGTATGTATGTATGTTAGAATGTGTATATTGTATGTATGTAAGAATGTGGTATATGCGTGAAATAAGCATGGAGCGCTGTGAACGATGAGGGAATATAAAAATAACAAAAGGCAAACATTATTTTTAAGTTATATTATAATTTATTCCTTAAGATTATATATCATTAATTAAACAATTACGACAGTAACACTATTAAACAATATCAATCTCTTAATGCTATAGCGTGAACAATATTTTTTGTTAGTCCATCTTTAGCTAACACAAACAAACTGGATGGTTTACCCACTCGAGAGCATGCCACGTATAATTGTCCGTGTGAAAAACATGGTGTTCTCAAATCTAATCCACAAACAGACATCGTTTGACCTTGGGATTTGTTGATAGTCATTGCAAATGCCAATCTAATCGGAAACTGAATACGTTTGAATTGAATTGGCACATCTGTAGGTATAATAGGAATCCGTGGTATGAGTATATTTTCACCTCTGAACTTGCCATTTAAAATCCTGGCTTCGATCACGTTTTTCATTAATTTTTGAATGACTAATCGCGTACCGTTGCACAGCCGGGGCGGGTTCAAATTACGAAGCAAGATAATTGGAGATCCAACCTTTAATTGTAAATTATGCGGTGGCATGCCTGGCAAATCCAGTGAGTTCAAAACTCTGTGGGAAAATTTACTGCTTCGCTGTCGTCGCAAACTGTATCAATAGATTTATATGATACCAAGTTCCCTGGCAACAACATTTGTATCTTCAGATTTAAATTGTCAACGTCTACATTTTTTGCCGCTAAAATCGCTCTTTCTGCAAGCCACTCATGATTTATGTACTGTGTGTGTACATCGGGAAATATTTGTTCAATGAGAGTATCTTGCGAATCAGCGATTGTGCAGAAATCGGTCGGTAATTTTACGTATCCAGTTTCATCTATAGCAACTTTTCCATCACCGATATCAAAGAGTTGTTTTGAAAATGTTTCAGCGGATGGATCTTGAAACATTTGAACGCGCATATTTATTTTTAGCTGTAATTTTTCAACATTACGCCACAATGGAGATGATTTTAAGCAAGCGTTGATCTCATCAGCGTATGTTGAACGTGGAATGACTGGAAATGTTTGTCTGAAATCACCTGAAAGGACCAACAGAGTTCCGCCAAATAGTTTGTCACTGTTTTTAATATCTTTCAATGTCCTGTTCAACGCCTCAAGTGAATGTTTGTGTGCCATAGTACATTCATCCCAAATAATAATTTTACACCGTTTCAGCACAGTGGCCATGGACGATTGTTTCTTAATGTTGCATACTGCGTCAGGGTTATTCTGAATATTTAGTGGCAGCTTAAATACTGAATGAGCTGTTCTACCTCCATCCAATAAAGTTGCTGCAATGCCCGATGATGCAACGGCCAATGCGATGCCATTATTTGATCGTATTTCAGCAAGAATTAGCGAAATAACGAATGTTTTGCCAGTTCCACCCGGTGCATCCAAAAAGAAGAACCCACCTTGTCCAGCTGAAACTGCGAGCATAATGCGATCATAAATGGTTCTTTGTTCCTCATTCATTAGTGGGACATTGCGGGCAACAATCGCTGCCATTTCTACAGTACTGTACTGAAGTTCACGATTCATTTCAGTATTCATTAAATCAGATGCAGTTCGATTTGGCGAATTCATACCGAAATTACTAAGTGGTAAGTTGGCAATGACAATGCAAAGATCCTCAATAGCAATCAATGCTTCATTGTACATTTCGTCGCTGAATGTTATGATTAGATCGTGGCACCGTATACGATGTTGATGCAATATATCATCAGTCATTGAATCTTTGTGATTTTCCCATAATATCTGTGCTCGGGCTGGGAAACATGTAGTCAACACTATAGCGAATAGTAGACGAATTTGTATTGCTGTACAGTTCAATGCAGCTTCAGCAAGCATGCATTCCCACTGGTTGTCGTCTTCCAGCAAGCCGAGTGCAAGGCATGCATCTTTATACGTTGGATATTGTTGCCCATTCACTTTACGTATATCTTGAAATGATAATGGGCCAGTTACATTAACCAACAACAGTCGAAGATAAAAGCACTCCGTGTGTCTTGGATTGACTGTAAATAATCGCCCCAAGGCGTTTGATTTAAATAAATTGAGACATGCAGCAACTGGTGAGCCTTGCTTGCGGGGCATCCATGTTTTTGTTTGAGTCCATGTGAAATAGCGTGGTACATGTGAATAGAGTAATGTTCGTGCAAAGGCACCAAAATCATCCGAACGATTACACAATTCAAAAAATGCAGTAAGTGTAGTTTTAGGTGGATTTATTGCACGATCAATCGCTGTCTCGTTCGTGAAAAATACACGCTGACCGTTTTCAAGATGGATGGCTAACTGAACAACTGCTGGATCCCGTTCATGAATTGGAAAACCAAAGATACGCCAAGCAGCTTCATTGGAGCTGATGAGAGCGTTATTTCATCGTTTTTATTCACTGGAGGAGCATTCACATTAATATTTTCCACTCTAAACACAGCCATATCACTGCCTTTATGGACATACTTGCAAATGTATTTGATGCTCTTCACAGAACTGCAGAACTCAACATTAATATGAGCATTATATGTCTTGCTCAGCAGAGGCGAATATGGCACCACCCAACGATTGTCAATATCAATGTCTGTGTTGATGATATTTTTAATAAATGACTGTCCGCCACTTTCAGGATTTCTTCGACGATATATTGGGTATCCGTCGACATTTGTGACCGTATCATTGGTAAAATCTTTAGGGAAATTTTTAGTACATTTTCCATCAGCCATGCAAGGCGATGAACTATTAAGAGTACCACATGGACCATGAATCATGTTTGTTGTAACAATATCAAACAGCAGTTGGTCAGTGGATGGATCTGGAATTTCCGCAGAAATGATACTATCGATTTCTTCAGGACGGATTTTGTCGATGAACCAAACCAAAATGTGTGCATGAGATAATCCTCGCTTTTGCCACTCAACCGAATACATCCAGCAACGTGTGGGACCAAATACATGTGATTTAGTAATGAAACTTATTAAAGACTTCAACTTTTGTCTGAACACACGTGCTGTAATGTCATGGCGATGTATTGCATTTTGGCCAGGCAGTAGCAAAGATATAATCTCTGGACATTTTGGATTACATGTGAACGTGATAAATAAACATGGTCGTCCATATTCGCGCACGAAAGTCAGAGCATCCTGTATATATTCTTGCATATGACGTGGACTGCATACGTACGATGATGGTAAAATGACATGGTTACCAATTTCGGAGACGTCGGAGTTGTTGTTGATAGCGTCTAGCAAATGAATGTACTCTTCGGAGCGCAGCTTTGTTGATTATCGTAAGTATCGTAGTCGTTCGCTCTCAATCTTCGCGTACATGTCGACCATGAATTGTTGACAATAATCCTTTATTTGTTAAATTAAAAATCAAATGAAAAATGATCAAATTAATAATTAATAATCAATTAATAATTAATAATAATCTCGTTGTTTTATGTTTGTCCCTTCCAGAATATTAGCGGATATGAGAGCGTCATATGAACGATGTGTGTCAGCATCACAACGGGTGCATTGAATCTACGAATATGCTCTCCAGCTGGTGTTTTATCAGGATTAATGACGATAGCGTGATTATCGCTTTGTAATTGGTGCATATGTGATTTGAATATTTTCAACAACTCGTTGTGCTCTATATATATTAATAGGAAAATACTATATAATGACTATAAATTTATACATTTGTTTGATTGTATGACATATTTAGCTGGATCCTCAACGTATGTACAACCAATAATTCAAATTGATTAAAGAAAATTTGAAATATTTCTCATATTAAAAATAAAATAGATTTAATGTCATGTTATTGTTTATTATTGATTCACTATTAAATGTTTAATATAAAATTAATTTGGCTATTTTCAAGAAGGAAATTTTGACATTTTAATTTCCCATGTTTTAGTTTACGATATAAATATAATAATTAGGGTCTGCTTCATTCTTTTCCGGATATTTAGATGCAAAACACACACACACAGATATATGTATATATTTTATTATCTAGGTGGCAATTAAAAAAACATGTTTTTTTGGGCTTAAAGTTAATATAATATGTATATTAAATAACAAATTTATTTACTCATTTTTCCTGTATATATATATATATATAAATTATAAAAAATTATTAGCAATCTAACAACATGGTTTTATACAAATTATTTTGGCATTTGACTATTTTCTAAAATATAATTTATAACGATTTATGTTTTATATATATATATATATATATATATATTAATAGGAAAATACTATATAACGACTATACATTTATATATTTACCTCTGGTTGTATGACATATTTAGCTGGATCCCCTCCACGTATGTACAACCAATAATTCAAATTGGATTGAAGAAAATTTGAAATATTTCTCATAACAAAAACAAAATAGATTTAATGACATGTTATTGTTTATTATTGATTCACTATTAAATGTTTAATATAAAATTAATTTGGCTATTTTCAAGAAGGAAATTTTGACATTTTAATTTTCCATATTTTAGTGCGCGATATAAATATAATAATTAGGGTCTGATTCATTTTTTTCCGAATAATTAGATGCAAAACACACACACACACACAGATATATATTTTTTATACATATATTTTATTATATTTTATATATATATTTTATTATCTAGGTGGCAATTAAAAAAACATGTTTTTTTGGGCTTAAAGTTAATATAATATATAAATCACAAATTTATTTATTCATTTTTCCTGTATATATATATATTATATATAAATAAATATATATATATATATGTTATTATGATATTTAATCCTTTATTTTTAATATCTTTATACTTTTTAGGAAATTTGTTATCTCTAATGTTTTTGTGCCAATTAATGTTGAAAACACATCACTGTCAAAACAAGAGGTTAAAACTTCGGAAATTAATTTTTATTCCTTCTCGAGCTCTTGCTTTTACGCGTGTTGTTACATATATTCTACCGATAGCGTTAGCGTTGGTATTATACATTCCTGGTTTGTACTGAATTTCATAGTCAAAATAAATGCAAATAAAACAAAAACAATGGTTGTGACTAAAGCAAAAGAAATTCCCGTAGTGAAGTTGGAAGTAAATAATAACCTAATAGAACAAGTCCAACAATTTAAGTACCTAGGAAGTACGATTACAAGCGATGGTAAATGTTCAATAGAAATCAGACAAAGAATAGCTATGGCAAAGAGAGCATTTACGCAAAAACGACAGTTACTTACAAACAAAAAACTAAATATAAATATGAGAAAAAATTTTGTCAAATGCTATGTGTGGAGTGTCTTATTGTATGGTTGTGAAACATGGACCATCAACGAACAAGACAAAAAGAAGTTGGAAGCCATGGAAATGTGGATATGGAGAAGACTGTTGAAAATCAGTTGGACAGAAAGGAAAAGTAACGTAGATGTATTAAACCAAGTAGGAGAAAAAAGAATTATATTAAACACAATAAAAGAAAGAAGCGGAAAAATGTTTGGTCACCTACTTAGGCATAATTTGTTTATGACAAATATATTTGAAGGACGAATAAATGGTTACAAAGGAAGAGGCAGACCGAGGAAGGCATATATAGAAGAAATGATTAAACAAGCTGACTGTAACCGATATATAGACATGAAAAGACTGGCTTCTAACAGAGAAGAATGGCGAACCAGATTTGCAACGACAAGGCAAGGCCTTTAGTAGAAGAAGAAGAGATACATATATATATATATATTTATATGTATATATTAATAGGAAAATACTATATAATGACTCTAAATTTATATATTTGCCTTTGATTGTATGACATATTTAGCTGGATACCATCAACCTATGTAGAACCAATAATTGAAATTGGATTGAAGAAAATTTGAAATATTTCTCATAACAAAAATAAAATAGATTTAATGTCATGTTATTGTTTATTATTGATTCACTATTATTTTTTTTTCTATTTTTTTTTTTAAACAGAACTTTCGCCATTTAGCACTGTAGCTCAACAATTACAATGAACAATATAATATACAAAACTTAACAATTAGAAAATAAAAAATAAAATGACAATAAAAGATAAAATTAATGATAACGTCATGCGGAGAAACATCATTTAAATATACGCACATACACATGTATACATATATACACATGTATATGCGTATACACACATACACATACATACACACATATACATATACATATACATATACATATACATACATATACATATATATATATACATATACATATTTACACACATACGCATACATGCATTTAACAGTACATGTACGCATATACATTATACATTTTATAATATAAAGACTAAGAAAGATGACGGTAAGATAAAAATAAGAGAAACAAAAAACGATTATAAACTGAAACTAACTTTCGAAAAATATTGCAAGACAGCAAAAATTACATTCGGAGAAATGGACCTTAGAATCTTTTCCAGGTTCTAAGGAACTCCCAAACCCCTGAGGGCCAAAAATAAACATCTCCTATCGACCGTCAAGGCAGGACATTCGAATAATACATGTTGAGCATCACACTCAGCCTTCTCAACATGTCTGGTACAAAGAGGGGAAGAATAGCCGGAATAGCTTAAGGATAGCCGGAAAGCATGAAGGGGAAGCAAATTGTGACCAGTTCTCAGACGACAAAAAGATTGTATACTAGTTCTAGAGATCCCTAACTTATAAAACCATGGTCTCTTAGGCACAGAAGGGCAAATTCTTCTATGCCAGGCTGCAACGAGATTGTTTTGGTCGAACCATTTGGAATTTCAGGCATTCCAAATACTTTCATGAATATGAGGAATCATATCTGAAAATGGAATCTTTAACAAAGGAGACCTCGTTATTTCGACGGTTTGCCTAGCTATCTGGTCGGCAATTTCGTTTCCATTTATGCCTACGTGACCAGGAATCCACAGAAACTCGATTATCTTGCCCAACTCAGCTAAATTATGAGTCATAACACGTATTTGTAGACTTAAAAACGACATTTTGGTTTCGAAAGGATTTGACACTATAGCGTTAAGTGCAGCTTGCGGATCTGTTACAATTAAAAACTTTCTCTGAGGGATGTTTGAAATTAGTTGAAGAGCGTGCACGATGGCCCAACACTCTGAAGTAAAGGATGATGCGAGATGAGGAATAATATCTGAAAATCTAATATTGTACTCAGGGATGAATACTGAGAAGCCAGCTGAGCTGCTGGAAACTGAACCATCCGTGAACACTAAACATAAATCACCAAACTGATTAGCAACGACTGATTTAAACATATTATTCACTGCGCTAGAGGGTAAACCTAAAGCAGCACTGTCAGAGACCCCTAAAAACAGAGGATCGGCATGTATTACGGGTTCGAATAAGAGAACCGAAAACGACATGTCCAAATGTGGGAGTCTTTGCTTCGGTTGGAACACACATTTTACGTTCTCAACTAGACCGCCAGCCATTGAAGCCAAAATTGGTAAGGACTTTCTCACATATCGCCAAGTGCAACTTAAATTAAAGAAAACATTAAAAATATTAGAAACGGGGGAAGAGTAGTTTTTCAAAAGAAACCTGGTTGCTAACCATGTGCTTCTAATCTCTAACGGAGAACAAGCACATTCTATTTCAAGACTGATTACAGGGGTAGACCGCAGAGCTCCAATTGAAGAACGTAAACAAGATGACAAAGTAGAATTCAGTTTCTTTCTATGTACCTGAGAAGTGGATGCATAAAGGAATGAACCATAATCAACCTTTGACCGAATGACTGCTTTGAAGATGGTTAAAAGAGACGCGGGATGAGAACCCCACCATGTTCCTGAAACTGATCGTAAAAAATTGGACCATTTGGACGTAGTAGCTATTGTATGCTGGAAATGTGGGACCCATCTCAATTTTGAATCAAGGAACATACCAAGATACCTCATTTGATTGCCTATCTGTAGTAGCCGACCATCGAGTGTAACTGGTGGAATGTCCTTTATCCGCTTTCTGGTAAATATAACAACCTTACTTTTTTCGGGAGTAACCTCAAAGAATAAGCTATCTAAAGTACTAGATAATGTTGATAAGGCTACGTTAAGAACGTTAATGGCTAAGTCATGATGTTTATTTCTCGCAAAAACCACTATATCATCAGCGTAGAACAAACTATGAAAACCATTACTATCTAATTCTGAGCTGACGTTAGCCATGTAGACATTGAATAAGATAGGACTCAAGGAACTATCTTGCGGAAGTCTCCGGTATGTTGATCTTGTAACTATGTCCCCTGAAGGAGACACAAAAGATAAAGTCCGGTAAGAGAATAATTTAAAAATAAAACTACTTACTTTTGGAGGGACGCCCATCTCATGAAATTTTCTAACTAATACAGGGATATGAACAGAATCGTATGCCCCTCTAATATCAACGAATGAGGCGCTACAAAATTCTTTACTACAAAAAGAATTATAAATCTCTCCTACTAGAGAAGTCAGGCACTCCATTGTGCCGAGACCTTTACGAAAACCAAACATATTTTTAGGAATCAAGTTGTTATATTCCAAAAAGAATTCCAGCCGGTTTTTAAGCATATGCTCTAGCACTTTACAAAAAACTGACGAAATAGCAATAGGTCGAAAAGAAGCTTTTGAAGTGCCCATCTTAAGAATAGGGATTACTCGAAATTCTTTCCAAGATTTAGGAACGCTTCTTGTATGCCATATACTGTTTAAAATGGAGAGTTGAATAATTAACGTGGCATCCGGTAAATGTTTCAGTAATATTGGGGACACGCCATCTACCCCTGCTGCTAAAGAATTCCTAGTATTGATTGCCAACTTGATTTCACTTAACGTGAAAGGATTAGTCAAATATCCGAGATCCAGTGAATTTTGAGCCTGACCTAATACCATGTCGAGTGAGGACTCATCGCAGTATGGAACATAACATGGCGTAATTTTTTCACAAAAATCAAGGAACCAGTCCTCATTTGTAACTCTAGGGGAACGGTCCACGCAAGCTTTAAACCTTCTAGCAGTAGACCATAGGTCTGACATCGAAATATTGGAGTTCAATGAGAGGCAACATTTTCTCTTTTAGACCTTTTCAATATTACTTTGGTTAGCGCGCTAACCTTGCTATATTCAATGAAATCTACCACTAACTTCGACCGTCTATACGTGCGATATGCTTCAGACCTCTTTCGAACTGCTTCGGTACAACTACTGTTCCACCAAGGAGGAGATGTAGGCTTAGAAGAGTCATAACTCATTTTTTTCACTAGAATAGCACTTTCAGCCAAATTTATTATAGTTTTGACAAAAATTTCATATTTATCTAATACATCCCTCTCCTCAGTGCAAGCAACAAAATGTGTCCTAGCCATATCACTGAATAATTTCCAGTCGGCTTTATTAAAATTAAATTTCAGGGGCTGATTAATCTTACCAGGACCCGATATATGTGATGAGCTTGAGTTGTTAAAATAGTCTATTAGGATGGGAAAATGATCACTACCATAAGGGTCAGAATGAACTCGCCATGTCAGTGACCAGAATAGACCTGCATGAGAAAATGCCAGGTCTATGGCTGTGTCTTCAAACGGAAGGCGATTACGCCTAGTGGGGGAACCCGTATTAAGTAAACATAAATTCAATGAAGAAAATGAGTTATGGATTAGATCACCTCTATGGTCTATCCTTGAGCTACCCCATGCTGAATGGTGAGCATTAAAATCACCAGCCAAAATCGAACGAGGAGACATTATATTAAAAATCTCTGACAATAATACCACGGAAGGGTTAGAAGTAGGGGGAATATAAATTGACCATATTTGAATACTATTTACAGAATTCGAAAAAATTTCGACACCAACTAAATCTATTGAGAATTGCGACAGTAAGGTCTTTAAGTGATCGTTTATAGAGATAGACTTCACCTGAACGGATTGGTGGGCGGCAATCAGAACGCCACCATAACCATCTGGTCTGTCTGAACGAAAGAGGTCATATTGAGGGAGAATTATAATCTTTTGTGGAAATAGCCACGTTTCAGAAATTATAGCAATTACACAGTTATGGTCCACCAATAAGGAAGACAAATCTAAGGCACGGTTAACTAAACTTCGAACGTTCCATTGAAGGATTGTGAACGAAGGAACTGTATTGGATGATGAGTTCATAAAAATCAAAAAGTTTTGTTATCCTCATTCGAGGAAGACAAAAAGCTTATGATAGTTGCTTCGATAACTGAATTACGGGTGTTAATGTCCACTAAGGAATCGGACGACATACATCCTAAGCACTGAGATAGTTGTGAAACTAAGGAAGAAATCCAAATCTTGTCAGACTCTCCTAAAGGGCAATTCCTAATTGCGTATTCTAGCATACTACCGTTTGGAAAAGAAAAGGTAGACGGGCCCTTATCTGCATGTGCAGGGTGACGGAGGGGGAAAAGGGTCGTTTTTTCCTTTGCTTAGCTTTGCTAGCACTCCTGTCAATGAAACCAAGGGAAGGGAAATCATTCGTATTTCCGCCCTCAGGAATATGTGAGAACCCGGAATCTTGTCTAAGATTATTTACATTTAAGTTTTTATTTACAACCTCTGAATAAGAAAAAGCCTCGTTGACCGTACCTTTCCGTTTTATGATAGACGCCTCCTTAAATGATATATTATTGAACACCATTATTTTTTTGACCTCCTTCTGAGCCAACCACTCCTTACATGACCGATCCGTGGATGCATGAGGTTGATCGCAGTTGACACATTTGGGCGTTGAAGATTCGCGAATTTCGCAAGATGTGGAGTCGTGATTGCTCTCACCACAATGACTGCAACGTAGCTTACTCCGACAGAATTTTTGGGTGTGACCGAATCGCAGACATTTCAAACGTTGTGTCGGAGATCTTATGCTAGGGGAAACGTTGAACAATACTTTGTACACGCTGATTTTTTTTGGAAATGACGTAGCTAAAAATTTCAGTTCCACAAACTGAGTAGGAACGTATTCACCATCTCGTTTGGTATTAATTCGTCTAAAAGATATTATCTTAGATGGAGACTCATGCCCTTCCCAAAAGTCTTCTTCAGTAACGTTAATGTCCAATCGTATAACACCAAAACAAAATAACAATGAATTAGGAATGTTGGCCACCAGGTTATTGGTTACCAAAATAGGTGAAGAAATACACGTATTGGCCTCAAATATTGACTCGAAAAGAACCTTAATGCGTTGAGGACCAGCCGACATGATAGATAAAATGCCGCTGAAATTTTTTGTTTTCTGAAACTTTCCAATGGAAATTAGATGTAATTTACCCAAGTTATTTTCATGGCTGGAACCAGCAATTAAAATCACTAGGCTACCCGAATAGTTTGCCGGGAAGCATACAGGAACATTAAGTTGCCTACCTCGATTAGAAACGGGCGAAACGTTGTCATGATCGTTGTGCCGTATTATTCCCGTGTCTGTTACGTTATCAGTAATTATCTCACCCATTAACAGGTTAACTGCCACGGCATTTTTTAATGTTTATACAATATTTTTATGTGTACCACTTATGGTACACGGCTGAACATTTTTTTCGTGCTACGTGTACCATTAATGGTTCACTTGAGTCATTGAAAATAATAATAGCGTGCGCTATAATGGGTACACGTAAATATGATTTTTCTATAAGAGATGTTTGTGTGGCCTACTAGAAATGATTTAGTACAAATAGCGAAACAAATTTATAATTTTTCAAAGATTTAATCAATATTATAAATACATAATGTGTTACTTATTATTAATATATTTTATACTTATGAACTCGAAAGAAACAATCTAGACAAAAGTAGGAATCACATAGTGGACAAATTGTTGATACGCGTGGTGTTTTCTTTCTTGCCATCTGCGATCCTATAATTTAAAAAAAATTAATAAAATAAAAAAATACAATTTTGTATGTTACCTTGTGTCCGAGAAATATATTTGTAACAAGCACTGCATCGACCTCTTTTTTTTTTGTTCATTAACTTATGGCTATCATGTGATATTGGTTCTGGATCTTCTGGAACATTATCTGATTGGTGAAGTAATCCATTAACAATGTCTTCTTTGAATTCGGTTATTGTCTTGTAATTTCCAGTGACATCTTTATAAATACTAAAAGCGTTCAATAATGATGTGTTGCAAATAATATCCATAGCAACCTTACGGTACCATTTCACTCCTCTTCTTAAACAGCTACTATAAGATACCATTTGATCACATTTATCGATGAATCCCTTTCCACGGTTATAGTCAATAACAACGCTTGGTTTTTTTTTAATTCCTCTTTTAGTCATAACATCTTCCATCGAGTTGGAATGTTTTGTGCTTATCATAAGAACATCCCTACGGTCTCTCCACTTTAATATCATAATTTCGCGATCACTCTTTTTTGCAACTATTTCACCAGTCTTGAGTTTCTTCTGTATTACATCTTTAGGATTTCTTTTTCTATTTGGTCTCAGAGTTCCTACTAAATGTGTTTTCTGTCCCAATAACCTTTCAGCTAAGTTAATGCTGTTATACCAATTATCGGCATATAATGATCTACCAAAATTGAGATATGGTTCCATTAGTTCCATTACTACTTTACATGAAACCAAATCGCTTTGCGTCGCTTCTTTGCCTGCATAAATTTTGTATTTTGACGTATAAAAGTCCCGTGTACACAGCTTAAAGATTTTGACTCCATAACGATGACGTTTATTAGAGATATACTGCCGAAATGATAAACGACCCAAGTAAGGGATCATAGACTCATCTATACAAACAGACTCTTCTGGAATTACTGCATTATTGAATTTTTCGACTAGTAGATCAATCAGTATTTGGATTTTGTATAATCGATCATTATTAGGAGCTTTGTCATTATCAGAAATGTGTAGCATACTCAAAATTATTTCAAACCTATTTCGTGACATAAATTGTGGAATATTGCAAGTATATAGTGTGGAATTATTTTTCCAATAATGAGCAATTGATGGCATTTATACCATGCCCATCCATATAACAATACCGAAAAACTGTTTAATTTCTTGTTCATTTGTGTTGACCCATTTTCTAATTCTAGCATGTCGAGATAATCCTGCTGCGTTCTTTTTAGTATTAGCATACCTGTTTGTTTCAACCACTAACACGTCAATAATTTCTTTGTCGAAAAAAAGGTAAAAAAATTCGATAGGACCTGCGTCAGACATAGTTTCAATAATATCTGGATTTATCCCAGTAGTAATCATATCAGGATTAAAAATAATATGACTATTTAGCTGTGAATTAGATAAAATATTATCCCAATTATTACCAGTAGGGTTTGTAGCGACGTTACCATTATCATTCGATGATGGTTCACTTTCAGAGGCCCAGTTTGGATCATCGTCAGTATCGTCGTAATCCGAACTTGTGTTGGAATCTGATAAAAGCATATTTTCTATTTCGTGTCTATTCATTTTACAATAAAAAAATATTTATTTTACAATGAAATGAAAAAACAATTTAAAATTATTACGATTTACACAGCACAACACGATGAAATACAATTGTCGATAACAGTCTGTGTACAATTATTAGTAATCATGAGATATTCCCGAAAGAATACTAAAATAAATTCATGTCTAAATGAACGATAAGAAAACGTGGCTATATAAACACGGGGCTATAATGTATAATATTAAGTGTACGTAATACTACAGAGCCGCATGTACCATTTTTGGTACATGTTAAAAATATTAATTTTTTTATGTAAATAATTACATCATAACTATTCAAATACTGAAAGCATAAATTAAAAAGCTCATTTTATGATTATTTTGGTGTAGCGTATTGGATAGTCATTGCGATAAATTGTATGCGTTTTTTGGCAATACAACAGTGTACCATATATGGTACACGTGGCAGTTAACCTGTTAACACGTCCGTAGTATCTTCGACGCCTGATGTTTTAAATTTTTTTGGAGCATTTTTCTCCATTAGAGAGACTGAAATGCATTCCTTTTGATACTGCTTACCGGGATTTATCGAATTATTCGAAGTAGTTAGATTGTCTTTTGGGATTACATTTTTTCTCGATGAAGTGGCCGATTTTGCGGGTTGCTTAGGAGATAATGGAGCAAATCGATTACCTCCCCTTCGGGAGACCCGGACATGCCCTGGTGGGGCCGAAACGCTCAGACCGTTGAATTAAATACGTAGTAGAAAAAGTAGAAATATCAAACGAACGAAATTAAACACGAAACAGCTATACCGGCAAAACCCGAAGATAAGTTAACGCAATCGCTCTTATACTGCACAACCGTCGCCGTCTGTGGTTTGCACGTGGATTCACTATTAAATAATTATTATATTAAATATAATTAAAAAATCATATTTTTGGGCTTAAAGTTAATTAAGCATATTAAATCACAAATTTATCTATTCATTTTTCCTCGAAATTCAAATATCAATTAATAATTACAATTATTTTACTCCAAATTCTTATAAATTAAATTGAAAATAACCAATTTAAATAATGTATATATTTTTGGATATTTTTATGATATTTAATCCTTTATTTTTAATATCTTTATACTTTTTAGGAAATTTGTTATCTCTGATGTTTTTGTGCCAATTAATGTTGAAAACACATCACTGTCAAAACAAGAGGTTAAAACTTCGGAAATTAATTTTTATTCCTTCTCGAGCTCTTGCTTTTACGCGTGTTGTTACATATATTCTACCGATAGCATCAGCGTTGGTATTATACATTCCTGGTTTGTACTGAATTTCATAGTCGTACGCTTCTAATTTTAATCGCCAACTTATTAGTCTGGATCCGGGATCCTTGGTATTAAATAACAATGTTAGTGCTCTATGATCTGTGATGATATTAAATTTCTGGCCTAATAGATATGGTCGATATTGTTTTGTTCCCCATACAATGGCACAAAGTTCCTTTTCTGTTGTACTGTAGTTTTGTCAGCACGATTGAGGGTTCGCGACGCATATGCAATAGGTAGGTTTTTACCTATTTTTCCTTGAGACAAAACGCATCTTATTGCTTAATTGCGAGCATCACATGTGATGTTAAATAGTTTACCGAAATCGAGATACTGTAAAAGTGGTTCTTTTGTTAATATAGCTTTGAATTTCGCTAAAGATTCTTGGCAAAGGTTAGACCAATTAAACTGCACATCCTGTTTAAGTAATGTGGTAAACGGTCTTGCGATACTACCATAGTATTGAATAAATCTTCTATAATAGCCAGAAAGTCCTAAAGATGACTCCATTTGCTTTACATTACTAGGAATTGGAAATTCAAGTACACTTTTGATTTTCTGAGTGTCCGAACGGACTCTTTGGTCAGTAATTATGTGTTCTAGATAACTGACTTCTTTTCTCAAAAAAAGAACATTTAGAAGGCTAAAGTTTCAAGTAAAATTGCTTTATTCGATTAAATACATCGGTGAGTTTTTTTTTATGTTCCTTTATGATCGTTGCGTAAACTATAATATCATCTAGATATACGAAAGCTTTGACACCTGTAATGCTCATAAGGATATTGTTCATTAATCTTTGAAAAGTAGCCGGAGCTCCTTTTAATCCAAATAGTACTCGAAAGAATTTATAGTGTCTTTTGTCTGTAGAGAAAGTTTTTTTCTCTTGATGTTTTGGATGCATCATTACCTGATGATAGCCTTGAGCCAGATCTAGTGTAGTGTAGTATTTAAATTGTCCGAGTTGGTCTAAGATGTCTGTGATATTCGGTAGAGAATGTGCGTCTCCTATTATATTTTATTGAGTTTCTGAAATTTACACACTCACGATATTTGATTTTTCTTTCGCTATCAGGTGTCCTAACCTAACCTGATAGCCTTAAAAAATAGATTTAATATATTTCAATTGCTTATTAATGATTAATAAAAACATAATTTGGCTGTTTTCAAAAAGGTAATTTTAACATTTTAACTTTCGATATTTAAGTTTGAGATATAAATATAATAATTTGGGCCTGATTCTTCCTTTGCCGGATATTTAGATACCAAATACATATTTTTTTTTTTTTTTTATACATTATCTAGGTGGCAATTATAAAATCATGTTTTTTGCGCTTAAAGTGAATTTCTGATATTAAATCACAAATTTATTTATTCTCTTTTCCTGGAAATTTATATATCAATTATATATTACAATTATTTTACTCCACGGTTACCTATATTAATTTCAAATTAACGAATTTAATATATTGTATATATTTTGCGTATTTTTTTATGATATTTAATACTTTATTCCTTTCCTGCAAATAAAATTGTAAATCTACGTTAAAATCAGCTATATAGTACTATAAATATAATTTTATTGTCCTTATGAGAAATTATTAGTAACAATAACTATTAGTAACAACATTTTTATCTAACAACATGATTTTTTACCAAATTATATCGACATTTCCCTATTTTTTAAAGTAAAATTTTAACCGATTTATTTTTTAATATATATATATATATATATATATATATATATATATATATATATATATATATATATGTATATATGAATATGGAAATACTACATTACGAGAGTAAATTTGTATATTCACATTTTGTTGTGTGACATATCTAGGTGCGTCCCCTCAGGGTATGTACAATCAAAAATTCAAATTGGATTGAAAAAAATTTTAAATATTTCTCATATTGAAAATATATAAGATTTAATATTATTGTATTGTTTATTAATGTTAAATAATTAAATGATTAATAAAATGCTAATTTGGCTGTTTTCAAGAAGGCAATATTGACATTTTAATTTTCCATATTTTAGTTTGCGATATTAATATAATAATTAATGTCTGATTCATCTTCTCCGGATATTTAATGCACAACACACAAATATACATATTTTTATACATTATCTAGGTGGCAATTAAAAAATCATATTTTTTTGGGCTTAAAGTTAATACAATATATTAAATCCCTAATTTATTTATTCACTTTTCCTGGATATTCAAATGTCAATTATATGTGACATTTATTTATCTAAACATCTCGTTAAAATAAACAGGAAATAACCAATGAATATCATTTATATATTTCTGTCTACTCAAAAGATAATTAATTTAAAATTTGTATTCTTAATAATGGTTATTCATGATTTAAGGCTTTTAATGTAGCCTTTTGTTAATTAAACACTCTATAAACATTCTTTGTTATTATGATTTGTATAGCACCGTCTATGTATTATCCTGAATTTAAATACAAATATAAAGAATTTTTGATTTGGTCTCATAAAATATTTTATAATTTAAAATTACAATTCTTCTAAATAATCTGCTGTTTTGAAAAGTAGATATAAAAAAATATATTTTTCAGTGCTTTTGATAAAATATAAATAAAATATATTAAATTTCAAATTTCTGAATTCCTTTTACCTACAAATGAAATGTCAATTATATATTAAAATTGTATTACTACTCGTTCATTTTAATTAATCTTGAATATAACAAATTAAAATAATGTATATAGTTCTGTCCATTCTAATAATATTATGAATAAAATCTGTCTTACTAATTTAATATTAGTTATTTCTGATCCATCAAATTCGCTTAATCTCTTAACACACAAGGACCTTTGTTATATCTTTTATATCCTTCTATGTATTATTATATATATATATTTTTCAATGCATTAAATTTTTTCATGTTCGAATGTAATCAAATTTATATTTTTCCGTGATTAAGACTTTTTTAATATATTAAATTCTAACTTTTGAATTCTTTTTACCTGAAAAATTAAATTTCAAACATATTTCAATACTATTTATATATTTCTGTCTACTCAAAAGATATTTAGTTTAAATCTGCATTATTAATAATGGTTATTCATGATTCTTCAAATCTCTCAATCCTCAAACTTATCAAAAATATTTTTATATCTTCATTATTCATTGTCATTCAATGATGACTACCCATCCAAGTAGCAATAAAAAATTATATTTTTCAGTGTTCTAGATATGTATAATACATTTAATATATTAAGAAAGTCTAAAAACTAATTTTTTATTGTGATATGGTATATTTAGCTAACTTAAAATTTAATTCAATATTAGAATTCAAATATCAAGTGTTTTTTTTTTGTAAACATACGGATGATTTAAATATAACTTGTCTATTATTTCATAAGTAATACTTTGTTGATAATATAACATTTGGTATACTTCACACTCTACACATATTCTTTTCACAATACCTTGTATAGATATTCGTGAGTATATACGAAAATATAAATCCAACTTCAAAGGCTTATAGAATTTGATCCCGTTTTTAAAATATTAGTAATGTATTTTTTCTAATAAAGCGGGAATTTTCCAATATGACAATAAGAACATATTTTTAGGACTATTAATGTAGCCATATATAGAATTAAACGCTGTGTAAATATTCACTGTTATTATGGTTTGTATAGCACTAGATATGTTTTTTCCAGAATATAACTCAAATATAGAGATATTTTGAATTAGTCTGATTATAAATATTTCATTATTTAAAATTAGATTTCTCCTAATAAATCTGCCTTTTTCAAAAGTAGCAATAAAAAATTATATTATTCAATGCTTTTGATTCGTTTAATATATAAAATTCATAATTTCTGATTTTCTCTTGCCTACAAATATAAATGTCAATCACATATTACAATTGTTTTACTACACGTTCATTGTAATTAATCTTGAATATAACAAATTAAAATCATGTACATATTTTTGTCTATTCTGAAGGTATTAAAAATAAATCTGTCCTATTAATTTAATATTAGATATTTGTGATCCGTTATATTCGCCCAATCCTTATGCACACAAGGACATTTTTATATCTCAATTTTTTTATGCTACTCAGTACAACGTGCAAGTCACATTAGAATAACAATTTGAAACTTTAAAGATATATTTTTTTTTGTATGTATGAATTGGATAGAAACTGAAGGTTTATGATATTTAATCCATAATTTTTAATATCTTTATACTTTTTAGGAAATTTGTTAGCTCTTAATTTTTTTTTTGCCAAACACTGCTTGACCCGGTCTCATTATAAAATATTTATCATTTGTAAAATAAAAGTATGTTAATTAGACTGCTCTTATTCATAGCAGCATTAAATCGTATATTTCTTAGTTTTTAAATCTCATTAATGCATTTAGTGACAAATTTCTAAATTATCTTTTTCTGGAAAGTCATATGTCAAATATAAATTGCAATTACATTATCTTACGTCCATTTTAAATAATCTAGAATAGATACGTAAATTAACTGAAATAATGTCCTATTTATATTATTTACTATAATCAGAAAATTTCTTCATATTATAAGCAACTCTTCATTTATTATTACTATATTATTAATTATTTAATAAATTATAATAAAACATTAATTTTATATTCCTTATTTGTCATCCTGAAATTGGGTCATACTCAAACATATAAGTCATACTTTATATATTTTTTTAATATTTTATATTGTGAACACAGTATAATAGTTTAAACTTTAAAAGTTTAAATATATTAATTTAATTCTCACATTACATTGTTTGCATAGGTCCATGTAATATTAATTTAAAATGCACATTCGTATAAACAACAATTTTGGTATTTTCTTCATACAAAATATAGACTCTATCGAAGTAATAGTGCATTATAATGTATATATATATATATATATATGTACATGAATATATACGAAGGATAACCATTTTTGTACAAATTTCTTTTAGTAATAAAGATCATTTAGATGACCATATTTATAATCCAAAATTCGATATAAAAAAAAAAGAAATGAAATATTTCTCATTGTAAAATATTAATACGATTATGTATAATTTTTCCAATTAATGTATGTAATTCCATTCCTGCAAATAAAAGTTGTAAATCTTCCTTAAAATCTGCTATATAGTACGAGTATAAAAAATAGAATTTTATTTTCCTTGTTATAAATTATTAGTAATCTAACAACATTTTTACAACTTAAGTCGGCATTTCCCTATTTTTTAAAGTATAATTTTTAACATTTTTTTAATATATATATATATATATATATATATATATATATATATATATATATATATATACATACGAAAATATTATATTATGACTATAATTTTATATACTCACATTTTGTTGTATGACATATTTAGCAACGCCCTCTATGAGTATGTACAAACAAAAATTCAAATTGAATTGAAAAATATTTAAAATATCTTTCATAATAAAAATAATGTAGATTTAATTTTATTGTATTGTTTATTAAAGTTTAATGATTAAATGATTAATAAAATGTTAATTTGGCTGCTTTCAAGATGTCAATTTTAACATTTTAATTTTCCATATTTTAGTTTGCGATATTACTATAATAATAAATGTCTGATTTCTTATTTCCGAATATTTAGATGCAAAATATTTATATATATATTTTATACATTTCTTCAATAGCAATTAAAAAATCATATTTTTTGGGCGTAAAGTTAATTTAATATATTAAATCACAGATTTATATGTTCTTTTTTCCTGGATCTTCAAATATCAATTACATATTACAATTATTTTATTTTTACCTGGTTTTAGGAGGGCAATGACTCGAGTATTCCTCCATTACTTGGGGATTTGCATGCTGGTCACCCAATTGTTCATCAGCTCAATCGCCCATGCCAGTGTTTTTGGGCCAAAGTGTTTGATTTGTTTCGACTCTGAATTTATCCATGTCAGCTACATTATTTTTCTTTTCTTGCACAGCCACTTTCATTTCCTGAAGAGAGAAAGGGTGAGTTAAGAAATTGTTCTTTTTGGCAACGACTCCCCTGATCTTAGTGTTCCTGAAATTCTCTTTCGATTTTCCATTCATTAGTAACTGGTGTGCGAATTGGTTTGCTGTGACACCTCTTAGTTTTGACTGTGAGCTAGTCAGATCGTCACTCAGGTTCTTGATTAATTTCCAAGCCTTTCTACTGCTGTGCTTCATATCAGTTTCCTTGAGTACTTTACACAACTTCTCTCTTCTTGATTCCAAAATATCTGTTAGTAGTTATCCACCTCCTTCTATTGTTTCTTTCGAAAATGAATCTTGGTTGTACAGTTCTTTATATTTAGATAAGAGCTCTTAAGAGTGTTGGCTCAACCCGGAAATATGCTAGGTACGATAGCCTCTCAGAAAATATTTCCTAGATACTCGGTCGACAAATTCATCATACGCCTCAGTTTTAAGTCTAAACTTAGAGATATCGGTGTCAAGCTCTTTTGCGAATAAGTCTTATTGAGCCCGCTTGAAATTGAACCGTCATTTGAATAGCATTATGTTTGGCTTGAATACTGCTGTCACGCAGCAGGTTATAAGGCAATGTTGTTTTCTTGGGATTGGTTCCTCAATCTTATTTATAGCTTGCTTGGCGATTCTCTCACTGACAAAGATATTGACCGGATTGTAGCTACGCTTACACCTGCTGCTGTTGAATGATGTAAGGGACATGTATAAGATTCAAATTGCTGTGATCTGTCCAGTTTTCAAGCTTTCCTCCGTCGTCGTCAGTCTCTGCAAAGCCCCAGGACATGTTATAAGAGTTATTATCTTTGTGTCATTATTATGGTAATTAATTGGGCCTTAGAGACTGAAGGGATTACCCGGCGGCTTATACGCTGAGTATACCGTGCATGCTTGGAGTTTGATTGTCAGAATTTCTACGTCATTTTCGCACGTCAGGGTAGCAGAAAGCACATCTAAGCTTTCTGACATAAGCCAAGACAGACAGCCAAGTCCTAGAGAAGCCAAGAACTACCGACCAATTTCGTTGCTCTGCCATCTATTCAAAATCCTGGAACAAATGATACTAAAACGTATCTCAGGATACGTAGGCAAGGCTTTAATTAAAGAACAGGCAGGTTTTAGACCATAGAGATCATGCTGCGGTCAGGTACTCAACCTAACGCAGTACATCGAGGATGGTTTTGAGAAAGGCCAAGTGACTGGAGTAGCTTTCTTAGACCTTAGTGTAGCCTATGATACCGCCAACCATCGAATCCTTGCTTAGAAAGTATACAAAGCAACGAAAGACTACACCTTGACCAAGCTTATAGGGTGGTTGCTGCAAGATAGGCGCTTCTTCGTAGTGCTCCAAGACAAGAACCGCAGATGGAGATCCCTGAAGAATGGCGTGCACAAAGTAGCGTGTTAGCCCCAATTTTATTTAACTTATACACCAATAATCAACCACTGAACTCCTGCACAAAGAAATTCATCTACGCCGACGACACAGCGGTAACTGCGCAGGACAAGACCTTCAAAGAAGTTGAAGATAAACTAGTAAGAGCCCTAGAGATACTAGCTACCTATCAGGAGGACAATGATCTTAGACCAAACCCAAGCAAATTTCAGGTCTGCGCCTTCCACCTGAGAAACCGACAAGCTAAAAGGAAACTAAAGTCAGCTGAAAAGAACAAGAGCTCGAGCACTGTCATACCACAAAATACTTGGGTGTGAAGCTGGATAGAGCACTCACATTCAAATACCACTGCTAAGATACGAAGTTCAAAGTACATGCCAGAAACAAAATACTACGGAAGCTCACTGGATCTGCTTAGGGAGTCCACCTCTATGTCCTACGAACGACGGCACTAGCACACAAATTATATCGAAATTTCCCTATTTTTTAAAGTATAATTTTTAACGATTTATTTTTTAATATATATATATATGAATATGAAAATACTACATTACAACAAATTTATATATTCACATTTTGTTGTGTGACATATTTAGGTACGTCCCCTCAGGGTATGTACAATCAAAAATTCAAATTGGATTGAAAAAATTTTTAAATATTTCTCATAATGAAAATAAATAAGATTTAATATTATTGTATAGTTTATTATAGATTAATAATCATTAATAAGGCACAGCCCCTCCTAAAGGAACCTTACCGCGAGGAGTTAGAAGTTATAATCGCGACTTTCAAAATACAACAAAACCCCCGGCGAAGATAATATCAACTCTGAGCTACTAAAGATTGATACCCAACAACTTGTGATCAACATTCATGGACTGCTAAATGAAATATACTAACCGAATACTTGAAGATTGAAGAACAGCCGTGATATGTCCCATATACAAAAAGGGCAATCCTATGGATACAAGCATTTACCGGGGAATCGTGCTTTTATACTCATAATACAGATCCTATCCTTGGCATTATTACAAAGACTGGAGTTATACTCTAGAGATTTAATAGGAGACTATCAAAGTGGTTTTCTGAGAGGAAAGTCCACTTCTTACCATATTTTTACAATCAGACAAATGATGGAAAAATTTCATGAATTCGGAAAGGATGTCCACATGTGTTTTGTTGACTTCAGATAGGCTTACGATAGAATAGTTCGGAATAAACTGTGGGCGGCCCTAGAAGACTTTAAAATCCCCAAAAAAATTATCGACCTCATAAAAACATGCAACACGAATATAATGTGCAAAGTGAAGTTTGGCAACGGTATATCTGACAGTTTTGAGGTCAACACAGGACTCAAACAAGGTGATGCATTGTCGCCAGTCCTCTTTAACCTACCGACAAAACAAAACCAAGTAAATCAAGACAAACAATACCTAGTCTATCTACATCTCAAAATAGCCCTACTAAAAATCATATACAGAGTGCATCAAGTGAAGTATGTAATTCGTCAGTTGAAATGGATGACTTCCACGTAACATTACCTACGGGGATTACATCCAAACGTAACCACTTATCTACCGATAACCCAGAACCCAATAAAAATAAATCTATTTTTATAACGGCTAACAGGTACTCGCCACTCGCTACAGAGAACGAAAATATTTCACACTACTCCCAAGAAAACGTAACAGAAATCACTGATGATTCACTTAGTGCTAAAACCACCAAACTCCCACCACCAGTATTTGTCTGAGGTGTACTAGACTTTGTCGAACTTCGCAACCAATTAATTAAGCTAATTGGTTCCGAAAATTTCTCTTTCAAATCGTCAACAAACGATCTAAAAATACAAACTACCGAACCAGAGTCATACCGTAAATTAATACATTATCTAAAAGATAAAAATGCACAATATCACACATACCAACCCCAAGAGGATGAAGCCTTCCGGATAGTTATCCGTAACCTACATCCATCGACACCAACAAACGAAATAGGAATAGCTATTGAAGAAATAGGCTTTTTAGTTAGACAAATAACTAACGTACTCAAGAGAATAATAAAAGACAAATTGCCAATGTTTTTTGTTGATCTAAGACTAGCCCTAATCAATAAAGATATATTTAGTATAACATCCCTACTCCATACCAAAGTAAAAATAGAGGAGCCACACAAACGAAAAGACATCATTCAATGTCAAAATTGTAAGGACTACGGCCACTTAATAAATACTGTTCATACCAGCCTAGATGTGTCCGCTGCGGTGAAAATCATCCGACCAGGAACTGTACCAAATCATACGAGACTCCAGCCAAATATGCCCTGTGCCAATGTGACCACCCAGCGAACTACAAAGGATGCCAAGTTTACAAACAGCTCCAACGTTCCCGCAAACCAACCACAAATAATTCCAAACCCAACTTCACCAATAACTCAAATTCAACTGACATAAGGAATGTAAGTATAAATAATAATAAATGTAAAACTACCCAACAGCAATCAACGCAATCAAACCCTTCTCCATACCAAACTCGCTCTTATGCGCAGGTAACATCTAATCAAAATCCTAATGCGTCTAATATTAATAATGAAAATGCGACTCTCTCAAACTTCATAAATGAATTCAAAGCACTGATAAACCTCTTGCTATCTCTTTTCACTACTCGCTTAAAATGCTAAATAACTCTCTCACCAATTCATCTTTAGTCATCCTCCTATGGAACGCCAATGGATTAAAAAACCACAAAAACGAACTAATCATTACTCTAAATGATAAAAGAATTAACTTAGCCCTAATTTCTGAAACTCATTTCACTCCCAACACAAAATTTAAAATTCCAGGCTATACCATAATTTCCTCAAACCAGGGTGATAACACTGCCCACGCTGGCGCTGCGATTCTTGTCAAATCGACATTACAATTTACCCCTCTTCCTATAATAAATAATGATTTCCTCCAAGCAACATTAATAAATATTAACATCAATCATGTACCAATCACAATCGCAGCAACTTACTGTCCCCCTAAACACAAAATCACACCACCACAATATGAAACATTCTTTAATTCTCTCGGTCAATACTTTATCGTGGGGGGCGACTTAAACGCAAAAAATCAAATTTAGGGCTGCCATTCCACAAACCCTAAAGGACACGCCTTACTCCAAACCATTAACTTGAACCATTACTCTACAATAACACCTTCCAACCCAACTTACTGGCCAACATCCCCAAAAAAACGTCCAAACATCTTAGATATATTTGTAATAAAAATCCCTAACAATATCAATCATCAAATTCAAAATTTACTGTACCCATGTTCTGATCACTCTCCAGATCTTCTATCTTTTTTTTTTTTTTAACCTTTTTTTTTTTTTTTTTAAAATCGGCAATACACCCACTGCCCGGAAAGCCGTTAAGCAAAAACTTCGGGCAGTGAGTCGCCATCGTTTATTGAAAATAAAAACATCAATACAACGCATCTCTCTGGGGTGGGCTCCACACCCACCCCAGTAACAAAAGATATATACAATTTCATTAATTAAATAAAATTAAAAAACAAAATAAATATATATACAAAATAAAATATATACAATTACAAAATATAAAATATATAAATTATACACATTATGAATTGGGGAGGGACTGCAGATGACCCCACAGGACCTCCCCTTACAATCTAAATTCCCCCCCTCAGGAAGCCAGACGACCACGAGCCGCCCTGCGGCCCCTCCCACGTCGCGATGGAGGCAACCCCTGCAGCGACTGTATCTCGCGCTCAGCCGCCTCCTTGGCCTTCATCACAGTCGAAGCGAATAGGGTCACCGCGTCCCACTTAGCCGGAGAATCCAGCATGCGGGCAACGAGGTCGCGAGGCCGGAAACGGCCGATCACGCTGATCAGCTCGTTCCGAGCACTCTCGAACGCCTCGCAGCAAACGAGAGTGTGAGACACGTCATCCACCTCTCCGCTGTACGAACCGGGGGTCTCACCGCAATGACAACACCCGGCCGCCGGGGCACGGTTGATCCGACTCAAAAAGTGGTTGAAACAACAGTGTCCCGAAAGCAGCTGAGAGAGGTGGAACGTCATCTCACCTCGTGTCCTCGTCACCCACCGGTCGAGAAGCACGGGAGAGATCAGCGTCCTGGTCCAGTCCCGACCGCTACCGTCGGGAGCGTCCCAGTGCGCGACCCTCTCGGCCCATTCCTCCATCGTCCAGGCCCTCGGGGAAGGGAAACCGGCCGACGGTTCGCTCGACGAACCTGTCATCTCTCCGGGTCGTTCAGCCGCTGCCGATGACAAGGCCTTCCTGGCTTCGTACGCGTACGCGCGCTCCTCGGCCAGTAGGTCGCTCGGAGGTATACGCGCGATGACCCGTACAGCATTATGGGAGACTGTACGGTACGGACATACGCTCCTGATGGCCGCCCCCCGCTGGACTCCAGCCAGAGCCTCGGCGCTCCGACGGTCATAGCGCAACATAGGACGCCACACGGGAGTGCCGTACAACATTACTGAATGCACGACGCTCACGAGTAGGCGCCTACGGCACTCCCGCGGACCGGTTTTCTCCCACGGGGGTGTTTATTCCTCCGAGGGAGGGCTATGTCGCAAGCCCCGGCCACTTGTGAAACGAGTTGCTCCACCTCGAACTCCGCGCTATTGACAGGAGGAAGGCTTTCCGGGGGCGAAGACGCCCCCACCCACCCGGACACGACCACCGCGGCCGCGAGCAGATCGGAATCCATCCGGTCTGTTCTCCAGCCCGGATGAACACGACCCGCGCGGGGCTCTCCGGCAGCGATGCCCGATGGTGCTTGGCGGCGTTCGACACGGTACGAAAAGGTCACGTGGTGGTAATCACTGAAATTTTCGATATCCGTGCGCACGGTCCACCCCCGAAGTCTCCCGAAGGTGGCTTCGGAGGCTAACGTGATGTCGACTACCGACCCCCTTCCTCTCCCGAAGTACGTTGGCACCGACCCGTTGTTGACTACGACGAGGCCAAGAGCGTCGGCCAACGCGCAGAGATCAGCGCCCTTCGGTCCGAGAGTCGGTCTCCCCAGGCAGCGGAGTGGGCGTTGAAGTCGCCTGCAACAACAAGCCCCACTCCCGTACCCCGGAAGACCGCCGCACTTACCTCGAGGCAGCTCAGGAGCCGTCCGAACTCAGTTGGTGACAGACGAGGGGGCGCGTAGCACCTGTAGATGCGCATGGCGCCCCCACAGTCACTGCCACGTACCCGTCGCCTATCTCCGGGTCTCCGAGAGAGAGACCACAGGAGAGGACACCCAGAGCCGCCCAGCCAGACGAATCGATGAGCCAACCGGATCGATTGGCGTCATACGCTTCGCTAACGAGGGCGACCGAGATGTCCTCCCGCCCAACAAAGTCCCAGAACAGATCCTGAGCTTCGCTGCAGTGATTGAGGTTAGTTTGCACGAACCTTACCACCATCACGAGTGGGAGTCACCGACAGGCGACCCTGGTCGCCTGACCTCCTTCTCCGTCCCCCGCTGATCTTCCACCTTCTTCGGCCCAGTGCCGGGCTCCTCCACCTTGCACTGGGCCACGAAGTGACCCGGCTGCCGACACCGGAAGCAGGTCGGCCGACTCTTCTCGAGCAGCCTGACCCTGCACTTGGTCCACCCGACGACGAAACGTGACTCGGCGAGCTTGAGAGTCGCCGGGTACGTAACGTCGACGCGGGCGACCATGTCGCCCCGCCCGTTAGGGCTTCTACGCAGGGTGACGGCAGAGTCGTCATCCCTCGCAAAGTCCCCACGGATGAGGCCAGCGCGAGCCAGGCCTCTCTCCACTTCGTCGACCTCAGACCATTCCGGGACGCCCAGCAGGAGGACCGGGGTTCGACCCTCGGGTTGGTTGACCCTCGCTTCGTCCCCCGCCGCGGTCCGGACCGCTGCCGCCAGTTTGTCGGCGGCTGCGGCGTCGTCCACCTCCAGGAGGATGCCGCCGGCCCTTGTCCACCTCGTCGTCCGAACACTAACCCCCAGGGCCTTCAGGTCGACCCCTCGTGCGACCCTTTTCATCACGGAGGTCAACGTGACCCCCTCTCCTGTCGGACGATCGATGACAACCGCCGAGGATCGGGGGACGCGCCTCCGCACAATGGTCACCTTGGGGTCCGACCCTACGGCCCCCGGTGTCTGTCCGGACGGACTTGCCACCGCCCGTCTCCGTCCCCGTTTCACAACTTCCACCCAAGGGGTCTGGCCGGGAACGGGAACAGGCGTGGACCATGGTGGGCGTCCCTCCGACTCACCCACTTCCGGTTGCTGGAGCCGTCCTTCTTCCTTCTGTTGTTGCTGTTGTTGTTGCTGCTGCCGCTGCTGCTGCTACCGCTGACACTGCTGTTGCTGCTGCTGCTGCTGCTGTGGCTGCTGCTGCTGCCGCCGCTGCTGTTGTTGCTGCGGCTGCTGCTGCTGCTGTCGCTGCCGCTGTTGCTGGGACTGCTGCCGTTGCTGCTGCTGCTGCTGCTGTTGCGGCTGCCGCTGCTGCTGCTGCAACTGCTTCTGCTGCCGCTGCTCCTGCCGCCGGTTTTGTTTCTGTTGTAAGCGCCCCGGCGATTCTCGCAGCCCAGGCAGCGCATCCTCCCACCAACACGGGGTGTCAGTGCCCACCTCCGCGGTAGACACTTCCACACCCGAGTCAGAAGGAACAGCCACTGTCTGGGTCCCCGTAGAGGCGTTCGGAGGCTGGGGCGGAGGGTGCCCGCCCAGACGGCTCAACCTTAAGAGGCTCCTCAAACCTTTACCAAGAGAGGAGACCAAATTTTTGACCTCTCTCTTGGTACTGGATGAGAGAGCCACCTCTCACTCCAGCCCCTTTACAGCCAGGAGCGCTTCGTCCAACAGAACTTTGAAAGCGTCCTCTTGGGGAACGACTCCTGAAAAAAATCAATTCCGGACCACGGGATCGAACCCGGGTCCGTAGATTCCAAAGTACCGCACTAATCCACTAGACCACAAGGAATTTCAACCAGATTTTCTATCTATCGATGCATTACCTTCATACCAAAATACTAAAACCACTCTAATAAATGGCCTAATGAACTGGGACAAATTTCGTAAAACCATCGACCAAAAAATAAACTTAAATACTCGTTTAAAATCACCAGACGACATCGAAGTGCTACATTTCACTGAAAGTATCCAGTCAGCTGCATGGAATGCTTTGACCAAAACTCAAAAACACAGTTCTAACTCACTTTTAATACCCACTCACATCCGCGAACTCATAGCACATAAACGCCGCGCTAGATCCCGCTGTCAACGCACCAGACTTCCCTCGGATAAACATTATTACAACAATCTTACATTGACTTTTAAACGAAAATTATCTCAAATAAGAAATGACTCATATAGCAATTGGGTCTCATCACTCACCTTAAAAGACAGGTCGCTATGGAGAGCCACTTGAAATTGTCTCAAACAACAAATAACGCAAACCCCATTAAAAACTACAAACGGAACTTGTCGTAAATCAGATAATGAAAAAGCAAAAATTTTTCGTGCTCATCTCGCAGAAGTCTTCCAACCTCACTCTGATACAGAAAATTACACATATACACAAAATGTAAAGAATTAATTAATTTCTCCCTTGCCACTATATCTTGCTCCAAAACCTTTTTCTCCAGGTGAAATTCAACACTTAATAAAATCCACTTAAAAAAAGCACCTGGCATAGATTTAATTACAGCAGAAATAACTCGAGAACTTTCAAAAAAAGCATTGATCCATTTAACTCACATATTAAACTCCATACTAAGACTTTCCTACTTTCCTCTTCAGTGGAAAGTATCAGTAATAATTTTAATTCCAAAACCAGGTAAGCCTCCAGACATTGCATCATCCTACCGTCTAATTAGCCTTTTGCGTTTCTTTGCAAAATTAACTGAAAAATTAGCACTTAAACGTATTTCAAAAATTATAAATGACAAAAAAATAATTCCTAACACGCAATTTGGCTTCCGTAACAAACACTCAACTTTACACCAAGTAAACCGCATAACAGACTCTATATCCTATGCATTGGAAAAAAAACTATACTGCTCCGCCGTTTTATTAGACGTTGCCCAAGCATTCGATAAGGTATGGCACCCCGGCCTTCTATTTAAACTAAAAGCGATTCTCTCTTCTCCCTATTTTCTATTTTTTAAGTCGTACTTAGAAAATCGTAATTTCGTTACACAGGTAGGATCAGTCTTCTCTAACTCATCTCCTATCCTAGCTGGTGTCCCCCAAGGAGCAATTTTGTCTCCAATCCTATACAATATATACACAGCGGACCAACCTACCACCCCCCAAACCAATGTTGCTGAATTTGCAGACAACAAAATTATCTTCACCTCGCATGATATCCCGCAAACTGCCTCCCAACATCTACAAACCCACCTTAATATGATGGAATCGTGGTATTCCAAATGGAAAATAAAAATCAACAATGAAAAGTCCTCGCACATCACATTTAGCCTCAAACAAAATACAATACCCCCAGTATCGCTAAACAATTAAATCATTCCTCAAACATCTAACGTACGTTATCTAGGTCTAATACTAGATAAACGTTTTACCTGGGCCGAGCACTTTAAAAAAAACGAATCCAATTAAACACCAGACGTAAATCCCTCCATATGCTCCTCGGTAAGAACTCCAAAATTAGCCTAAAAAACAAACTCCTGTTATATAAAACATTACTAAAACTAATGTGGTCGTACGGCATCCAACTATGGGGTTCTGCTAAGAAATCAAACATTAATAAAATACAACGTTTTCAATCTATAACATTACGTATGATTACAAACGCGCCGTTCTATATTTCAAATCACACACTTCACACCGATTTAAACATCCAAACAGTTCCAGAGGTAACAAAATCATCCTACAAATTATTTCGCTCCCGACTAGCAAACCACTCAAATTCTTTGATTCTTGCCCTTGACTCTACCAACATACCTGGTGACCCGCCAAGAAGATTAAAAAAAATCTAGTGCAGAGACCTAGCAACAACGTAAAATTATTAACATTCAAATAACCCACAAATTTAAATCCCTCACGTCATAAGTACTACTGTTGGGTAGTTCCTTAACTCATGTGAATTCACGTAAAAAGACATAAACACCGCATATATGCTTATTGTAAATTACCCTTACAGATTGTATATTTTCCAAATAAATGTTAAAAAAAAAAAAATTTATATATTCTTATTACAACTTATAAGTGATGTAAGAAGAAAAATGTTACATCTTCATTTCCCTATATTCATTGAAAATATATATTTAATGACATTAGTTGTTAATATATGTAAAACTAAATATTTATATAATAGTTATACATTTTTATTTTTGTGGTACGGATTATATAGATGCATGTAAATATAATCCAAAATTCAAAATCATAAGAAGAAAAATTGAAATATGAGCATTGAGCATATCTCATTATAAGATTAAATAATAATTTTCTTCATGTTATTGCAATTGTACGGTAGCTACTTTTTGTATTTACGGATTTAAAGTTTAGGATAGATAAAACCAGGGCCGTTCAGAGGGGAGGAGGGCAACGGGACCATTTTGCCTCAGGCCCCCAATTTAGGAATATTTTTAGGGGGCCCCCAAAAGACCCGACAAAAGACTAAAATGTCTCGATAACAAATATTATTTTCGTTGCGTCAGTCACATATATGTAATACTCCTGTAATCTATATTATATTGCAATAACGAGGCTCGTTTTGCTACGGTAGGCGATGTGCAGACGATATTTTTAGACCAAATTAATAGCGGATACGTTGATAACCGATACACGTAGAATAGTCAACTACAGCCCGCACATCCGCACGCCCGCTCCAGTCAGTAACTTTAATTATTAATCGACATAGTACGATATAGTACGTAAATAATATTATATACATAATATCATTGATTTAATATTATCAATGATAATACATATATGAACACTGTTATAGTTTTTCATCGGCTTTCCCATTTTTACATACTTAATAGGTACTATCATTTCAAGTGTAATATCATTGAGCATAGATTATACCATATATTATAATTTATAATCAATGGTAATATTAGGGTAAATGAATAAAAAAGTTCTGGACACATTGATTTAAAAAAATTATTTTTCACACTATATACATTTTACGTGATTTCTTTAAATAATTATTATGATGGTCAAAGGGCCACCAAATTAATTTGCCCCAGGCCCCGAAAAACCTCGGGACGGCTCTGGATAAAACGATATGATTCGGTTGTGGACTGTAAGACCTTTTTTATTAAATAAAGCAAATATAAACATATCGAATACGCGGTGTGTATATAATTTTTTCACGTGCGGTAGCAGGTATCTTATACATCGTTCGAACGCGCGATAGTGAAGTGGAACGACCACGAACGTACATTACATTGGACCGTTAACATAATAGGTAGTAGTACCAACCTCTGCGGATCAGTGTACAATATTTTACATTATAGAAAATTATATTAAGTTTATACATTGATACCGAACAGCAATAAATACATTATTCAGGACAGCAAATACAAAAAATTTATTGCAGTGCTTTTAATTTGTGAAATATTGAAAACCATATACATAGTTCCGAATTTTTCACCTTGGAAATATACATTACAATTCTTTGACTTCATGTTTATTCTTATTTAACTAGAATAAAACCAATGGACATCATAGCGATTTAGTCATTGAATTCTAATTATATTTGTTTCAATATTATTGTAAAATTAATTTTTAATAATATTCATAATCCTATATAACTTATTCACCATTCATCTAGAAACAATTTTCTTTATTTCACTTTATGATATAATATTGAAAACACGCTTTATGATCATTCGCCTGCAATTTTAAATATATTAGGCTTTTTTTCTGTTGGTATGGATTAATTAGTTTAAACATGAAATTCGAATATTAATCTTTTCTCTAACATAACTAAAATTATGCTCTAAATACGTTAACTATTTTTAAAATTCTTGAAGCTCTATAATTATATTTGCATTAAAATTAAGATGTAAAACTTTTGTAGCAAGTGTGATGATTCCAACTCTCTGATCATAAATGTTTATCAAGAGTGTTTGTATTTTTCCCCATAATTACGTATGATCTGTTATGAAGAATAATAAATATAATTAATCATTTTGTTTAATGTGATTTTGAAAATAAAGTACCACGTAAGTTCATTCTAGAATAACACATGATATTTAATAATGGAGCAGAAGAAAATATTATTTAAATATACTCAATACATTTAAAGTATAATTTTCAAAATTATATCAGAATACTGCTAAACATTTCTAATCAAAATCAGGTTTAATTATATGGGCATGTGCCCATCTAATTATCTTATTAAAATAAAAATTAATACAATAAGTAAATTGTATCGGTAACGTGTTCTTATGTTTTTTGACCTATAAGTTTAACTCTTTAATGACTATTAATTATCTTTAACTCAAAATTCATTCAGTTCATATATATATATATATATATATATATATATATATATATATATATATATATATATATATAAGGAAAAATTTAGCAATTTATTTCGACAACGGCAAATCAAATGATATCATAATAAGCTGACAGAAGAGAACATTAGGTATAACAATTTTTTTCTAATATTGAGAATTGATTTAGCCAATATTTAAGTTAAAATGATACGGTTTATTCTTATATAGCTAGAATCAATATATATATATATATATATATAATCATTCCTTAAACACCAAACGTTCTCATATGATATATCAATTGTACATATGATTATCATATATACAAAAATACCATACAGTTACTATAAATTCTTATTTTTATATTTTGTTTATGAAACATTTAGATCTGGGTATGTATAATCAAAAATTCAAATTGATATGAATAGAATTTGAAGTATATCTTATACAAATAACTAAATATGTTTAATATAATTTAGTTGTCTATTCGACATTAATAATTAAATGATTAATAAAAATTAATTCGACAGTTTCCAATAAGGCACTTTTGAAATATATATATATATATATATATATATATACCAAATTAGCCCTTTGTTGACTAAGCATAGAAATAAAATGGGTTTTCCGTGTTTTTTTACATAAATCTGTTTTAAATTGGCTAAATAAAGAAAAAAAAATTTTTATTTGTGAAATTCCAAAATTGAGTTTTTTACATGGTACTTTGAAGTACCTTTGGTAAATAACCAGTTTTCTCCTGGTACTTTTAAGTACCGTAGGGCTCTATAAACACTAACTATTTTATATTATTCTTTCCTAAACATTTTATCTCAAGTTCATAAATTTACTTTCAAAGGCTAAAATCAATTATTAAAAAATGTTTACCTTTTAATAAATAAAACCAACGGTTTTATAATAATATGTAGAGTAATTTATTTTTCTATAGTTTCTTTTTATTTTTTTTGTCGTAGGCATTTTTGATAAAATATTAGAAGGACCTGGCAAAGAACTGGTTGGAATATTAATTATAATTGGCTCCTGTATTTCTAACATAGGTGCATCATCTATTTCTACAGTATGATCTAATATTATTTCATAATTAGCAAAAGGATTACCATTTTCGGAGACTATATCGGGTAAATGAACGTCAATACTTAACGGGTCGAAGTCAATATTTTCTTCATCTCATAATTCCTCTTCGTCTGTTTGAATATTATTATCTAATGGAAGATCTTCGTCTAACCATTCATATATTATTTAATCACAAACATTATGGTGAGACATGATTAATTACTAAAGAAAAAAATTATTACGTTTACTGTACACGAGTATATCGGAAATAAATAGGTATGTACGTAATATTATCGCGACACGCGGCAAACAACGCGGATAAACACGTAAGTGCATAAAAACGCTGTAACCCGACGGTATTTATAGGTCCAACTGAATTATAACGAACTGTTTATATCAAAACAACATTGAAATACAAAAACAACAATTGATAATGATACTACACGCACACCCCGAAAAATCTATCGTTTTACATTTTGTTTACAATGCTTATATTCATAATCAAAAACAACAATAAAACGGACTACTACATAATATGGGTTTCTACAAAACTCAATATAAAAATAATCATATAGTAGCCAAATTATGATATTTTTTCATTTGTTTTTCACTGTGTATATTTATTACGTGGTACTTGTACGTACCGATGGCTCAGGAACTATACACATAAGCGTCCGCAGGTCCTCTTGGCAGAGGAGGCAAGACCGTTGCTAAAAGGTCCAGACTTCAAGCCCTTCCCCCTAATTTTTTTACCAGCCTAGACCTTGGTGTGAGGCAACAATCATTAGAATGAATCCTCATACAAGATTATGGATGTGCTTCCATTAAACCATAGTTTAACCACAAATACACCGTACTTTCATATGAAATTTGCATTATCTACTGCAGTGTTGATACCAGTTGATAATAATAATTATCACTCAAAAAGTGTATATCAGTGTACACGGGTGTACAAAAAAATAGGTATATGGAAAACGCTACGAGTGTTTGACTGGTTTACGGTTAGCTACTTACTAGATATTTTGAAATTACGTACTATTATTAAAAAACAATAAACTATAAAATCTTGGTGGAGCGGAAAATCTAGCAGGGGAGCAGGGTAGGTTTAATATAATATTAAAGTGATGGTACTTAAAAGTACCATCGGTCGACATTGGGTTAATTGAACTAATATTTTGTTCTAATAAACAAGAATAAAATCATTGAATATAATGTATATCAATCAATGCAACCTACTGATATTTATTTAAAGATTAAAAAATGTATTATTTATTTGTCAGTTGTTATAACATTATGATCGTGATTTAATTTTAATATATTTTTAAAAGATTTATTAATTTCTGAAATTCAATATTGTTACACTTTCTTATAATCTACTATATTGATTGTTATAATTTTTTAATCTTCGTAATATTTATTTTTATAATATATTATTTTATCGCTTTCGTCATGAACATATAAAAAAAGATATTATTATGTTTAATTGGTGAATTTATTGCTTGTTTCAATTTTTAAATATATTTGTTATTCATAAAAATATTCTAAACTTTTGCAATATCCAGTGAACGGTCTTTGCGCGCGTTAAGTAATAACAAATTAAGTGCAATAGCGACAGTGTATATTATCTCGGACAACAATGTTCCCATAAAAACTCATGTAAAACGGCTCAAACTTTTTGATCACGCTTCATTTTAAAACTATTGAATCAACTGAATTCTAGTTTATGTTAAAAAATTACAAATGTTACTGGGGAAGCACCTTTTTTTAATTTTGTGCAAATCGGTTTAATAGAACGAAAGTTATAGGCATTTAAGTTCATAATTTTTGCCAAAAAAGATAGTGTTAAGGTTCGGTCCCCTTCTCTACTTTCTTTCATTCTCGGTACGATTTAATATTATAATAGGTGGGGGTAAACTCGGTGGCTGAGTACCGAACGCCGCACAGCGCGTACAGTCATTAGACAATCCTCGTTGTTGTTTGTTGTGTCATTTATTACTTAGAGCACGCAACGCCCGTTGCACTGGATTCGCGTGGTTTTATATACATACTCAAAAAACATCAACAGTAAACCCTAAACAATACTTATTCATACAGTTACAAATTTGGAAAATCATAATGAAAAAATTAACGGCCTTATCATACCAGTTTTTCTAAATCATTATTAACAATTGATAATCAGACATATTGTTTGCACTCCGTAATTTGCCATTATGGTACATCATTAAACGAAGAGCATTATACTTGTATTGTAAAAAATGGCAGCAATTGGTTTCAATATAATGACCTAGATGTGGAGAAAAAATATTGGCCCAGGGATGGTTAAAATATTTATATGAAGACGTTAGAAAAACTTACAAATCTACATTAATTATTTACTTATGGCCAAAATTGTGATCTCCATAATAAAACAATGTAGACAATAGTGAGTGATAGCTATAAGCAGGTACTATGGTACCACATACCATGGTAATAGGTGCTATTAGTTATAAAACATGCGCTATAAATGATCAATTAAAGAAAGAAATGATTGTAAAAATATTATCTTCTCAGCGATGTATATTGCAATAAATTGTAAAAAAGAGGTGATATCAGAACGAAAACACTTCGTCTGCAGCTACGTATAAAAAAAACGACTAATTAAAAATATATCTATCACCAGTTATTACTTATCTAGTATGTGTTTAGCATAATAAAATTTCGATATCATTTGTGGTACTAAGTAACATTTTCGATTTACTTGGCGAGATCAAATAAACTTTCTTAATCAGTTGTTATAACAGTATCACTTCTTATTATAGGGTACTAGCTGACCCACGAGCAAACGTTGTTTTGCCATATAAATAATTTCCTAGTAATTTCTATTGTAGAAAAAAAAGAGCTTACTTATTGTAAGTATGTATGTATGTTAGAATTTGTATATTGTATGTATGTAAGAATGTGGTATAGGCGTGAAATAAGCATGGAGCGCTGTGAACGATGAGTGAATATAAAAATAACAAAAGGCAAACATTATTTTTAAGTTATATTATAATTTATTCCTTAAAATTATATATCATTAATTAAACAATTACGACAGTAACACTATTAAACAATATCAATCTCTAAATGCTATAGCGTGAACAATATTTTTTGTTAGTCCATCTTTAGCTAACACAAACAAACTGGATGATTTACCCACTCGAGAGCATGCCACGTATAATTGTCCGTGTGAAAAACATGGTGTTCTCAAATCTAATCCACAAACAGACATCGTTTGACCTTGGGATTTGTTGATAGTCATTGCAAATGCCAATCTAATCGGAAACTGAATACGTTTGAATTGAATTGGCACATCTGTAGGTATAATAGGAATCCGTGGTATGAGTATATTTTCACCTCTGAACTTGCCATTTAAAATCCTGGCTTCGATCACGTTTTTCATTAATTTTTGAATGACTAATCGCGTACCGTTGCACAGCCGGGGCGGGTTCAAATTACGAAGCAAGATAATTGGAGATCCAACCTTTAATTGTAAATTATGCGGTGGCATGCCTGGCAAATCCAGTGAGTTCAAAACTCTGTGGGAAAATTTACTGCTTCGCTGTCGTCGCAAACTGTATCAATAGATTTATATGATACCAAGTTCCCTGGCAACAACATTTGTATCTTCAGATTTAAATTGTCAACGTCTACATTTTTTGCCGCTAAAATCGCTCTTTCTGCAAGCCACTCATGATTTATGTACTGTGTGTGTACATCGGGAAATATTTGTTCAATGAGAGTATCTTGCGAATCAGCGATTGTGCAGAAATCAGTCGGTAATTTTACGTATCCAGTTTCATCTATAGCAACTTTTCCATCACCGATATCTAAGAGTTGTTTTGAAAATGTTTCAGCGGATGGATCTTGAAACATTTGAACGCGCATATTTATTTTTAGCTGTAATTTTTCAACATTACGCCACAATGGAGATGATTTTAAGCAAGCGTTGATCTCATCAGCGTATGTTGAACGTGGAATGACTGGAAGTGTTTGTCTGAAATCACCTGAAAGGACCAACAGAGTTCCACCAAATAGTTTGTCAATGTTTTTAATATCTTTCAATGTCCTGTTCAACGCCTCAAGTGAATGTTTGTGTGCCATAGTACATTCATCCCAAATAATAATTTTACACCGTGTCAGCACAGTGGCCATGGACGATTGTTTCTTAATGTTGCATACTGCGTCAGGGTTATTCTGAATATTTAGTGGCAGCTTAAATACTGAATGAGCTGTTCTACCTCCATCCAATAAAGTTGCTGCAATGCCCGATGATGCAACGGCCAATGCGATGCCATTATTTGATCGTATTTCAGCAAGAATTAGCGAAATAACGAATGTTTTGCCAGTTCCACCCGGTGCATCCAAAAAGAAGAACCCACCTTGTCCAGCTGAAACTGCGAGCATAATGCGATCATAAATGGTTCTTTGTTCCTCATTCATTAGTGGGACATTGCGGGCAACAATCGCTGCCATTTCTACAGTACTGTACTGAAGTTCACGATTCATTTCAGTATTCATTAAATCAGATGCAGTTCGATTTGGCGAATTCATACCGAAATTACTAAGTGGTAAGTTGGCAATGACAATGCAAAGATCCTCAATAGCAATCAATGCTTCATTGTACATTTCGTCGCTGAATGTTATGATTAGATCGTGGCACCGTATACGATGTTGATGCAATATATCATCAGTCATTGAATCTTTGTGATTTTCCCATAATATCTGTGCTCGGGCTGGGAAACATGTAGTCAACACTATAGCGAATAGTAGACGAATTTGTATTGCTGTACAGTTCAATGCAGCTTCAGCAAGCATGCATTCCCACTGGTTGTCGTCTTCCAGCAAGACGAGTGCAAGGCATGCATCTTTATACGTTGGATATTGTTGCCCATTCACTTTACGTATATCTTGAAATGATAATGGGCCAGTTACATTAACCAACAACAGTCGAAGATAAAAGCACTCCGTGTGCCTTGGATTGACTGTAAATAATCGCCCCAAGGCGTTTGATTTAAATAAATAAAGACATGCAGCAACTGGTGAGCCTTGCTTGCGGGGCATCCATGTTTTTGTTTGAGTCCATGTGAAATAGCGTGGTACATGTGAATAGAGTAATGTTCGTGCAAAGGCACCAAAATCATCCGCACGATTACACAATTCAAAAAATGCAGTAAGTGTAGTTTTAGGTGGATTTATTGCACGATCAATCGCTGTCTCGTTCGTGAAAAATACACGCTGACCGTTTTCAAGATGGATGGCTAACTGAACAACTGCTGGATCCCGTTCATGAATTGGAAAACCAAAGATACGCCAAGCAGCTTCATTGGAGCTGATGTACCGACCAATTTGATAGAGCGTTATTTCATCGTTTTTATTCACTGGAGGAGCATTCACATTAATATTTTCCACTCTAAACACAGCCATATCACTGCCTTTATGGACATACTTGCAAATGTATTTGATGCTCTTCACAGAACTGCAGAACTCAACATTAATATGAGCATTATATGTCTTGCCCAGCAGAGGCGAATATGGCACCACCCAACGATTGTCAATATCAATGTCTGTGTTGATGATATTTTTAATAAATGACTGTCCACCACTTTCAGGATTTCTTCGACGATATATTGGGTATCCGTCGACATTTGTGACCGTATCATTGGTAAAATCTTTAGGGAAATTTTTAGTACATTTTCCATCAGCCATGCAAGGCGATGAACTATTAAGAGTACCACATGGACCATGAATCATGTTTGTTGTAACAATATCAAACAGCAGTTGGTCAGTGGATGGATCTGGAATTTCCGCAGAAATGATACTATCGATTTCTTCAGGACGGATTTTGTCGATGAACCAAACCAAAATGTGTGCATGAGGTAATCCTCGCTTTTGCCACTCAACCGAATACATCCAGCAACGTGTGGGACCAAATACATGTGATTTAGTAATGAAACTTATTAAAGACTTCAACTTTTGTCTGAACACACGTGCTGTAATGTCATGGCAATGTATTGCATTTTGGCCAGGCAGTAGCAAAGATCTAATCTCTGGCCATTTTGGATTACATGTGAACGTGATAAATAAACATGGTCGTCCATATTCGCGCACGAAAGTCAGAGCATCCTGTATATATTCTTGCATATGACGTGGACTGCCTACGTACGATGATGGTAAAATGACATGGTTACCAATTTCGGCGACGTCGGCGTTGTTGTTGATAGCGTCTCGCAAATGAATGTACTCTTCCGCGCGCAGCTTTTGTTGATTATATCGTAAGTATCGTAGTCGTTCGCTCTCAATCTTCGCGTACATGTCGACCATGAATTGTTGACAAAGCTCACGACATCGTAAAATGACGTTGTCCAGGCCACGTCTAATCATTAATCGGTACGCATAATAATCCTTTGAGCTAACGTTTTTGTATGTAAGTAAGTAAGTAAGTATGTAAGTAAGCCGTTCAATGGATCAGGTGGTGTTTCAATTTCAGGTAGTTGCACTTTTCCTGACGCGCAACACATCCCAGCTGGCTCATTTTTGAATTTCAGAGCATGACAATGCGGACATTCCTTGTCCATAGCACCAATTACCACTTTTGAATGAGCATAATATTCAATATCGGGCTCATACTGGAATGCTAGACGCAGGAATGAATCAGATATAAATGCTCGATGTACCTGTTGTCGTTGTTGGTCATTTGTTCTTCGTCTATTGACTGTGAAACGGCGTGATTGTCGTTGTTCTAATCTTCTGACTTCATTGCGTTCAGCTCGTGTATCTTCTGGCTCTTCTTGATGCAATTGCGCCATTCTGACACGTGCATCAGTATTTTGTTGCTGGATTTGTTCTTCTGTTCTTTCGGATCTGCTATTTCGCAAGTTTCGAGCTTTACTTGTACTACGGCTCAAATCAGCCCCTTTGCGTTTTCTTGGCATTGCTCACTGTACAAAACATACATAAATAGAATTAATGAAATTATTTAATGATGAAAAATGTTAAAAGTATAATTAGGGCCAGGATTTTTGCCGCAGTTTTGAAATGATTTATAACAAAAATATAAGTTTTATGGAAAAATTTTTCAAACAAAAGTAAAAAATTAAATTTTATGAAAACATTGTCTCTTATAATTTTTTCATACAACCAATATTTTCATTGACATTTCAAAATAAAGATTCATAATGATTGATTTTTTGGAAACTATGAAAATCTTAATTGTTCAATTACATTTTTTTAATAAAATTATATTAAAATTACATTTTTATAAGATCAACAATATTTTCGATATAAAAAAAAGTATACTTACAACACAAAATCCGTTGTTATTGGAAGCTCGTGTCACGTGTTGAGTTCTTTTGAGGTTATAAAATCATTTGATTAACTAATCGTGCAAAATACACTCAAAATTGATAATTTAATTATTATTGATAAAATAGGAATGATTAAAAGTTAATATGAGAATTACACTGAGAAATAATAATAAAATAATAATTATCAACGTTACTACTACACTTGATGCATAAACATCATTATTGTGGCCGACAACTGTGTAGGGAGTGAGAAAGAAAGGAGACCTGCTTCGTTCTCATCCCTACTCCGTGCTGTTTACTGGGTCAGAAGTGACACCTGTAGACATCTGGCGGGGATAACTAATTAAATGACGATTGATCAGTTTTCGACCGGAGAGGAAAAATGATTAAATTACTAAAATGGCTATTAAAAAATAAGGGTTGATCATAGAAGGGTGAAAATTGAGGATTGTATGTATTTTTGTATGTTGTATCATAAAAAATAGAAATTAAAAATTTTGTCTAAAAAATAAAAAAAAAAATTTAGGGGTGGACTACCCCTAACATTTAGGGGGATGAAAAATAGATGTTGGCCGATTCTCATAGATACCGGATAAGCACAAAAAGTTTCATCAAAATCGGTCAAGCCGTTTCGGAGGAGTATGGCAACGAAAACTGTGACACGAGAATTTTATATATTAGAAAATAATAGAGTGCATAGTTATACAATGTACGAGTTACTGTATTTTTATAATAATAGGTACATAATTAAATTTCAATAAATTTACAAATACTTAAAATACTTTATATTTTCTTACATATTGTTATAGTATTATAACAACAGATTAAGAAAGTTTATTTGATCTCGCCAAGTAAATCGAAAATTTTACTTAGAGCCACAAATGATATCATAACTTTATGATGCTAACCACTTACCAGACACGTAATAATTGTTGATAGATATTTTTTTACTTAGCCATTTTTATATACGGAGCTGCAGGCGAAGTGTTTTTGGTCGTGATTTTATACAATACCATATAATGTATTATTGTTATTTTGTTGTATGATTTATATAAACATAGGAATGAATAATTTAAAATTCAAAAGAAAAGAAAATTAAGTTATGCTCATAATAAAACATGAAATAGTTTAATTATAGAGTTTATATAGCAATTATAAAAATATATTTTGCTGGGATATTAATTTGTGAAATATAGAAAAGCGTAAAATCTGACTTTTTTTCTTGGAAATTCAGATGTCAAATATACATTAAAATTATTTTGCTTTCCTTCAATTCTATAAATACAGGAATAACACCAATGAATATTTTATATATTTCTTAGTATATTCAAAATGAAACTTGGTTCAACATTTGGACAAATAATTTAATATTGGTTATTCGTAATCCAATAAAATCATTTAATATTCATGAACATAATAATAATATTTTGATCTCGTGTATTTCTCTAGCAGTATTTATAACTTTTTTCCTTAAAATTCAAAATTGCAATATTTTCTTATAATCAGCTTTATGAAATATGATATATAATAATTTTTTTCTTGTGACCAGGAATAACAATTAAATCTGCTATTTTTGATCACATTTTAAATTATATGTTTCAAGGGTTTTTGTTGTTAATTAATGTTAAACATGTAAACACGACATAAAACATATACCTCTATATATTTTTCTTTTATAACTATTAGGTTAATTAACTACAGCATAAGTTTAAGCAACATTTGAATACATTGACTTCTATATAACCAACTTCCATTTAACACAAAGTTCTCTTTCACGAAATAATTTTAAGGACTATGACTTCTATGACCTTCGTACTCATAATATAATTATTCATTTACCTGATCCAAAATGGACTGCAAAAAATATGAAAACTCATTTAGAATGTTTTTTCTTTTTTTCTTTTTTGATAAAGTCGTAATAAATATAATCGTTAAAAGTACAAATATAAAATTATTTCTGTAAGAGAAACATATGAACGAGCTCGAGCTGCCAAGAAAACTGGTGATGTTGAAATTAAAGCTTTGATTGTTATTCTAATTCTTGCTGGAGTTTCTAAATCTGGTCGTCAAAATATATTTAATATGTTTGATGATTCAAAGGGAACTGAACTTGTGGCTGTTTATTTAACTATGAATATTCGACGTTTTAGATTGTAATTAAGAAATTTGCATTTTGATTATTTTACCAACCGTCCAGAAAGAAGGGAAATTGATAAATTGTCTCCTATAAGAGAACTTTTTGAATTTATAATCCAAAATTTTCAAAATGATTTTATTCCGAGCGAATATTTAACATTAGATGAATAATACATTGTTTTCCGCAGTATATGTTCGTTCAGACAATATAAGTATTCCAAATAAACCTGCGTGTTATGGAATAAAAATATTCGCTCTCGTAGACGTAAAAAATGCATATACGTACAATTTGGAAGTTTATGTCGGGCAACTACCAGAATGTCCTTATAAAATGAATAATAATGCGAAAAGTCTTGTCAAAAGAAGGGTTAAGCCAGTGGAGATTACTAGAAGAAACATAACAATAGATAATTGGTTCACACCACTTCCAGTGTTATAATATTTATTATCTGAAAAACAATTGACAGTAGTGGGAAATTTATGAAAAATAAAACATGTATTCCAAAAAAAATTTCAATTTCAAAAACTAGGGAAATAAATTTGTAATTATTCGGATTTCCAAACTGTATACTCACATCTTATGTCTTAAAAAAGAATAAAGTTGTTATATTGCTATCCATTCTGCACAATGATGCTTCTATCGATTAGGACACAGGAGATCGATAAAAATCAGACATGATTTCATTTTACAACTATAATTGTTGGCAACAGGGGCTAAGCAATTTTAGCTAGCGTACCTGTTTAGTGGACTGTATGTTTAAAAATATATAATTCAAATAACTGAGAATAAAGACGAAATTACGTTTTAAAGAAAAGAAAAAGAGAATATTAATAATATGAGTAATTCAGACTAAATATGGAACACAACGACCAATTACGATGTAGGTGATATTATAGGTGCGACCTATTACCTTTTTCGCGATGCACTCTTGTCAGCAATTTGTCGCACCTATATCACGTCGATGTTACTAAATATTCTATGGATATAATACTATAATTTTACGTATTTATAGGAATATTTTTAATGAAGAATTCATTAGTTTGCAATAATTTTTGGGTTTATTTATTTTATCCGTGATCAATTTTCGAGTAAATGACGTGTTCTAAAACAAATGCGTTCTTTCCATTTTTACAGATAAATAATATTATAAATTACATTATTTCTTACGCATAAGGAAAACTGCACGGGCCCGGAGCGTAAAATATTATTACGTGTGCCCGGACACCACCAAAAATAATACGTATCGAATTTTCGTTTCTACGAATTACAGCACCTTTGGCCCAAAAATAAATTACAACCACTTGACTAAATAGATAAACGAATAAATAACCTTTTTGATTCAAAATAAATATTATAAATAAGTAACCCTTTTAATAGCAAATTGTACTATAATAATAAACGTATAAATTCACATCGTTGTATATAGATATAATAATATAAATTTAATTCAAATACATATTCAGCATAACAATTGAACAATAAATCATATAAAATATAATATGACAATATAAAAATGATTTAATACGTACTCACGGATAACAATTCAAGACAAACTGGCCAGCTGCTTTACCTAATCCTATATAAAAATTAATAACATTCTCACAAATCGGAATAAATATTATAATAATACGCAGACACAGATCTTAAATATTACATATAATTTTGCATAATCGCGACTATTAGAGTCGTTTAAACAATACAAAAAAATATACAAATTAGCTATTAGAGCTTTAAAACGAGTAAATATAAATAACGTATTAGACGTTATTACAAAAAATGAACTACGACTTTTTGAAACTATAGTGTATTCTACACGATGATTTTTACAAAACGTTTTTTTGACTATTTTTACATACGCGATGAACAACAATAATACGTAATAATAGAGCGATTCGAAAAAAAATACTTTAGTGCACGCATTAGACGTGACTGCACCGACGGTAGTGTAACGACGACAACGAAATATACAAGTGGTATTGACCGCACACATAATAATAACTATAGTTCCAAAACTTATAATAATAATTTAAATTAGGTAAATGACCACAATAATGAACGCGTATGAATAGGCAGCTCATTATCTCCACTGTGCCGTCGATAATTTTATAATTAAAAGTTTACGTTCCAACAATAATGATAATAATAATAATAATAATAATAATAATAATCATAATGGTAAAAAATATAATATAATTGACTATTCGAGCCAATATACTATTTTATATAACAAAGATATGGACTATTTGAGTCTCGAAAATACATTTAAAAAAAACTGTTAGAGTCAATAAAATAAATAACTCATTAATTCGCGAAAGGTGTGAACATACGTACAAAATATAACAACAACAAATTCTTAATAATTACGCGACGACAATAAATAACAATGATCAATTAACATCAATAAACATATTATATTACATATATATATATATATATATATATATTAGCGCCTTTTAAAGAATAATATGAAACTTATAACAATATCTGGATCGTTGAAATGCCGCACAATATTAAAAATTACTACAAAAAAAATATTATTAAACGTGTATATCGACGACGACGATCGTTTTCGTACATACGAGAGCATTGACCACTTACACACTAACACTAATAATATTCGTAAAAAGCAAATAATTTAAATTAGATAATTTATTATCGATAATATTATTGCGCTGTACGAAACTTGATTATCGACGATGGGCTGCCGATAATTTAAAATTTAAACATTTACGTTTCAACAATTATGTTCTATTTAAATTTTCATTTTTGCATGTTGTTTACTAATGTTATTTGCTACTTCTTATAATGTAAATAAATTTAATTCCATCTATTTTAATGTAATATTTATTCAAATTGTATTGTATATTATACTTGTTCGCGCCTCACGTAATCTTAAATTTGCCGCCACCGTCGACACCCAACCGTGTCTCAGAGCTCCCTGGACCACGGTTAACCGAGACATACGGTGGCAACACTGTTATGCTCGATACGTGATAAACGCGTCCGTCGCAGCTCTACGCGCCGTTTTTTTTTGCTGTTACCGTTCTCGTCTCGTTCGAATGCTCTCGAACACGCACGTGCCCTTTTACGTACTCTCGTAAAATCTCGATCTCGCTCACCGCCGTTGTGCGCAAACGGCACGGCACGCTCGCCGTCGCGAATATTATATTCGCTGTTGTGCTGCTCCGCCGACGGACTCGTACGATTGTGTTCTCATCGTGTTCGAGTCACGCTCCGAATCCACTGCGCTCGCTCAGATTGCTCAACGACGCCAGCAGCTCCACGGTGGTGTCTACTATTGTTCCCCCCCTTCCCGATTGTGTAACTAGCGCGAAGCTAGTATTTTTTGTCTTGTTCATTAACCGTTATTTTGTAATATTTATTCACACGAAGCAATAAACCTTTTCTGTCTTATATTTATATACGTGTAATATTTGGGTCTCAACCGATTGTCCAGGGTGCGTGCGATTGGCGTCAACTGTCCTCGGAAAAGAACGCCGTCGCCAACAATACTTCTATTGTAATTTATAAAATTATTGCAAATTTGAAGAAGAAATAGTGTAGTGTTTACATACTATTATATTATCATGATTTAAGATTTATTTTACACTGTTCAACGGAATTTGTTTTTCCGTACCGATGTGCAATGTCGTGTCGTTTTATTCTTTCTTCTGTTATAAAAATTATGTGCATGCCCGTATTAGTAATTAATAAAAACAATAATATAAATCGTACTTCATTGTTCAATTCAACTATTATATGAAACATTACACTTGTGGTTTGGACTGATTAACGCAATAATTAAATTCACATATTACTGTCTTACAACATTTACAAATGGTAAAACCCTAATTAATATATAACGAAACCACTTAATATATTAAAAAAACTATAAACACTATACTGTAATTATATATTTCTATTTATTATTCTTCGTGGTATGGATTATTTAGCTGCAGGTATGTTTAATGCAGCAATTTAAAATTTAATAGAAAAAAATTTTAAATATATAAATAAAAATACCTCTAAAAAATATTTTATTATAGTCATTTACACATCAATTTTATTTGACAACACATTCATTTTAATTAAACAAGACTAAGTTCATTGAATATCACATATACAAATATATATAATATATATATATGTATAATAGCTTAATTATACAAAAAACAGTGAGAGCTCTTGCAGTATTGTGATATAAATAAAAATTATTTCAATTATTAAATTAATTCTTTAATTTATTCCTATGTTATTCGCCTAAGAACTATAACATTTATTTATTATTTCTTCATCTTAATAATTTATGTTCATGTATACTTGATAAATAATTTTATGGATTTCACTAAACATACATGAAAAAATGTCGTAACAACATAAGTTTATGGAACTTTAAATATATAATATATATATAATCGTAAATACAGAACAATAACTCTGTCACTCTTATTTCAATTTCATACATTATGCCATTCACACATATTTCCTAAATATAATTTTAATATTCCTCGTAAATCAGTAACCAATTTGATTTAAAATTTATTAATATACTGAGATGAATATTATGTTATTTTCACTGGCAAAATTAAAATTTTTTTAAATAATATTTATCAATTCGTTTTGTTGTTAATTTACATAACTAAAAAATAAATAATAATATATACAGTACAGATCCACATAAAAATTTTTAAATATTATATGATTAATTTACGTTGGTGAAACGTCAATCAAAATTCCTAATGTATATCTTTTTCTTGTGGTATGGCATGTTTAAGGCAATAAATTGATTAATTCGAATTCTAGAGTCTTACTTGATATAGTAAAACCCTAATAAATACGTAGTGACAATATTTAGTATATTACACAATCCATAAAAACAATAGTATTATACATTTCTATACAATATTCATCTGTGTATGGACTATATAGAAGCACGTATGTATTATCCAAAGATTAAAAATTTAATAAAAAATATATTGAAATATATAACATAAAAAAAACATTGAATATTTTGTTGTTTAGTAATTTACACATATTAATTTTATTAGACAACACATTCATTTTAATTAAACTTGAATGAAATCATTGAATACCACGTACACAAAAATAAAATATATATAAATTATATATATATAAATAATTATATATATATATATATATATATATATAAATTATATATATATATATATATATATATATATATATATCATATTATATTTATATTTATAAATATTTGTATTATAATAGAAATAAATAATTGGATATTTTGCAATATTTTGATTTAAAAAAAATTAGTCCTATATCTTATTGCTATATTATTGTTTAAAGAGCTATAATATTTATTTAATATTTATAATTAGTTATTCTAAATAATTTGAGTTCGAGCATATATTATAAATAATTTAATGTAATTCATAAAAATGCATGTAGATATGTCGTAGCAACCTAATTCTTTGGAATTTTAAATAATAATAATTATAATAATATTTTATATATTATTATAATCGGAAATATATTGGAATGAAATCAAATAGCCGATTAAAAATAAGGGTATTTGCATCAATCTGATTTAAATAGAATTATTTCAATAAGTAAACTCATACTATAATCTATTCGCATGGTTCTTAACCCTACTGTCAGTAACCAAAATATTTCACGTTGTTCAGTAACCGTGGTACCCGGGTACCCGTCATGTTATCGGCACGAGTTTAGTGTAAATTCATTGTGTTATATTATACAAATGTCAATATTATATCGATATTATATTTAGCAATGTGTTTTTACGATAATCGGGTAATTACTCAATATTGATAGCTATAATGGTTTTTCTGTTATTGATAAAATCGTCGATAAAATTGTACATTACCGTTTAGTGTAGTGTAGACTGTTGTTGATTTACGTCAAGTGTTGTGCATTTAGACCATAACGTAATATTGATTTTAAATAAAATTTTTTAATAAATATAAATTTTCTCAATTATGGATGAGTTAACCGAAGAGGAATTTTCGAGGTTAGGCCCTGCTGAACAAGAATTATATATAAATGAACTATTGGGAAATGAACAATCTGCAGAAGATTTTTTGTTATCTGATAGTGATGACGAAGAGTGGTTGCCGAATGATCAATTACAAATTTCGGACACCGAAGACACAACTGGTAATTTTATAATTTAAATATAATTAATAATATTTATAAATATACATTCTATAAATAATATTCTACGTATAGTAGAATATTTATATAATATTATTTGTAATGTATTATAAAAATAATAAAAATCATATTTGTTATATAAATATGTATTACGTGTTATATTTTGAATAATATGAACAATATTTATTGATTTTTATGTTTTATTAGAACAAATTGACACGGAGGTATTCCAAGATGATGATGATGAGTTTGATGAAGTAGAGGGAGAAGTCGAATCGAATGACAATAATTTAATAGGAAGAGATCAAACTGTTTGGGCTCGAAGACCAATGCCACAATATCAAACTGCGAGTCACAATATTTTAAGACAAAAAAGTGGTCCACATAAATCTACAGAAATGTTAACAATTTCTGATACATTTAAAACAATTTTTACGGCCGAAATGATTGATATAATTGTGCGTCATACAAATTCTAAGGCTTTATCAACGTATAATGCTTATAATTTACAAAATCCAGAGAAAAAAAAATTAAAATGGAATAATTTATCAGTCAACGAATTTCATACATTTTTAGGTGTATTGATTATGTCTGGTGCGAACAACTCTAATAATGATCATTCTACTGAAATGTGGCGTTCTACTTCATATCCATTATATCGAGCATCGATGGGACTCAGTCGGTTTTGGAATATTTTACGATTTATTCGATTTGACAATGCTAACACTCGAGCTGATCGAATAAAAGAAGACAGAGCAGCACCTATTCGTGACATATGGAATATGCTCAATGCAAATTTGATGAAAATGTACAAACCAAGTGAGTGTCTAACAATCGATGAACAACTTTTCCCGTACAGAGGTCGGACCAAGTTCACTCAGTATATTCCATCAAAACCAGCCAAATATGGTATAAAAGTGTGGTGGATATGTGACTCTAAAAATTCATATCCGCTTACTGGACAAATATATACAGGCAAATCTAATGTTGGTCGTGAAACGAATCAAGGCGAACGAGTTGTCAAAGAACTGGCTGCACCATATAAAGGATCCGGTCGAAACATTACGATGGACAATTTTTTCACCACTTTACCCTTGGCCAATTTTTTACTGTCATGGAAACTAACAGTTGTCGGCACACTTAGAAAAAATAAAAAATATATTCCTGTAGAAATGGCACCTTCAAAGGAACGTGAATTATTTTCGACCCTATTTGGCTTTCAAAATAAAGTAACTATATGTTCATACGTACCAAAAAAAAACAAAGCTGTTATTATGTTGTCCACAATGCATTCGGATGTGGCAATCTGTGATGAGAGAAGACAAAAACCAGAAATTATCAAGTATTACAACTCAACAAAAGGTGGTGTCGATACGATGGACCAAATGCTAGGACGATATACTACACATCGCCAAACCAATAGATGGCCGTTAGCATTTTTTTTCAATATCATCGATATAGCTAGCCTTGCAGCATACATTATTTACTATGATAATAATAAAATGATAAAAGTTAAAACTAACCAACGTAGAATCTTTCTGCGCCAACTCAGTGAAGACCTGTGTACAATACATATCCGAAATAGGTCACAAAATATTCAAATAATAAGGCATTTTTCAACGAAAGTGGCCATCGAAAGTGTTTTAGGAAAACCTATTCAACTGAGTCAAACACCTAAACCTGGTACAAGTGATCGAACAAATCAACAACAGACTGATTCCACAGGACGTAAAAAGTGGTGGGCTCTTGTAATATATGTCTGAATAGTGAACTCAAAAGACGCAGGAAAACTAGAAAATCATGTACAGATTGTAAAAAACCAGTTTGTGATGAGCATTGCATTGTAATAAATAAATGTTATAATTGTGAAAAAATATTGTAATGTAATAAATAAATGTCATAATAATTGTGGCAAAAGTAATGACCATTGATATAATAAATAAAAATCATAATTTAAATAAAAATGAATTGTTATATATAGTGTATATTATTATTAACTATCTATATAATTTTTTTCCTACAAACTAACAGCATAAAAACTAATAATTCGTATTTTGATTGTATGGGTACCCGGGTACCCGGTTACTGAAGTACAGTGTAGTTGACTTTATTATGCAAATATAAGTAACTAAAATTATTAAAACTTAGTCTGAATTATACAAATTAACGTAAAATTAGTTAAATAATGAGGATCCGGAATGGTAGTAAGATAACAATTATCAAAATCATAAAACTTGTGATTGAAGTTCAAATGGGTACCCGGGTACCTGGTTACTGACAGTAGGGTTAAACTAAGAGCTCCGTTATATATTTATTATTTACAAATTGTAGCCTTCTATTTATTGAGTTAATATACATCTAATTATATATTTCTAACTTCTTTCCCACTATTTGAGATGTATAATTGTCGTTACAACCTAGGACATTGGAATTATAAATATGTAAATTATGTTTTCCGAGATGTGCCCCTACATCTTTTACACTGTATATTGAATCGGAAATTGAAATTCTGATAAAAAAGCAACTGTGTTAAATGTTTCCTAATAAGGTAGGTAATAATTTGTATTAATAAATATATAAATAAATAAATAAATATATATATATATATATATATATATAAACCAATAACTCTGCGACTTTTATATTAATTTCATATATTATGTCATTCACACATATTTGCTATACATAAAATACCAAATATAATTTATAGTATTTCTCTAAAATCAGTTATCAATGTTATATTGAAGTTATAAGGTTTATTCCCAAATTAATTTTCATATAATTTGTCATTTATTTATATTTTTTGAACATAGTACTCCAAATAAAATTTTTAATTTATAACCTCTAAATTCAGTTATGAATTCGATACAAAATTTTTTTAATAAACTAAGATAATAATTTTTATGTTTAAACCTGGCATTTCTATATTTATTAAATTATATTTTTTAATGTTATTTGTTGTTAATTTATGTAATAAACAAAAACAAAAAATAATGTTATACAAAGTTTTATTCATAGCATTTGCTGTAAAGTTGGAAACTATTGAATTTACTTTTTAGATGTGATAATTTTATATGAATATTTTTCTAAAATTCGAAATTGCTATATTTCTTTGCATTTTACTATGTGGCGACACTGTTGTGTCAGCACTGGTCACACGCCATTGATATAACGTTTGATTTATTATCAAAAAAATATATACTACCGTTTTACTTTTCACTCCCGTGTCTCGTGTCTGTGTACGACGTATTTATTTAATATACTAGTAATTATTTTTTTGCGTTGAATTTAATAATTAGTGTTGGTGATTTATATAACATCCTATCCCAAATTGGTGACCTCGACATTTTAAAAAAACGTAAGTACCGTTGCCGTTTTCTCGCGACGCGAACGTCCGTTTCGTTGTTTACGTTTTGTCTCGCCGCCATTTTCGCCGCTGCGTTCGTATTTTCCAATTCCGCTCTCGTAACCGCGTTTATTAATTGTAAAATATGACAAGTCACAACGTAAACGATCAACTTACAGCACTACAAGAACAAAATGCACTTCTGCAGTCTCAAGTGCAACAGCTCTTACAACAAGCAACGCTGCCATTAGATAACGCCGTTCATCGCGTAACTGTGAAGTTCCCTCCATTTTGGCCTGACAAACCAGAGGTATGGTTTGCGTAAGCGGAAGCACAGTTCGCTTTGGCAAACATAACACAAGACACGACGAAATATAATTGTATTGATTGTATAGGTCCATGTAATTTTATTTCAAAATGTACACTCATATAAACAACAATTTTGGTATTTCTTTCATACATCATATAGACTCTATCTAACTCGTGTTTATTAATTGCCTCTATATCAATAGATAAATATAGAAAAATACAAAATATTAAATTTTTATTATATATATATTTTTTTTTTGTTAAATGGTTTGTAAAGCCTCACATGATTTTATAATAATTAAAAAAAAAAAAATAATAAATAAAATATTTATTGAAATTAAAATATAATTTTACCAATTAAATAGGTATTTTTCAAGGCAGCAATTTAAAAATATTAATTTTGGGGGCTTTAAATTGGTTTAATATGAAAAATGAATACCACTTGATTTTTCTTTTTCTGGAAATCCACGTGCTAAATATTTCTATATTATAATTTATTTACTATACATTTATTCTAATTAAACTGGAATAAAACTAGTTACATAAGAAGCATACATAATATTTTCTATCTAAAACACGATTAATAATGTGGGTATTCGATACCATTTACATGCTGTGTCACGGGAATAGGTCTATAAATAGATTGGTTTTTCTTGACGCAAGATGTGTGTGGGAAAGTTTTCTTTCGATACGCTAGATAATGCCATTTAGTAATCACTATGGAACATTGGAATGTCGTTCACCGAGTGTTCGCGTACGACGTATTTGTGAAAAAGAATGAATCAGTAGTGAAAGTGCAGCGTGCGTTCCAAATTTACTTCAATATCAGACGCTGATTTTGATCAGTACTGTTCCTGATCGGAAAACAAATATGAGATTGGTCACTACTTTTCGAACAACGGGAATAATTACAAAAAAAACCACTTGGCCCCGTACATACTGTAATAACTCCCGAAAATACGAAAAGGGTAAGAGCCGCTGATGTTCGGTGCGCAAACAAACTCGGGCTTTACAAATCAATCGTTCTTCCGTTCAACGTATGGTAAAACATGTGATGAACTTCCATCCTTATAATTTAACAATCGTTCAACAGTTAAAATTCACTGTGTCGCGCTATCGACGGTTAACCGATAGTCGGTTAAGTACGCCCTCACGCTATGCGTGCGAACTTTGATTACAATTATACCCAAATCAGGTGTGAAAAATAATATGTAAAGAGAAATAGTCATTGATTGAAATAACTGTTCCTTATATTGATATTTGCCAACTCGGCATAACGAAATAAATTGAATAAAACATAATATAAAGTAATGTACAAGTAACGCGATACAACTACGCGACAAAAACAAAACATAATATAATATAATGTACAAGTGACAAAATAAATTAAAAAAACTTTTAACCACGATCACACTGATTAACATCAATGTTCAGAATTTGCAGTACAGATGCTCTCGTTGTTTGAGATAAATGAAGATATGTTGTTTTTTGTGAAGGTTGAAGTTAACTTTCATCTTGACGCTTTTGTAAGTAAGCATAATTACCGCAATTATGTTGCAGAAAACCCTCAAAGCGTCCAAGAACGACTATTGCATAGCCCCAAAGTGACTGTTTGGTGTGCAACACCAAAGAAACTAATGATCGGTCCTCAATTTTTAAGGAACAATGACACACGGGGACTGTTAATAGTGCTCGTTACATTGACATTCTTAACAATTTCTTAAAACCGAGTTGCGCAAAAGAAGACGAACTATCAGTCCGTTACCTGTTTGGTTCAAGAAGATGTTGCAGCTCCTCACACTGCCACCGCTACAATGAACGTCGTACGTGAGATGTTTCCCGGTTGCTTTATTTTACGTTTTAGAGATACGCATTGGGCTCGTAGGTTACCTGACTTGATGGTGTGTGACTTTCTTTTGGGAATATCTTAATTCACGTATTTATTAAACAAATCCTCGTACATTAGATGAACATAAGAATACAATAATAACTGAAATTTCATTAATATACGAAAGTTTACTTGGACGCATTCACTCAAATTTTTTGAACCCACGTTCTTTGTGTTAAGAACGTGATGGGAGTCATATGTTCGATGTTATTTATAAAATTTTAAATGGCACTTATTTAATAAAATATAACATATTAATAAATAATTGTACGTCTAAAATATCCTGAGTTATATCTAATTGTTTTTGTCCCAATTCCCGTGACGGTGATTAAATTAATTTACTTAACATTTAACATATTCCAATGGTATTTTGTTTACATGTAGGTACACTATTTATTCTTATCTTTTTATGTGGGGCCCAAAACTTTTGCTTTTGCAATGCGCATGATGATAATTTTAATATAATTTGTCTATTATTCATTTTGTAAATATTTTATGATAATCTAACCATTAGGAATATTTAACACACTCTATATATTTTTTTGATACTATGGTTTGTATAGAAATTGGTAAGTTTCATTCAAAATTTGAATTCAAATTTAATACCATTTGGATTAAAATTAGTTTTTAAATATTTAATATTTAAAAAATATAATTTCACTAATTAATTCGACATTTCCTCATTAACAATTCAAATTTTAAGTCATATATTAAATATATTATTAATGTAGTTAATATATTAAATCACAAATTTCCTGGAAAATGTTATTATTTAATTTCTTAGAATATCATTCATACTGTTGGGAACAGAATTCAAACTTAAAAATACGCGCGCGCGCGCCTTTAACTACCATTCCATTGCCACCTTTGAACCCACGTGATTATCGTGGTCATCGCGATATGTCGTCGCCGCCTGGGCAATGGATGTAGTGGGAGCCGCCGTCACGAAGTTTTTTTTTCGCTTCGTCTCGCGCGCCGCCGTCGTCGTATGTGGTTGTCTGCCTCGTCTCGTCTTTTTTTTCTCACACAAAAAAAGAGTACATTTACCTTTTTTTTCGGCTCTTGCCATAATCTTTTTTTTGTCTTTGCGTCGGTCCGACCACTCGCGTTTCGCACCGTCGCCGGCCGACCAGACCACGCTTAATCGCGGTAGTCACGTCGCCCGCGAATTATAATCGGCCGCGTCTACACACGCCGTTTTCGCAATCGTCACCGTCGTCGTGTTTCCAGCCTTGCAGCCTCCACATTCAGTCGTCAGATCTAATCAGGTCGTATCCTGTCATATTATTACCGAATGTTGTCAATCGATTAACAAAATTATGTTCCGTTAAATATATTAACGCTCAATATATTATATACTTTGTTATACAAATTATTATATGTTTTTTTTTTTGATTCATAATACGTTTGTGTAAATTCTATTATTTCTATCTTTTACGCCTGTTAGTTTTTCTATACAGTCCACTCAAACGGTTTTTATGTGCAACCGCATGCCGCACACATACAATTTTACCGATAATTTCCGATATCACTTTAAATTGTATTTTTATACATACCAGGCACGCCCGCAGAGATGTAGATCACTAGGTGCAAAATATTTTTAGTGTCAATATAAGCTGTGGGGGCTACAAATTAAAGTAAATAGTAATAATTATTAAGTAATAGTACTAACTAGTAGTAAAATGTAAGAGTAAATACTTATTGTTTATTGCCTATATAAATGTATCTAGAAAACTTACGTTCCTATATTGTTCCTGTGTCTTTATTTTTTTGTTAAAGAAACTTGTTATTTTTAATAAATTTCGTTTATTAGACATATTTTCAAAAGTCAAAACATAGGCATCGAAAGTCGTAACTCGTAATAATAAAATAATACCACAATATTACATATCACGTTTATTTAAAGTGATAATGTGATGTCAACATGAGTAAAATTAAAACACAAATGTACAATAATAGTTATAAAATCATAATATTTCATACAGTATGTCAGTATACACAAATGCCAATATATATGAGTTGCTCGAACATACCCAAAATAAATAATAGTGTACCACAAAATAGATATCAGATAACGAAATTAATAATAATATCATTAGTGACCAAAATAAATGTATTAATAGACGCGTGGTTAGACGGGACTGTACCCAGTACTAAAGTGCGACAGACGACGGTTTTTCAGAATAGCCAGAATAGGTATTTAATATTTTTACCGTATTAGGAATAATCATGGGCATAAATTATAAATTAACAGAGAAGGAATTTTTTATATTTTATCACTTATTTGAAAAATCCAAATTATGAAAATTCTCAAGTGGTGCATTTGCACCACCTGGCCCCCCCTCCGGGTGTGCCTGATACATACATAAAATATTGTATGTATAAAAATATATTACATGTATAATTTATTTCGACAACGGCATATCAAATGATATCGTAATAAGCTGGCAGTACAAAGCATTAAGTATATTAATTTTTTTTCTAATATTGTGAATTGATTTAGCCAATATTTTAATTGAAATTATACGGTTTATTCTTATATAGTTAGAATAAATATTACTATATATATAAATTATTTCTTAAACACCAGACGTTCTCATGTGATGTATGGTTCATAGTGAAAAAAATGTCAAGTTTATTCGTCAGATATGACAATTCTATTTTCGTACATTTTTCAAAAGATTTTATATTTTTGTGTAAAATTAAAAGTTTTGTAATAATTCTTTATAATCTGCTATATAAAAATAGAAATATATATTTTTTTTATTGCAAATTATTAGTAATCTAAGAATACGGTTTGTACAATTACATTGACATTTCCCACATCTAATGAAATTGAATTTTTTCAATGATATTTTTGTTTATATACGTATACAAAAATACCATACAGTAACTATAAATTCTTATTTTGGATTTTGTTTATGGAATATTTAGCTCAGAGTATGTATAATCAAAAATTCAAATTTATATGAAAAGAATTTGAAATATATCTCAAATAATTTACTAAATATGTTTAATATAATTTAATTGTTTATTAAACATAAATAATTAAATGATTAATAAAAAATTAATTCGACAGTTTCCAATAAGGCACTTTTGAAATATACAAAATTCATTGCACTGAAATGTAATGCTAATAAACAAAAATAATATCATTAAATATCATGTATATCATTCAATGCAATCTACTAATATTTATTTAAAGATTAATAAATGTATTATTTATTCGTCAGTTGTTATAACACAATGTTCGTAATTTAGTTTCAATATACTTTTTAAAAGATTTATTAATTTTTTAATATTCAATATTGTATCACTTTCTTATCATCTGTTATATTGACTGAAAATGTAATTACACTTTCTATCTCACTGGATAAAAAACTAGAAAGTAAGTTTATTTTTAAATTACAAAAATTACTTTTAAAGATCATATTACAAAACCTCCGTATTATTTATTTTTATAATATATTATTTTATCGCTTTCGTGATAAACATTTAAAAAAAGATATTATTATGTTTAATTGGTGAATTTATTAATTGTTTCATTGTTTAAATATATTTGTTTTTCATAGAATTATTCTAACCTTTTGCAATATTCAGTGCAACGGTTTTTGCGCGCGCTAAGTAAAAAAAAATAAAACGCGGTTGGGAGGGAGAGTGTAAATTATCTCGGACAACAATGTTCCTATAAAAACTCATGTAAAACGGCTCAAACTTTTGATCTCGCTTCACTATAAAACTATTGAATCAACTGACTTCTAGTTTGTGTCAAAACATTAAAAATGTTACTGGGAAGCCCCTTTTTCTAATTTCATGCCAATCGGTTTAATAGAATAAAAGTTATAGGCTTTTATGTTCATAATTTTTACCAAAAAAAGTTAGCGTTATGCTTCAGTCCCCCACTCTACTTTCTTTCATTCACGATACAATTTAATATTATAATAGATGGGAGTAAACTCGGAGACCGAGTGCCGAGCGCCGCGCTTCTCGTACAGTTATTAAACAATTGTCGTTATTGATTGTTGTCACATTATTACTTAGCGCACGCGACGACCGTTTGTTAAAAAACACTGTTAACAACACGACTGTTTGTTTTAAACCTCGACCGCGTGGTTTTATATATATACTTAAAAAACAACAATAGTAAACCTAAACAATATTTATTCATATGGTTACAAATTTGGAAAATCATAATGAAAAAATTAACTTATCATACACAGTTTGCCTATATCATTATTAACAATTGATAACAATTGATTGAATTAACAATCACATCTTATATCCCGAAAAATAATAAAGTTGTTATATTACTATCCATTTTGCACAATGATGCTTCAATCGATCAGGACATAGGATATCTATAAAAATCAAACATGATTATATTTTACAACCAATCCAAATATGGCGTTGATAGATTATATCTAATTTATAGTCAATATGACGTATCAAGGAATCCTCGTCGTTGGCCGCTTACTATATTTTTTAGTCTAATCACTATGTCATTTATAAATGTTAATAATATGTATAATTTTGACAATACCGACAAAAAATTAAAAAGATCAAAATTTTTTGGAAACATTGGCTTTACAGCCAATGAAACCGAATATGGAAAAGCGTATTAAAAATGTAAAATTACCAAAACACACAAGGAGTCGTGGTATGCAAATATTAGTCCTCGTTGATGATGAACCTCGTGTGTCTAAACGTCTAAAGGGATTTGTCGGTGTTATTTGTTTGGACGAGTAAAAAACATAAGTACGAGGGAATCATGTCAACAGTTTTCGCAATCGTCACCGTCGTCGTGTTTCCAGCCTTGCAGCCTCCACATTCAGTCGTCAGATCTAATCAGGTCGTATCCTGTCATATTATTACCGAATGTTGTCAATCGATTAACAAAATTATGTTCCGTTAAATATATTAACGCTCAATATATTATATACTTTGTTATACAAATTATTATATGTTTTTTTTTTTGATTCATAATACGTTTGTGTAAATTCTATTATTTCTATCTTTTACGCCTGTTAGTTTTTCTATACAGTCCACTCAAACGGTTTTTATGTGCAACCGCATGCCGCACACATACAATTTTACCGATAATTTCCGATATCACTTTAAATTGTATTTTTATACATACCAGGCACGCCCGCAGAGATGTAGATCACTAGGTGCAAAATATTTTTAGTGTCAATATAAGCTGTGGGGGCTACAAATTAAAGTAAATAGTAATAATTATTAAGTAATAGTACTAACTAGTAGTAAAATGTAAGAGTAAATACTTATTGTTTATTGCCTATATAAATGTATCTAGAAAACTTACGTTCCTATATTGTTCCTGTGTCTTTATTTTTTTGTTAAAGAAACTTGTTATTTTTAATAAATTTCGTTTATTAGACATATTTTCAAAAGTCAAAACATAGGCATCGAAAGTCGTAACTCGTAATAATAAAATAATACCACAATATTACATATCACGTTTATTTAAAGTGATAATGTGATGTCAACATGAGTAAAATTAAAACACAAATGTACAATAATAGTTATAAAATCATAATATTTCATACAGTATGTCAGTATACACAAATGCCAATATATATGAGTTGCTCGAACATACCCAAAATAAATAATAGTGTACAACAAAATAGATATCAGATAACGAAATTAATAATAATATCATTAGTGACCAAAATAAATGTATTAATAGACGCGTGGTTAGACGGGACTGTACCCAGTACTAAAGTGCGACAGACGACGGTTTTTCAGAATAGCCAGAATAGGACGTCTGTGAAGTTGGCCCCCCCACTTTGTCCCACAATGTTCAAATTAGTACCAAAATTTTGCAATTTTTTTGCAACTTTAGGCATGTCTCGGGAAAAAATTTGCAATTCCTCGAAAACCGCGTAATGTTCGAAAAACATCTGGGGGGGCCAACTTCACGCAGCCCCCCCACTTTGTCCTACAATGTTCAAATTAGTACCAAAATTTTGCAATTTTTTTGCAACTTTAGGCATGTCTCGGGAAAAAATTTGCAATTCCTCGAAAACCGCGTAATGTTCGAAAAACATCTGGGGGGGCCAACTTCACGCAGCCCCCCCACTTTGTCCTACAATGTTCAAATTAGTACCAAAATTTTGCAATTTTTTTGCAACTTTAGGCATGTCTCGGGAAAAAATTTGCAATTCCTCGAAAACCGCGTAATGTTCGAAAAACATCTGGGGGGGCCAACTTCACGCAGCCCCCCCACTTTGTCCTACAATGTTCAAATTAGTACCAAAATTTTGCAATTTTTTTGCAACTTTAGGCATGTCTCGGGAAAAAATTTGCAATTCCTCGAGAACCTTACAATGTTTGAAAAACTTCGGAGAGTTCCAAATTTACGTGGCCTTTCCTTTTTGTTCCACAATGTTCAAATTAATACCAAATGTGTAATGAAATTATATGATTATTTGAATAAAACTAGGTTTAAACACCGAAGAACGACAATTTATAAGTGTTCATACAACATATACCTATTATTATATATATGTATTAATGTCTGTAATTTCCAAACAAATATTTATTATTGTGTATATGGGAAATAAAATTGAGAACATTATAAAACATTTTACATTTATATTTTACTAGCTGAATTACCCGGCGTTGCCCGAGTTATATTGTTCTGTTAGCTTTTAAACCTTTTTTTGTAAAAATAAAAAATAAAATTTTTATAAAATTCTAAATAAAATAAAATCGATAAAATTCGATTTATCAAACCTAACCTAACCTGACAGTCAATATTTATGAAAAAGAAGATTTACTTACATCATTATAAAACCTGATCATTAGTACCAAAAAATATCTTTTTTTTTTACATTATTTCTTTATATACGATGTTCTTTACCATTTTAGAGGGAGTTGTCAGCACAACCAAGCTATGGGGTGAGCTCACACATGAGGACGCTACGTAAAGCTGACCATGGGAGAAACAGTCCTTTCTACACCCCTTTAGGGATGGAATTTTGTAAAATCCTTTCTGAGTGTTCGCCTTCGTTATATTAAGAACCTCTGTGCAAAATTTAAAGTATCTAGACCCAGCGGTTTAGGCTATACGTTGATATATCAGTTTATCCTTTTATATATATATACTCGTATATATATATATATATATATATATAAGATAGAACAAAGTAGTCATTTTATAGAAGTGCCTATATATTTTATTAATATACCTAATATGTATATAATATAGCCCAAAAAATCTATTTTTTAACATGTTAAGCTACAATGCTGAAAAATTGATCGAGCTTTAAAAAATATTCGGAATACTTTTAAAAATTATTTTAAATACTATATTAAGTGTTTCGAAAAAAATTATTTAATAAGTATTTAGAATAATCATAAAATATCCTGAATACATTGTGCATTTCAAATACTATATTCGAAATATTACCCAAATTTGTATTTTCTGAATTTAATCTCAATTTTATTATTTTTAGTGAAATATATAAACAAATAACAATAGGCAATTATACTATAAAAAGTAATTTCATAGCATAGGTTAATCAACATTAGTAATAATTACATTAAACACGATATAAACTTTGAATTTATTATATATTTATTAAATGTATGTAAAAAAAACCACTAACAGTTTTTGTTGTTTTATTTAAAAATGAATGTACACTAAACAGTGAGGATTAGCCTTTTTATCACCTGCTGAAGAAAATTTCTTTATTTTCTTCTGAAGATCATTGTGTGTTTCCCATGTACCATCACTTCTTCGGATGTATGATATGTAATGATCCATTGCATATGCTACGATGCCATAAAGTATATATCTGAGAAAATGTAAAATGTATGCACATTAAAAAATTATTTTGAGTTAATTACAGTACGTGTATGATTAAAAAATATCAGATGGTAGATATCATAAAAGTAAATAAATTACCTTGCATTGTCAACAAATAATTCCAATGGAAATTCGTGAAGAGATATTTTTTGATTTTCGGTGAAAACATCAGTTTCAATGAATAAATGTTGTTGTATAATTCTTTTCGAAATAACTGTTCCTGAACAATGAGTTAATGAACATTTTTTTTCTTTTGGAGATATATATGCGTTTAATGCATTATTTAAATTTTGCAAACTGTCTTGCAATTGAACGATTATTGTTGGACTTGGTATATCTCTGATATCATGGTCATCATTTGAACAAATCATATGCTCATTAGCTGATGGAGCTGTTTTTAATAATGTTGTTATAATAAATAGTACATTGCATCTAGCATCTATCATTTTAATATTATTAATACTATCTTGTTCTTTGAAAACATTTTGGAGTATATTTAAACGAGTCATATAGGATATTTTGTTTGTGCCATTTATTGCCAAATTTTTACAAAAAAGTAAAAGAGTATTATCACTAGAATCAATAAAGGCTCTGTATTGAGGATGATCTATGTAAGCCATCGAGATGATAAAAACAATAGAGTCAAAAGGGCAAGTGTTATTTAATATGTATTTTGTCTTCATTTTACTTAGAGGGGTTGTAACATTACCATTCATCAATAATGTGTTCAAATGGGAACGTGTTTTTCGATTTAAAATTTGATCAATTTCTGGAGTTGATTGCATGTACATCGTCAGTCTCGGTTTTTTCAAACTAGGTTGCTTAAATTTTGGACAAATTTCTTCTTCTTCACCTTTACCACGCCAATTTTCTATTGCGTTTAAAGACGTTTTCGATGTTTCGGAACCACTACTATCAGATTCATCAAACTGAGTATTATTTACGACACAATCTATTATGACATTATCATTATTAACACTTGATTTTCCAAAAAAAATTGAAGAATTTTTTGAAGTTTCAAAGTACTGACTGTTTTGTTCATCAAGAATAGTGTTATTTACAATTGGTGTTTTATCAACTACGGATTCAGAAAAAAATGATGTATTCAGCAATTCATTTTTTATCTGTGAACTTCTAAAAAGCTTACTATTACTATTAATTGATATTAAATGTTTTGCAACAAATCTATCTGCAGTCATAGGTTTACTATTAAAACGAAGAATTTTCGTTTTTAATTCCCCAAAATCACTCTCAACAGCTGCTGAAGAAGCGATTTGAAATGAGGATTTAAATTTTGATGACATAACTCCAGTCCACAGAGGAAAATATTTGCACAGTCTCATTACATCTTTCACAAGATTGGGGAGGTAATAAGCTGAAATGCGATTTCCTTCTTTATTAGCATTGTCAAGAGATGTCGCCTCAATATTTTTCAAAAAATCTACAATGCAACTCGGAGTTTCTTCATGTTCAATTTCTATCTCATAATGTGTAATATTATCATTTACTTGGTATTCATTTTCTTCATTATACTTAATACCTTTAATTAAATCCAAAATGTGTTTTCGACATGATTCGGATGGGGAGATACTATTATCAATTAACCAACCATCTTTTTCACTCATCATTATAGTCAATAAAGACGTTAAAATACTTTTAAATTCTTCAATATCACTTGATGTTAATAACAAACGCAATCCTCTTACATAAAAATGTTTAAGATGTTTGTTTTTTATGCCAGTTATAGGTTTTAAACGACAAAATATCTTCATCATATGAGCAACATCAATACGTATGAAACATTGAGGTATTTGTTTCTTATGTTCTACTAATATGCTAAAACAAATACTTAAATAAGACCGAAGACTATTTCCATCACAAAATGCTCTAGACATGGCACCTAACAGAGCTAAAGAAAAATCACTGACAGCTTCATTTGGTGGTTTTATTCCAGAGTTAAGCCAATGACTAAGCCAGTTGTATATCGTAATACCATCATGCTTTTCAGATATCATCTGTGTGATCGGTATCTGTCCATATTCAGTGTTAATAACGGCTTCATACAAAAATATATGACTCGATAATAAATTAAGTGTTGAACGTTTAATTTTTTTTACTAATCCACCAGTTGCATCAATGGAGATTTTTGAGTATGTTTTGCATAAATCTTTATAAATGACTAATTGATGGGTGCTCCAATAATGCACAAGCAAAGGGTCGATGCCAATTGAGTGTATTGAACCAGAAAATTGAGAATTATGCTTTAACTCAACTAATGACTTGAAAGGACATTTTTCTGTAATATTCAATATGATGTCTTTATATTGTTGTTTAGCTTTACGAAGAACTGAAAGATCGTATAAATTTGGAGGGGAAATGCGACCAAATTCCATAGTAGTAACATTTTCCCGTCTCCAGTTACATGCTAGATCTTTTAAAAGTTGTTTTCCAATATCAATTCGTTTTTCTCCCTGTAAAGGCCTCTTACTTATATGATCTAACTCACTTCCTTTAGTATCTTTTGTTCGGATATTGACATAGAGTGGACTTCCATTATCAGGTTCATTTTCGCACCAGCCAAATAAATTAGAATCACAATCTTTACACTTTGCATAAAATGTAAGAAAATTTCTGCTTTGTGTTTTATCAATCGATACTTTGTTTCGCTTGTAAATAAAGTTACAGGGTAGTTTATGCTCCTCTATAAATGCATCATTTATTATATCCGACCATTTATTTTGTTTTAAAACATTGTATTTTCTATTTTTATTCTTATTTTTATACTCAAGGTTTAATGGTTTAAACTCTAAGTACTTCTCAAAAGAAATTTTAAAACGAAACAAAGTTGTTTCACAATTATCAACTTTTTTGTTATCAAAGAGTTCAAAATCTGTCTCTATTTCCTCGTCTTCAATATTTTCTTCGTATGGCTCATTATCACTTGATAAATTTTCTTCATTAGTGGTCTGATTTGTAATATTAAGAATTTTCTTTAATTTGGTTTGGTATTCATGTCGATTTTTGTAAACAGAAATAAATAAATTTAATGGTGTGATTTTGAAATTCAATTGTTTTGATATTTCCTCCCATATTGTATGTGTATTTGATTTTAATTTTTCATTCTCAAATATATTATACTTATTTTCCTCAAGAACACGAAAAACAGTCTCTGGTTCAACCGCTGCCTTACGTCCTCTCTTCTATAATAAAATTGATACTTGAATTAATTATATTAATATAAATATAATTGTGTATATATATGTAGGTGTGTACTGGTTGATGCTGTAACGCACCTCCTTCTATAACGCCGCGCTCGGGCGTTCAAAAAGGGTGGTCGATATTTATACCTATTCTTATCCAGTTAAGGAGCAGTCGGCTGGCTATTTCCTACTACACTAACCGGTCTTTTGAACCGGGTCGTTGAAACGATATAAATAAAGTTTTCTAATTTATATTTAACAGGTCCTAGAAACTATGACCTGCGTTTGTCTCTTTACACAGTAGCAAACACGATCTTTTCAACGAGTAATTTATTAAATCAAATTAAATAAATAAACAACATATAAATATACACTATCACCTGAGTAGTCCGATGTTGGTTGGTTCCACAGGTGAAGCGGAGCACGAGTCCTAGCGGTTGATTATAATGATTAATAAAATACAACGGCACTATAAGTGAGATTTTTCAGTTACACGTTTAAATTGATACGTAAAAATATAAAATATAATATTTAAAAGATTAATAAGAGACTAGTTGTTGCTGCTAGCTCTGTTAGACTCGAACTCACTGACAGATAAAAATATGTATTGTATCAAGGCATATGGTCTCGTGCTCACGTCACTGTGTTTTTGCCTACTAAGGTAAAATGCGACGTGGTACTGTTATAGTGACGATTCAGTGAAATTGTATCGTTACAATGCAATTGCTAGTTGGACGTTTTTTTTAAAAAAAAAAAGAATAAAATTTCAATATTTAACGTATTAATGTCAACTGAACTAATTACGGCAAAGAAAATTAATAAACATATACAACACTATAGCAATACAAATCTACAAAATGACACAACGCGACGACACAATAGCACGGACATACAACATCACACTAGAACACAAATCACTTAACTTACCTTTATAAATGCCATTTTAATAATTTAATTATTTGTATTAATAATTTTACCGCAGAGCACTTGCATTTCACTGTTTGATGTTGTTCAATCAGAACACGAAAGACAAATGATAAAATTGAATAATGTAAAGAAAAACAAAATATTGTAAACTCAATTACCCAAATAATTATTGCTAAATGTACCAAAATAGAATAAACATAAAATTACTTTTAGTGTAATTATATTCTAATATATATCATTAGTTTATCAACATAAGTTAAAGCGATACAGGATGCGGGCGGTGGTACACGTGAAATTTCAATATTAGGCACACATTAATTTGTTTGCCCATTGGCCTATCTACAGCAAACAAAAACCGATATTTTTAGAAATGTATAGCTCTTTCCTTTTAAGACTTATATATTGTTTTGAAATATTATAAAAAAAAAAATTGTTGAATTGTGTAAAATTGTATGATCAGCGATCACCAATTTGAACATTGTGGAACAAAACGGAAAGGACACGTAAATTTGGCAATCGCAGATGTTTTCAAAACATTACGCGGTTTTCGAGGAATTGCAAATTTTTTCCCGAGACATGCCTAAAGTTGCAAAAAAATTGCAAAATTTTGGTACTAATTTGAACATTGTAGGACAAAGTGGGGGGGCTGCGTGAAGTTGGCCCCCCCAGATGTTTTTCGAACATTACGCGGTTTTCGAGGAATTGCAAATTTTTTCCCGAGACATGCCTAAAGTTGCAAAAAAATTGCAAAATTTTGGTACTAATTTGAACATTGTAGGACAAAGTGGGGGGGCTGCGTGAAGTTGGCCCCCCCAGATGTTTTTCGAACATTACGCGGTTTTCGAGGAATTGCAAATTTTTTCCCGAGACATGCCTAAAGTTGCAAAAAAATTGCAAAATTTTGGTACTAATTTGAACATTGTGGGACAAAGTGGGGGGGCCAACTTCACAGACGTCAGAATAGGTATTTAATATTTTTACCGTATTAGGAATAATCATGGGCATAAATTATAAATTAACAGAGAAGGAATTTTTTATATTTTATCACTTATTTGAAAAATCCAAATTATGAAAATTCTCAAGTGGTGCATTTGCACCACCTGGCCCCCCCTCCGGGTGTGCCTGATACATACATAAAATATTGTATGTATAAAAATATATTACATGTATAATTTATTTCGACAACGGCATATCAAATGATATCGTAATAAGCTGGCAGTACAAAGCATTAAGTATATTAATTTTTTTTCTAATATTGTGAATTGATTTAGCCAATATTTTAATTGAAATTATACGGTTTATTCTTATATAGTTAGAATAAATATTACTATATATATAAATTATTTCTTAAACACCAGACGTTCTCATGTGATGTATGGTTCATAGTGAAAAAAATGTCAAGTTTATTCGTCAGATATGACAATTCTATTTTCGTACATTTTTCAAAAGATTTTATATTTTTGTGTAAAATTAAAAGTTTTGTAATAATTCTTTATAATCTGCTATATAAAAATAGAAATATATATTTTTTTTATTGCAAATTATTAGTAATCTAAGAATACGGTTTGTACAATTACATTGACATTTCCCCACATCTAATGAAATTGAATTTTTTCAATGATATTTTTGTTTATATACGTATACAAAAATACCATACAGTAACTATAAATTCTTATTTTGGATTTTGTTTATGGAATATTTAGCTCAGAGTATGTATAATCAAAAATTCAAATTTATATGAAAAGAATTTGAAATATATCTCAAATAATTTACTAAATATGTTTAATATAATTTAATTGTTTATTAAACATAAATAATTAAATGATTAATAAAAAATTAATTCGACAGTTTCCAATAAGGCACTTTTGAAATATACAAAATTCATTGCACTGAAATGTAATGCTAATAAACAAAAATAATATCATTAAATATCATGTATATCATTCAATGCAATCTACTAATATTTATTTAAAGATTAATAAATGTATTATTTATTCGTCAGTTGTTATAACACAATGTTCGTAATTTAGTTTCAATATACTTTTTAAAAGATTTATTAATTTTTTAATATTCAATATTGTATCACTTTCTTATCATCTGTTATATTGACTGAAAATGTAATTACACTTTCTATCTCACTGGATAAAAAACTAGAAAGTAAGTTTATTTTTAAATTACAAAAATTACTTTTAAAGATCATATTACAAAACCTCCGTATTATTTATTTTTATAATATATTATTTTATCGCTTTCGTGATAAACATTTAAAAAAAGATATTATTATGTTTAATTGGTGAATTTATTAATTGTTTCATTGTTTAAATATATTTGTTTTTCATAGAATTATTCTAACCTTTTGCAATATTCAGTGCAACGGTTTTTGCGCGCGCTAAGTAAAAAAAAATAAAACGCGGTTGGGAGGGAGAGTGTAAATTATCTCGGACAACAATGTTCCTATAAAAACTCATGTAAAACGGCTCAAACTTTTGATCTCGCTTCACTATAAAACTATTGAATCAACTGACTTCTAGTTTGTGTCAAAACATTAAAAATGTTACTGGGAAGCCCCTTTTTCTAATTTCATGCCAATCGGTTTAATAGAATAAAAGTTATAGGCTTTTATGTTCATAATTTTTACCAAAAAGTTAGCGTTATGCTTCAGTCCCCACTCTACTTTCTTTCATTCACGATACAATTTAATATTATAATAGATGGGAGTAAACTCGGAGACCGAGTGCCGAGCGCCGCGCTTCGTACAGTTATTAAACAATTGTCGTTATTGATTGTTGTCACATTATTACTTAGCGCACGCGACGACCGTTTGTTAAAAAACACTGTTAACAACACGACTGTTTGTTTTAAACCTCGACCGCGTGGTTTTATATATATACTTAAAAAACAACAATAGTAAACCTAAACAATATTTATTCATACGGTTACAAATTTGAAAATCATAATGAAAAATTAACTTATCATACACAGTTTGCCTATATCATTATTAACAATTGATAACAATTGATTGAATTAACAATCACATCTTATATCCCGAAAAATAATAAAGTTGTTATATAACTATCCATTCTGCACAATGATGCTTCTATCGATCAGGACATAGGATATCTATAAAAATCAAACATGATTACATTTTACAACCAATCCAAATATGGCGTTGATAGATTATATCTAATTTATAGTCAATATGACGTATCAAGGAATCCTCGTCGTTGGCCGCTTACTATATTTTTTAGTCTAATCACTATGTCATTTATAAATGTTAATAATATGTATAATTTTGACAATACCGACAAAAAATTAAAAAGATCAAAATTTTTTGGAAACATTGGCTTTACAGCCAATGAAACCGAATATGGAAAAGCGTATTAAAAATGTAAAATTACCAAAACACACAAGGAGTCGTGGTATGCAAATATTAGTCCTCGTTGATGATGAACCTCGTGTGTCTAAACGTCTAAAGGGATTTGTCGGTGTTATTTGTTTGGACGAGTAAAAAACATAAGTACGAGGGAATCATGTCAACAGTGTTTCAAATGGGTGGGTCCGTATCATTTGAAATATATTTGCATTAAGTGTAGTGATAAAAACCAGATTGAAGAATTAAATTAAAATTAATCAACTCAAATATTTTTTTTTATGATTTAAAGATATAAATTGAAAAAATATAAAGTACTTGTTATTTTAATTTTTTTTTGTAATTTTTAATATTGAGCGTTTAGGTATACGCAAAATACTTAATTATTAATATGTTTGCAGAATAATATTACACAAATTTAATATTATTAAAATTTAAAAAACATATTGTAAATAAATTATTATTATTTCACTTTTAAGTGTAAATTGATATTCTAAAGTAAAAAATAAAAATATAATTTTACTCTTTATTTCAATAAATGTGTCAATATGTACTTAGTGTATGACTGTAATTAAAATTGTTTTAAATGATTTAAACCCATTAATACAATTTTTTTTAAAAAATGGATTAATACTCCAATCCACGCGACTACCAGCGACCTATTATAGCACGGAACTTATGTAGGGTTAAATCATTATTGTTATAATATATTTGAGTATCAGTAGTGTTTCAAATTATCACAGTATAGCGATTTTTTCTAGGAAGTAATAGGCACATTTAACTCTTTTTGTATGTCTTGGGTCCTCATGAGTCGGTGTTGAGCTTTGGTCGATGAAACGTTATATTATTTTGCGTAGGTCAAAAGGCAAATTTTTAGAATTAAGCCGTTGTAACAAAAATTGTCTACGTAACTCTTGCCAAAGAGATTTTAAATGTTGAAGTCTACTTATAGTTATATCAGTGGTGGCTTTATAAATAATTTGGCTATTTATACCGGCTATATTCATAGGAGAAAAGAATACAGTTAAAGGCCACCGGTAACTTATTCTTGCTACAGAATATTCAGCTTGCAGCTCATCTACTTCATCGACACCTCCTTTGGTAAAGTTACAAAACGTAATTACTTCGGAATTACGTTGTTGTCCGGTCTCTACATCAATATCTTCTTGGTTATGCATGGTTGCCCACATAAGTACATTTTTTCTTTTTTAGTATAATATGTGATACTAGCAAACACTCCTAACAATAGCAAAATTTATTATTATTTACTACTCGTTGCTTTGTATCTAAAAACTGTAGAGGTGTTTCTCTTTTATTTTTTCTAATCGTTTCAACCATAAATATTTTATGAATTTTCAGAATCTGTTGCACTATTATCTTGGTTATCTGGGCCACTTGGTTGTTTCTCCACATAAACCTCCATACTTGCTGTATAAAATAATGGAGAATCTACGAGTGAAAATACTTATATGCCATATCTGTTGGGAATATATTGGCGAAAATTACATCTTCCGCTGCAACCTTCTAGTATCTCGTCAATATTACGGACAGTATAATTTAGTTCACAACGATCAACAAATTCATCAAAGATAGATCAAATAGGTGCTAGTTTACCAAATTTTATCCTTTCACTACGAGCATTTGTATTATCGAACTCTAATGCTCGTAATAATAAATAAAAACGCGTTTCAGAGATAACACCTCTAAAAAAATTGATGAGAAGCCATCATTTGACCAAAGGTCGAATAAATTCAGGTGATTACTTCTCATCAAACCAGCTATGCACAAAAGACCGAACATTGCTCAAATTTCTTCTACACTTGTATCCAAACATCACGTCCTCATTCATAATTTAATCTCAATTTTGCCAAATAAATGTTAGTACACGTAACAATTTCTTAAATAGCGTTGCCAGGAAAGAAATGTGACCAACATTCTACAATTGTTTTTACATTTCGCGCATTGGGATTGACTCCCGGTAAGTGAGTAATTATATTATGCTAGGCAGTACAAACGTTGCGTGGAAGTGGATACCATTATTAGGAGAAGGTAAACCAATAGCAAAAATGGCATCAGGCCGTTTACAAAGATGGGCATTTTTCCTTTCTGGTTTCAATTCCAAAATTTAGTATGTAATAAGCGCAGACAGTATTATACCAGATAGTTTATCTAGTTTAAATAATATAATACGTGAAAGTAAAATTGATAACAATAGTAACATAGATGTGATAACTAGGATAATGGAGATTTACCTTTTAATATTATTCAAATTAAATCAGAGAGTATCAAGAATTAATTATTACAAAGATAATGAAAAATTAAAAAAATATTTGGACCGAGGAAACATCTATTGTATTAAAACCTTTTTTCAATCGTTAAATGGAGCTCAGTATTGAGCTCATATATTGATATACGGATACATATCAGTTACATCTCAAAAGTTAACTTAATTATTGTCAAAAGAACTGCATAGTTCACACCTTAGCATAGTTACGATGAAATCTATTGCCCGTCCTTTATTTTGATGACCGTCATTAGATTTTGACATTGACCAGTTGGTTAAGAATCGCAAGATAAGTTTACAGAAGAGACCAGAACTACAAAACTGTATTTTAACTAAATGGCCTAAATCATCATATGTTTTTGAAAGAATAGGCATTGATTATGCAAGTCCTATTAATAAAAATATAGTATAGCTAATAGTAGTTTTCATTAATTCTTATAGCAATGGCCTGATTATTTTGATGTTTCTAATTCTAACTCATTTAACACATTACAAAAGCTGAAAAAAATTCTTTCTAGATTTAGTCTCTCAGACACTATCGTTTTGACAATGGTATTAATTTTACATCTTATAAGTTTTATAAAATATAAGGCATCAAACATTTAACAATTCCTCCATCCTCCATTTCACCTTGTAAGTAACGAAACAGCAGAAAACTGTGTTAAATCATTTTAATTAGGATTAAATAAAGCTATACAAAGTGATAAAAACATTTCTATTTATTCCACTATACACAAATATTTATTCTGCTACAGCAACAGTGCGCATTGCACAACAGGATCCACACCTTCTGAATTATTGTTCAAGAGACATATAGGAAATATATATGATCGTATTAAAAACATAGATAGGAGTAATAAATCAATCATTAGAGAAATTAGGAACTACAAAGGTAAATTACATAATAAAACATTTGATATTCGAGAATGCTTTATGTAAGACATTATAGCAGACCTGATAAGAAAGGATAGAGTGCTTATGTAATAGATGAAAAAATAGAAAATTCTATTTATATTTGTAAAAATAAAAATTGCAATAATACTTTAAGCAACACATAGATCAAATTATTACAAGGCATTTTTATGATGAGATTGGTTTAAATAAGGATATAACCATGTATGGAAACAAAAATAAAGGGTATGATACAAGAGAAATAACAAAATTACAAAAAAATTAGCGTGTTAGGTTCGATGAAAATATCTCTAGTAAAAAATTTCTTGTGAACACAGACATTGAAATTATGAAACAAAATAAAATACCTGATAGAAAAAATATTATACCCACTAAGTTTAAGAATTATACAAATTAATTATTTATTATATTATGTTATACTAAATAATTAATACTATGTTTTATTTAAATTTTAATTTTTGCATGTTGTTAATTTATGTTATTAACTACTTCTTACTTTGTAAACAAATTTAATTTCTTCTATGTCAATGTAATATTTACACAAATAGTATTGTATATTATACTTGTATTGTTAATTATAAAATTATTGCAAATTTTAGTGTAGTGTTTGCAACACTATATTATCATGACATAAGATTTATTTTACACTGTCCAACCGAATTTGTTTTTTAGTTCTGATGTACAATGTCGTGTCGTTTTATTCTTTGTTCTGTTATAAAAATTATGCGCATGCCCGTATTAGTCATTAATATAAACAATAATATAAATCGTACTTCATTATTCTACTTAACTATCATATGAAACATTACACTTGTGGCGTGGACTGATTAACGCAATAATTAAATTCAAATGATACCGTCTTACAAGATAGGGTAAAACCCTAATTATTATATAACAAAACCACTTAATATATTAAAAAAATCATAAACACTATACTATAATTTTATATTTCTACTTATTATTATTCATGATATGGATTATTTAGGTGAAGGTATGTATAAATAAGAAATTTAAAATTTAATAGAAAACAATTTTAAATATATAAAAAAAATATCTAAAAAAAAATTGTTTTTTAGTCATTTACACATATCAATTTTATTTGACTACACATTCATTTTAATTAAACAAGACCAAGTTCATTGAATACCACATATACAAATATATATATATATATATTAGCTAAATTATGTAAATAAGCAATGAGAGCTTTTGCAGTATTCTGATATAAATAAAAATTATTCCAATTATTAAACTAATTCTTTAATTTATTCCAATGTTATTCGCCTAAGAATTATAACCTTTATTTATTATTTATCATTTCTTAATCTTAATAATTTATGTTCATGTATACCTGATGAATAATTTAATGTTTTTCACTATATACACAAAGATGCAAAAATGTCGTACCAACATAAGTTTTTGGAACTTTTAATACATAATATATATATATATATATATATATATATATATATATATATATATATATATACATATATATAATCGTAAATATAGAACAATAACTCTGTCACTCTTATTTTAATTTCATATATTATGTCATTCACACGTATTTCCTAAATTTAATTTTAATATTCCTTGTAAATCAATTATCAATTAGATATAAAAATGTATTAATAAACGAAGATGATAATTGTTATATCTACACGGGCAAAATTAAAATCTTTTTAAATAATATTTTTAATAATTTTTTTTGCACATTTATGTAAAAAAAATTAAAAAAAAAATCAAAATTCAAAGTTCAATCAAAATGTTTAATGCATATCTTTTTATTGGGTATAACATTTTGTTGTATTTATGTAAAAAAATTAAAAAAAAAAAATTTTAATGATTTATAAAGTAAACATCCATATAAATATTTTTATACATTATACGAGGTTAGGTTAGGTTAGGTTAGGTTAGGTTACGTGTTCACTTCCAATAGCGATGGAGGTAAGGTTCGTGCAAACTAACCTCAAATACTGCAGCGAAGCTTAGGATCTGTTCTGGGACTTTGTTGGGCGGGTGGACATCTCGGTCGCCCTCGTCAGCGAACCGTATGACGCCAATCGATCCGGTTGGCTCATCGATTCGTCTGGCGGGGCGGCTCTGGGTGTCCTCTCCTGTGGTCTCTCTCTCGGAGACCCGGAGATAGGCGACGGATACGTGGCAGCGACTGTAGGCGGCACCTTGCGCGTCTACAGTTGCTACGCGCCCCCTCGTCTGTCACCAACTGAGTTCGGACGGCTCCTGAGCTGCCTCGAGGTAAATGTGGCGGTCTTCCGGGGTACCGGAGTGGGGCTTGTTGTTGCAGGCGACTTCAACGCCCACTCCGCTGCCTGGGGAGACCGACGCACGGACCGAAGGGGCTCTGATCTCTGCGCGTTGGCCGACGCTCTTGGCCTCGTCGTAGTCAACAGCGGGTCGGTGCCAACGTACTTCGGGAGAGGAATGGGGTCGGTAGTCGACGTCACGTTAGCCTTCGAGGCCGCCTTCGGGAGACTTCGGGGGTGGACCGTACGCACGGATATCGAGAATTTCAGTGATCACCACCACGTGACCTTCTCGTACCGTGTCGAACGCCGCCAAACACCATCGGGCATTGCTGCCGGAGAGCCCTGCGCAGGTCGTGTTCATCCGGGCTGGAGAACAGACCGGATGGATTCCGATCTGCTCGCGGCCGCGGTGGTCGTGTCTGGGGGGTGGGGGCGTCCACTGCCCGAAGTTTTGCTTAACGGCTTTCCGGGCAGTGGGTGTATTGCCGATATTAAATAAAAAAAAAAAAAAAAAAAAAAAAGGTTAGGTTACGTATAATTCATTCCGGTGTTAACAGTCGCCGAGTGAGCATCGTTGTTCGCGTCGCTCTGCAGTTAATGTGTTTTTGCGTATGTATTAGTGTACCTTTTTTTGCGTTTGGGGTGTCAGGAGGACCGTCTGGAGACGGTGTTTCCAGATCTCCAGAGAGCGAGGAAATCGGCTGTTTTTCGGTGAAGTTATCGCCGTTTTAGTTTTTGCGTTTTTCTTTCCGGAAAGGATTCGAAAACACGCGATTTCTTGACGGCGGTTTGTCCTAGGGAGCTGTGAATTGTACCATCGGAAAGGGCTCGTCGTGGTGGGGATTTTGGTGTCACTCCTGCGGAGCTGGGACGGACTTCAGGGGCCAGGTGAGTGCACAAACTTGCCGCCGCGCGCGTATACATCCGCCGCCGCCGCCCGGCGTGTGCCAAAATCGGCCGTCGCGGACCGGCACGTTTCAAGGCCGTTTGCCACTGCCGCCCGCTCACCGTTGTGCACCACGTGAACAGCAAGTGTTCGACGTCGCGCGGAGAAACGGATCGAGGCACGGGACGCCCGCCTACCGGCACATCGTTGTTGCGCATTGGTTAACCCCAAGCGATGACGTCGTGTACACGTCTACCATCGGAGAAGTTGGTGTCCGCTGGCCCGGATGATAATGTCCATAAACGGGCAGGCGGCGCAAGACCGGCACAACCAGCAGAGGAGAGTTTGGTCACCGACTCTCTTCCCACTGGTGTGCGGACTAGGGCTAGGACAGCTAACAAGCCAGCACTTGGAGAGGAGGAGTTACTGAACGTGCTGCAGGGTTGTATTGTCAGTATGTCGGCCTATATCCACGACAACAGGAACGTGCACAAGGACTTGAAGGAATCAATTGAAAAGTCGTACACGCTTGTGACTCAGCTGGCAAAGCAAAGAAAAAATACAGCTCGCGGGCCGATCTCTCCCGAAGGCAATGGCATGCAGACGCCTGGATCAGACGACACAGGACTCCCGGCGATGAAAGTGGTGGAATCATGTGACGCGTCAACCGAGACCCCCTGCTGGTGGCCGTACGCCGATTCTAGGGCGGACAGCGTAGTAACTGCTAGACCGCGGCAAGTCGAAGACTCCTCGGTTTCGGGGGTGGATGCCGCTAGTGAAGTCTCCGGGGTCGCTGTCTCCTCGAAGGGGAAGAGGCGCAACGGGAAACAGGTGACGGTTAGGGAAGTGCCAGCTGGAGCTGCCAGGGCGCCTCCAACTAGTCATGATCCAGAAGAGGAGCCCTACACGCTAGTGACAAGGAAAGGTAAAAAGAACGACGCCACCTCCCTTCAACAGGCCACATCTAATAACGCTAACCAGAAACCATCAGAGGATGTAGGAAGAGTAGCCAGGAGGATTCGTCGGAAACTAGCTGCAGTCCTGGTCAAAGTGGGAGGAGCCCTCACCTACGCCGACACTCTGAGAAAAGTGAGGAAAACAGAAGCTGATTTCGACAGTCTGGGGACCAAAGTGACTTCTATGAGGAAAACCATATCAGGGGACCTTATCGTCGAGCTGACGAAGAATAATTAGTCTCTGGCGGCAGTTGACGTCCTAAGGGACAAGATTGCGGCGGTCATCCCCGACTCCAGCGTCAAATGCCTAAGGCAAACTTCCGAGGTGAAAATCGTCGACCTTGACGAGGCGACCACCAAGGAAGAGGTGCATGCGGCCCTACTCAAGAGCTCCAACGCAGACGGATCCACAATCAGCGTCACATGCATCTGAAGGACCAGGTCCGGGCAGCAGATGGCCACGGCAACGGTGCCGGTGGTGGTGGCTGATAAACTCACCCACGTCAACATCGGCTGGCTTCGTTGCCGGGTCCGACCTCGTAGGGAACAGCCCCAACGCTGTTATAAATGCCACAGCTTCGGGCACGGCTCCCGGCGATGTACCGGTCCTGACCTTACAGGGGCTTGCAGGAGGTGTGGCCTATCGGGTCACCAGGAAAAAACCTGCTCAGCTGGTGAGGATAAGTGTGTCGCTTGCGACCGCTTGGGACTCAACGGAGCGGTGCACCGTCCGAATTCGGGAGCGTGCGCGGCATGAAGGGCGGCATTCAAGGCCATCGCAAAAGATCAGAAATGATCAATTTTCTACAGATTAACCTCAACCGCAGCGCTGCAGCGCAGAATCTACTAGCTCAGACATCGGCTATGCTTGGGATTCACGTGCTTGTCGTCTCCGAGCCAAATTAGATTCCTCTCGACCGAAGTAGATGAATCCCCAGCGGTGATGGGCTCTGTGCAGTTGCACTAACGGCGCCCAGCAGTGTGATGATTAGGAAATATAGGAGTGGACTAAATTTCTCTTTGTTGCAGTTTGATAAAGCCCGAGTGTACAGTGTATATATCTCGCGCAACTGCAATCCGGAGGAATTTCTCTCATTCTTAAGAGACCTAGAAAGATCGATACGTGGGACCGACGAGCATCTGGACATCATTGTAGGAGGTGACTTCAATGCATGGTCGTTTGAATGGGGTTCCGAAGCCAACGATCACAGGGGCAGGCTACTTGCTGATCTCGCCGCAAGCCTCGACCTCACCGTATGTAACGCCGGCTCTGCCCCAACCTATAGCCGCGTCAATGCGACCACTATTATTGACGTGACCTTCGCAAGGCTGAGAACACCTAGTATGGTTAGCAATTGGCAAGTTCTCGATCACGCGTACTTCACTAAGTGATCACCAGTATATAAGGTTTGTCCTGAAGTCCCACGACGCAGATGAAGGCGCGATCGCACCATTGCGAGGGTGGGCTATACGTTAAATGGATAGGGTAAAGCTGGACGAATTCCTAGCCACCACGCAGCCTCCACGAGTACATAGCAACTCCATCTCGGCAGAGCAATCGTCTAGATTGCTCTACGAATACCTAACGGAAGCCTGTGACGCATGCATACCACCCAGGAAGTCTCTCGGCGGAAGAAAGGCAGCACACTGGTGGACGGATGAAATAGCCGAACTTCGAGGTCGGTGCTTCCGTGTAAGAAGACAATCCCAGAGAGCTGAACTAGGGTCCGGTCGCCAAGCGGCGCTGAGGCAAGAATATGTTGAGGCAAGGAAAGATCTAAGAAAAGCCATTCGCGAATCTCAAGCCAAGTGCTGGGCCGACCTGTGCGGTGCGGTGGACACCGACCCGTGGGGGCTACCCTACCGGATCGTCACCAAACGCATTGGTGGACGCCGTCCAGGAGCGGAGGCTCGAGGGAATGAGAGCGTCATAGCGGACCACTTGTTCTCGGTCCTGCCAACAGTGGATTGGTCCTGCCAGCCTTTCCATAACAACGAGGAAGGCGCCGCGGGGGATCTCCAGTGTTTCAGCTTGGCGGAACTAAACGAGGCCGGTAATAAGCTGCCTATGGGGAAAGCATGTGGCCCAGATGGTATCCCGAACGAGGTTGTCAAGATAGTACTCCGGAGGAGGCCGGAGCGTCTCCTTGAGACCTACAACGCATGCCTGCGGGACCAAATCTTCCCTCAGAAATGGAAAGTAGCCCGACTAGTTCTCCTGCACAAGGGGCCGGATAAGCTGATTGAACGACCTTCCAGTTTTAGGCCAATTGGCATGCTGGATACCATGAGTAAGTTGCTGGAGAGGCTTATCCTGGAAAGGCTTAGCCGGCACCTTGATAACAACGGCAAACAAGCGGAAAATCAGTTTGGGTTTATCAGGGGCCGCTCAACTGTGGACGCCATCGAGAAAGTCCTAGGTGCGGCGCGCGGGGCGGCGGCGGGAGCAGTACAACGTCGGGATTTATGCGTGGTGGTCTCCCTGGATGTTCGCAACGCTTTTAACTCGGCCCCATGGCTGAAGATCGACGAGGCTATACAAGGAATACGCAGTTATCTGCAGGACAGGAAGCTACTGGTGGGTGACTCACTCACCACGAAGGAGGTCACCTGCGGCATTCCACAGGGCTCCGTCTTAGGTCCAACCTTGTGGAACGTGCTCTACGACGGCTTACTGAATCTCAACATGCCACCGGGCGTTCAACTGGTGGCATTTGCAGACGACGTAGCAGTGGTAGGAGTAGCCAAAACGGGCGGCAAGGTGGCGGACCTCATGAATCCAGTTCTGGAATCCATTTCCAACTGGATGAAGGATAATGGTCTGAAACTCGCGCCGGATAAAACGGAAACCGTTGTTTAAACGGCGAAGAAAATCTACGACGAACCCCGGCTTAAACTTGAGGGACACGCGGTCCCGATTAGACGGCACATAAAGTACCTTGGAATACGACTGGACACGCTGCTATCTTTCAGAACACACGTCTTCATGGTCCGAAAAAGGCGTCGGCGGTAGCTCGGGCCCTAGGAATACTTATGCCGAATATTGGCGGGCCTTCACAATGTAAGAGGGCTTTGCTCATGTCAGTGGTGAAAAGTATAATTATGTATGCGGCGCCAGCTTGGGCAAGGAAGGCTACTAAGTTCAAATGCAATCAGGAGGAACTGAATCGCGCTCTGCGGGTAGCTGCTATCAGAATGACAGAGGGCATAACGCACGGTATCCACTGAGGCGGCAATGTTTCTAGCTGGCATTCCTCCAGGGGACCTGCTGGCGTTGTCCAGAGTCAGGAGAGGTTAAGGCGATCCATCGGTGTCCGCCACAGATAAGGAAAGAGGAGAGAGTCATAACCATCAACGTGAAAGGTGGAGACGCGGGGAGAAAGGCGAATGGACCCGCGGGTTCCCGATCTGGAGAGATGGTGAGCACACCGCAGCTCACCTTCCATGACACAGGCACTGTCAGGTCACGGTTGCTTTAGGTACCTGCACAGGATGCACAGGGCGGTCGACCCCAGTTGCCTTTACTGTGGCACCCTCGGACACGGCAGAGGATACACTGTTCGACTGCCTCCAATGGTCGGAGTTCCGCAGGCCTGTCAGAACTTGGGCGGGAGACCTGACCTGAGGATGTCAAGGACCTCCTGCGGTCCGGCGGACAGCCCGCCAGAACTCAGGAACGCGGTCAGCAGAGCTAGGGAGGCTTTTGGAAGGATGATGGAGGATATTATTCAGAAGAAGGAAAACGATGAAAGAGAAGCCGAAAGGTGGGCGGGCACGAGGCGCTAGGCTGGCGGGTGCAGCCACGGGGCCGTGAAGACCATCGAGGGAGCCACCGTTCGGATTAAATGGATAGCATGCGTTTGTGATATATTTTTACGCGGCCCTAGTGGCGTTTGTTTGTTATTATTAATCGCGCGGTCACTTGCGATAGGGCTAAGTATGTTTATATTTGTATATATTTTGTAAAAAAGGTTAGTATTGTCCTAATTAGCCTACAGTTTATTGTATATATTTTTGATTAAATCAACGATGGGTGACCAGGAGGAAGTAATGAATGGTTCCTCCCGGTCATCGATTCAACAAAAATAAAAAAAAATTACGTATAATTAATTTAGGAGAGGAAAAGTTGAATCAAAATTTTTAATGTATACCGTTTTCTAGGGTATGGCATGTTTAAGGCAATAAATTGACTATTTAAATTCTAGAACCTTACTTGATATGTTGAAACCCTATTAAATGCATTGCAAAAATATTTAGTATATTACACAAACCATATAAAACATAGTATTAAATATTTCTATACAATATTCATCTTTATATGGACTATATAGAAGCAAGTATGTATTTTCAAAAAATTAAAAATTTAGTAAAAAAAATTATTGAAATATATAACATAAAAAAAACATTGAAATTTTTTTGTTTAGTAATTTAAACATATTAATTTTATTAGACAACACATTCATATTAATTAAATTTGAATTTAATCATGGAATATTACAAAAATAAAATATATATAAATGATATATATAATATATATAAATATAAATATTAAATTTATTTATATTTATAAATATTTGTATCATAATAGAAATAAATAATAGGACCTTTTGCAATATTTAGATTTAAATAAAATTAGTTCTATATTTTATTGCTATATTATTGTTCAAAGAGCTATAATATTCATTTATTAATTATTATTAGTTAATCTAAATAATATGAGTTTGTGCATACATTATGAATAATTTAATGTAATTCATAAAACATACATGTAGATATGTCGTAGCAACCTAATTCTTTTGAATTTTAAATAATAATAATTATAATAATATTATATTATTGTTTTTATTGAAATATATTGAATGAAATCAAAGAGCTCATTAAAAATAAGGTTATTTGCATGAATCTAATTTAAATAGAATTATTTCTATAAGTAAAATACTATAATCTATTGCATGGTTCTTAAACTAACAGCTTCGTTATATATTTATTATTTATAAATTGTAGCTTTATTTATTGAGTTCATATACCTAATTATATATTTTACTTCTTTCCACTATTTAAGATGTAGAATTGTCGTTACAACCTAGTACATTAGAATTTTATATATGTAAATTATATTTTCCGACATATATACATATTTCATAATTGAATCAACAAAATTCTGTAACTGTGATAATTTTTCGTAATAAAGTAGGATTTTTATTAATAAATAAATATATATATATATATTGACCAATAGCTCGTCACTTTATGTCAATTTCATATATTATGTCATTCACCATATTTGCCAAACATATAGTACCAAATATAATTTTAATATTCGTCGTAAATCAGTTATCAATTAGATATAAAAATTTATTAATAAACGAAGATGATAATTTTATATCTTCACTGGAAAAATTATTATTTTTAAATAATATTTTTAATAATTTTTTGCTAATATATAAAATTTAAAAAAATTATAATGATTTATACAGTAAACATCGATATAAATATTTTTATACATTATATAATTAATTTAGGAGAGAAAATGTTGAATCAAATTGTTTACTGTATATGTTTTTTTTTGGTATAGCATATTTAAGGCAATAAATTGATTATTTAAATTCTAGAATCTTACTTGATATGGAGAAACCCTATTAAATGCGTTGCGAAAATATTTAGTATATTACACAATCCATATAAAACATAGTATTAAATATTTCTATACAATATTCATCTTTATATGGACTATATAGGAGAAAGTATGTATTTTGAAAAAATTAAAAATTTAGTAAAAAAAATTATTGAAATATATAACATAAAAAAAACATTGAAAATTTTTTTGTTTAGTAATTTACACATATTAATTTTATTAGACAACACATTCATATTAATTAAATTTGAATTTAACCATGGAATATTACAAAAATAAAATATATATAAATGATATATATAATATATATATATATAAATATCAAATTTATTTATATTTATAAATATTTGTATCATAATAGAAATAAATAATAGGACCTTTTGTAATATTTAGATTTAAATAAAATTAGTTCTATATTTTATTGCTATATTATAGTTCAAAGAGCTATAATATTCATTTATTAATTATTATTAGTTAATCTAAATAATATGAGTTTGTGCATACATTATGAATAATTTAATGTAATTCATAAAACATACATGTAGATATGTCGTAGCAATAATTCTTTTGAATTTACATAATAATAATAATAATAATAATAATAATAATAATAATAACAGTAATAATAATAAATTATATAATATTATATTGTTGTTATTATCGGAAATTTATTGGAATGAAATCAAAGAGCTCATTAAAAATAAGGGTATTTGCATTAATCTAATTTAAATAAAATTATTTCTATAAATAACCTCATACTATAATCTATTGCATGGTTCTTAAACTAACAGCTCCGTTATATATTTATCATTTATAAATTGTAGCTTTCTATTTATTGAGTTCATATACACCTAATTATATATTTTTAACTTCTTTCCCACTATTTATGATGTAGAATTGTCGTTACAGCCTAGTACATTAGAATTCTATATATGTAAATTATATTTTCCATAATGTGTTTCTTACATCTTGCACACTTTGTATTGAATCGGAAATTAAAATTCTGATAAAAAAACAATTGTGATAATTTTTCGTAATAAAGTAGGTATTAATTATTTATCAATAAATAAATATATATACATATATATATTGACCAATAGCTCCGTCACTCTTATGTCAATTCCACATATTATGTCATTCACACATATTTGCTAGACATAAAATTCCAAATATAATTTTTAATATTCATCTTAAAACAGTTAATAATTAAATATAAAAATTTATTAATAAACGAAGATGATAATTTTTATATCTTCACTGGAAAAATTATTATTTTCAAATAATATTTTTAATAATTTTTTTTTGCTATTATATGTAAAAAAATTTAAAAAAAAATTATAATGATTTATACAGTAAACATCGATATAAATATTTTTATACATTATATAATTAATTTAGAAGAGAAAAAGTTGAATCAAAATGTTTAATGTATATCTTTTTTTTAGGTATAGCATATTTAAAGCAATAAATTGATTATTTAAATTCTAGAATCTTACTTGATATGGAGAAACCCTATTAAATGCGTTGCGAAAATATTTAGTATATTACACAATCCATATAAAACATAGTATTAAATATTTCTATACAATATTCATCTTTATATGGACTATATAGAAGCAAGTATGTATTTTCAAAAAATTAAAAATTTAGTAAAAAAAATTATTGAAATATATAACATAAAAAAAACATTGAAAATTTTTTTGTTTAGTAATTGACACATATTAATTTTATTAGACAACACATTCATATTAATTAAATTTGAATTTAATCATGGAATATTACAAAAATAAAATATATATAAATGATATATATATATATATATATATAAATATCAAATTTATTTATATTTATAAATATTTGTATCATAATAGAAATAAATAATAGGACCTTTTGTAATATTTAGATTTAAATAAAATTAGTTCTATATTTTATTGCTATATTATAGTTCAAAGAGCTATAATATTCATTTATTAATTATTATTAGTTAATCTAAATAATATGAGTTTGTGCATACATTATGAATAATTTAATGTAATTCATAAAACATACATGTAGATATGTCGTAGCAACCTAATTCTTTTGAATTTTACATAATAATAATAATAATAATAATAATAATAATAATAATAATAATAATAGTAATATTAATAATAATAATTATATTAATATTATATTGTTGTTATTATCGGAAATTTATTGGAATGAAATCAAAGAGCTTTTAAAAAATAAGGGAATTTGCATCAATCTAATTTAACTAGAACTATTTCTATAAGTAAACTCATACTATAATCTATTCGCATGGTCGTATAACTAAGAGCTCCGTTATATATTTATTATTTATAAATTGTAGCTTTCTATTTATTGAGTTCATATACACCTAATTATATATTTTTAACTTCTTTCCCACTATTTAAGATGTAGAATTGTCGTTACAACCTAGCACATTGGAATTTTATATATGTGAATTATATTTTCTGAAATGCGCCTCCTACATCTTGCAAACTCTGTATTGAATCGGAAATTAAAATTCTGATAAAAAAAACAATTGTGATAATTTTTTGTAATAAAGTAGGTATTAATTTTTTATTAATAAATAAATATATATATATATATATATATATATATAGACTAATTGCTCTGTCACTGTTATGTCAATTTCATATATTATGTCATTCACACATATTTGCGAATCATAAAATACCAATTATAATTTTTAATATTCGTTGTAAATCAGATATCAATTAGATATAAAAATGTATTAATAAATTAAGTTGATAATTGTTATATCTACACTGGCAAAATTAATATCTTTTTAAATAATATTTTTTATAATTTTGTTTGCTAATTTATGTAAAGAAGAATTATAAATATTTATACAGCATACATCCATATAAATATTTTTGAACATTATATAATTAATTTAGGAGAGGGAAAGTTCAATCATAATTTTTAATGTATATCTTTTTCTCGGGTGTGGCATGTTTAAAGCAATGAATTAATTATTTTAAATTCTAGAATCTTACTTGATATGGTGAAACCCTATTAAATGCATTGCAAAAATATTTAGTATATTACACAAACCATATAAAACATAGTATTAAACATTTCTATACAATATTCATCTTTGTATTGACTATATAGGACAAAGTATGTATTTACCAAACATTTATAATTTAGTAGATTAAAATTGAAATATATAAAATAATAAATATCGCTGAAAATTATTTTTAAAAATGTAAGCATATCAATTTTAATTGGCAACAAATCCATTTAATATCATGTACACAAATATATATATATATATATTTACTATATATAATATATTATAATATAATAATATAATTATTGTATCATAATAAAAATAAATAAAGGGGGTTTTGCTATATTCTGTTGTAAATATAATTAATTATCGATGTCATTTTTAATTTTTTGATCTATGAGTTATAATATTTATTAATTATTTATAATTTCTTAACCTTAATAATTTGGGTCTATGTATACATAGGGAATAATTTAATATAATTCACTAAACTTACATGTAAACAGTCGTAGCAACCTAGTTTTTTGGAATTTTAAATAAAAATATTAATAATAATAGTAATAATATAAAAATATATATATTATTATTATTAATTAAAATTCCAATAGATTAGGTTGAAAAGATACGAGTATTTCAACATGTATGTTCTATATATAAGGTTAATTCCCAATTTCAATCTTATATAATTTGTCATTTATTTATATTTGTTGAACATAGTTCTCCAAGCAAAATTTTTAATTTACAATCTCTAAATTCAATTCTTAATTCGATACAAAAATTTATTAATAAGAAAAGAAATATAAATTTTTATGTTTAAACCGGACATTCTTATATTTATTAAATTATATTTTTGTATGGTATTTGTTGTTAATTTATGTCATAAACAAAAACAAAAAATAATGTTATACAAAGTTATATTCATAGCATTTACTGTAATGTTAGAAGCCGTTAAATTTACTTTTAGATGTGATAATTTTATATGATTATTTTTCTAAAATTCGAAATTGGTATACTTCCTTGCATTCTGTTCTATAGCGTTTGATATATCATTTCATTATTTTCATATGACACCGTATTATATGTTACCAAAGATTATCATTCATACAATGACCCAGGTGTTTTCTAATATCACATTAAATTGTATTTTTTTAAAAACATTAGTTTCTAAGAGGCCTGCACGCGACCTGTTATGTACATATAAGTTTTAAATATATAACAATTAGAAAATCACTCACAACATCTTGAGTGATTAGGATATATATATATATATATTTGTCTTTTTTTAATTCAAAATAACTTATTTTAAGTCGCATTATACATCAGAGTTTCTTGAAATTTTATTTTGCATAAGTCAAGCAACAGATAGAATGATAAATTCGATATATTTACTTTACAGGAATAATTTTTATGCCTCCTAGGGTGTCTTATTTATATTTTTTGTTATTAGTGGAAATATAAAATTTTTTTAACCTTACCTTATGAAAACGTTAAAAAAGAGAGGGTTTAAATATTTTAAAAATTGTGGATATTCAGATATTTCTTATAGATTTCAGAAAAATAATTTTGGGAATCGAAGTCCAATACGCATTGTAGGAACTCCTTATTTTTCCAACAACAAATTTAGAGAAATTTCACATTCCTGAAGTCGAGGTAGTTGATCCTTTAAGGGAAAATTTTCCAATCTTTCATTTTTTATCAATCAGTGTTTTGACACGTTCAAAATAAAATATTGAGACTTCATGTCAAACGTGTTTTGCAAAATATCTAACTCTTTTTAAAAAATAATATTAAAATCTAATCACAACACAAGCCGTGGGAATTTTTCCAGTAACGGATATATTTAAAATCTGAAGCTAAATTACATGTTAACCACATGAGACTTTTTAATTATTTTAAACTACAGTAATATACTATAATTATAAATTTTTTTTATTTATTTTCATGTTGTGCATTACGTAGGCAGGAGTTTGTATATATCTAAGATTTACAATTCAAAATAAATATTTGATATATCTAAAATAATATATATATATATATATATTTTTTTTTATTTTCTTTGCTGTATATTAGTGTACATATCAATTAAAAATTAACAACACATTTATTTAAATTAATCAAGAAATATTTCATTGAATATCAAATATATATTATTTTGCAGAATTCAACTGACAAACAGAAAATTATAAATTCGATATATTATGCTTTACAGGAATAATTCTTTCGTCTCCTGGATGTCCTATTTCGCTAATTCTGCTACTATTGAAACAAAGAATAATTTTC
>CM063724.1:0-64995 GCA_032441825.1 Chaetogeoica ovagalla | reverse complement strand
TTATCTTGACTAATATATTTGTTGCTCAGAAGCCTGCGCGCGGCCGGCAATATACCTACAAGTTTTATATACATCCCTCATTGGAAACACTCCTAAGTGTTTCAAAACGATTTCGATATATTTGTTTATTTTCTTTTAAAATAAAAAATTTTTTGTAATTATACCACTTTGATTCTTATATTATTATTTTGCATAAGCCAATCGATTGAGAGAAAATTATAAACTCGATATATTATTCTTTACAGGAATAATTCTTACGCCTCCCAGAATGACCTAAATTGGTTATATTGTTACTATTGAAAAATAGAAAAATTTCCTATCGTTACCTTATGAAAACATTAAAAAATGGTTTTATAAGTGTATTACAATAATGGTTTATATTCAAATTCTCCTTATAGATATTAGAAAAAGTTTTGAGAACCGATATCTAATGCGCCCAGTAGGAAATCTTTATTTTTCTAATAACAAAATTAGAGAAATCGAACATTCTAGAAGTCGTGAAACATTTTCCTTAATGGATATAACATCAAACATTTTATTTTCTCTCTATCGGTATTATAACATGTACAAAAAAGAACTTTTAGACTCAATGTTGATCGTATTTTGCACAATTTCTTGCTCTTTTCAAAAAAAATAATGAAATCGAATGACTCCACAAGGCGTCAAAATGTTTTCAGTGACGCATGTATTTTAAATCTGTAATTAAAGCACATGCTCAACTCGTGCCTCTTTAACTTAATATGTAAACCAAATATTATATAATATAATTATAAATTTCTATTTTGTATTTATTTTGTTGTGGATTACTTAGAAATTGGTATGTATGAATCGGAAATTTAAAATTTAAATAATACTATTTGATATATATACAAAAATAATTATCTTAATTTTTTTTGTCTTTCATTAGCACATTTCTATTTTATTTCACAAGATGATAAACCTAATTAAACTTAATAGGGTTCCTTGAATATCATGTATATATACATATATATTTCATTCCATTCAACATATAATTGTCCTAATGATAAAAATTTGAAATTATTTTGTCATTCGTGAAAATATAAGAACTGTGTTCTCACATATTTTTTTATAATTCTAAAAAAATTTTCTTCCTAATATCAATTTATTTTTAAATAAAAAATATATATAAAATAAATAAATATATATCTTAATTGTCTCTCCCATTCATTAGCACATATCAATTTTATTTCTATACACAATTATTCTAATTACGCATGAAAAATTCTTTGAATATTAGATATATATTTCAGTGCATTCTATGGATACTTGGTCAAATGTTAATAAATTTAACTTTATTTTGAGTCGTGGAATTAGTAGAATCACTAACTGCTTAAAGGAGCAAATCTTTTTTTCATAATTTTTTAGAAAATTGCAGAACTAAATATCGTATTAAATTTTTTTCGTAAAGACTTCGAAATGATTGCAATAAATGTAACTCAATCACATTGAAAATTAACATAAATTTGAAAGAAAAATTTGTCCATTGTTTTACAGTTAATAATTTTAATTTATAGACGTGTCTCCTTTGTACAGAAAATATTGTTATCATAAGAGTTTTATTGATATAAGGGGGATATATTATAATATTTTTGTCGTGTAGTCTATACAGACCATCCCACATTATTTATCATTCTAGAATACTTCTATTATTGATTTTAATGCTATATTAAACTTATTACTTTGATGGTTGTCAACTAATAATTAAGCAACGGCCAATTTTATTATCATTTCACACGTGGAGCATGTATAACTTTGTAAACATTCTAATCATAAGTTAAAATTATCTTTAAAATATCCCTAGAAAAAATTATAAAAAAGTAAAATAGTTAGTGCACTTTTTCAGATAATTTTGTATATTATATGTTTATAATAGTGGATAAAATAAATATACAATATATTGGTACAAGTACAATAATATTAAGTAGATTGATTTGTCATTTCTGCAAGGATAATTTATTTATGTTATTTCTATTGGTATTTCCTTAATACCAATACAATAAATTGTCTTGACTAATATATTTGTTGCTCAGAAGCCTGCGCGCGGCCGGCAATATACCTACAAGTTTTATATACATCCGTCATTGGAAACACTCCTAAGTGTTTCAAAACGATTTCGATATATTTGTTTATTTTCTTTTAAAATAAAAAATTTTTTGTAATTATACCACTTTGATTCTTATATTATTATTTTGCATAAGCCAATCGATTGAGAGAAAATTATAAACTGGATATATTATTCTTTACAGGAATAATTCTTACGCCTCCCAGAATGACCTAAATTGGTTATATTGTTACTATTGTAAAATAGAAAAATTTCCTATCGTTACCTTATGAAAACATTAAAAAATGGTTTTATAAGTGTATTACAATAATAGTTTATATTCAAATTCTCCCTATAGATTTTAGAAAAAAAATTTAGAGAACCGAAATCTAATGCGCCCTGTAGGAAATCTTTATTTTCTAATAACAAAATTAGAGAAATCATACATTCTAGAAGTCGTGAAACATTTTCCTTAATGGATATAACATCAAACTTTTTATTTTCTCTCTATCGGTATTATCACACGTACAAAATAGAGCTTATAGACTCAAAGTTGATCGTATTATGCAAAATTTCTTGCTCTTTCCAAAAAAAATAATGAAATCGCATGACTCCACAAGGCGTCAAACTTTTTCAGTGACGCATGTATTTAAAATCTGTAACTAAAGCACATGTTCAACTCGTGCCTCTTTAACTTAATATGTAAACCAAATATTATATAATATAATTATAAATTTCTATTTTGTATTTATTGTGTTGTGGATTACATAGCATGTGGTATGTATGAATCTGAAATTTAAAATTTAAATAATTCTATTTGATATATATACAAAAATAATTATCTTAATTTTTTTCGTCTTTCATTAGCACATTTCAATTTTATTTCACAAGACGATAATCCTAATTAAACTTAATAGGGTTCCTTGAATATCATGTATATATACATATATATTTCATTCCATTCAACATATAATTGTCCTAATGATAAAAAATTTAAAATTATTTTGTCATTCGTGAAAATATAAGAACTGTGTTCTCACATATTTTTTTATAATTCTAAAAAAATTTTCTTCCTAATATCAATTTATTTTTAAATAAAAAATATATATAAAATAAATAAATATATATCTTAATTGTCTCTCCCATTCATTAGCACATATCAATTTTATTTCTATACACAATTATTCTAATTAAGCATGAAAAATTCTTTGAATATTAGATATATATTTCAGTGCATTCTATGGATACTTGGTCAAATGTTAATAAATTTAACTTTATTTTGAGTCGTGGAATTAGTAGAATCACTAACTGCTTAAAGGAGCAAATCTTTTTTTCATAATTTTTTAGAAAATTGCAGAACTAAATATCGTATTAAATTTTTTTCGTAAAGACTTCGAAATGATTGCAATAAATGTAACTCAATCACATTGAAAATTAACATAAATTTGAAAGAAAAATTTGTCCATTGTTTTACAGTTAATAATTTTAATTTATAGACGTGTCTCCTTTGTACAGAAAATATTGTTATCATAAGAGTTTTATTGATATAAGGGGGATATATTATAATATTTTTGTCGTGTAGTCTATACAGACCCTTCCACATTATTTACCATTCTAGAATACTTCTATTATTGATTTTACTGCTATATTAAACTTATTACTTTGATGGTTGTCAACTAATAATTAAGCAACGGCCAATTTTATTATCATTTCACACGTGGAGCATGTATAACTTTGTAAACATTCTAATCATAGGTTAAAATTATCTTTAAAATATCCCTAGAAAAAATTATAAAAAACTAAAATAGTTAGTGCACTTTTCAGATAATTTTGTATATTATATGTTTATAATAGTGGATAAAATAAATATACAATATATTGGTACAAGTACAATAATATTAAGTAGATTGATTTGTCATTTCTGCAAGGATAATTTATTTATGTTATTTCTATTGGTATTTCCTTCATAAAAACCAATGTACTAAGATAAATTAATAATATTAATACCAAAATAATGGTATACTATAGAAACGAGTCAAGTGATGGACTTGGAAAACGGAAATTTTCGAACGCAATATTTGGCGTTTGGAAAGTCAGATTTGTATTTTTCTTTTTTTGCAATAAACGATGTATTTACGCGTGCCTAATGCAAAATAATAATAAACTCAAAATTGTTATAAATGGAATAGTCCGCATTCTGTAGTTAGCGATTCGGTAGTACTGTGTTATCATATACTTTTCTTTAGTTCTTATAACATTTTTTTTCCAAAGTCAATTTCATATATTTTGTCATTCATTTGTATTTTCTGAATACCGTACTCCAAATAATATTTTTAATATACCTCCTCTAAATTCATTTGTCAATTGGATTCATAAATTAATTAACTATGGTTATAATTTTTTTTAAAAAATGGTTTTATAAATGTATTACAATAATGGTTTATATTCAAATTCTCCTTATAGATTTTAGAAAATAAATTTTTGAGAACCGAAATCTAATGCGCCTCTAGGAAATCTTTATTTTTCTAATAACAAAATTAGAGAAATCGAACATTCTAGAAGTCGTGAAACATTTTCCTTTATGGATATAACATCAAACATTTTATTTTCTCTCTATTGGTATTTTGACATGTACAAAATAGAGCATTTAGACTCAAAGTTCAGTGTATTATGCAAAATTTCTTGCTCTTTTCAAAAAAAATAATGAAATCGTATGACTCCACAAGGCGTCAAAATTTCTTCAGTGACGCATGTATTATAAATCTGAAACTAAAGCACATGTTCAACTCGTGCCTCTTTAACTTAATATGTACACCAAAAATATTATATTATAATTATAATTTTCTATTTTGTATTTATTTTGTTGTGGATTACATAGAAAATGGTATGTATGAATCGGAAATTTAAAATTTAAATAATACTATTTGATATATATACAAGAATAATAATCTTAATTTTCTTTGTCTATCATTAGCACATATCAATTTTATTTCACAAGGCGATAATCCTAATTAAACTTAAAAGGGTTCCTTGAATATCATGTATATATACATATATTGTCGAAGATGTTACGTATAGATAATTATTATTAATTAATTATCTCTCGAAATGTATAAATAAATATAATATATAAAAAAAAATTCTCTTGTACAAAAATCAACCCTTTATGTTTAACAAATAATATAATAATATATAAGAAAAAAATTAAATACAAAATGTAAAAACAGCAAATGATAAATATACAGAAAATTGAAATAATTACTCACAGTATAAATAATAATACATGAACGCCGACTAGCCAGCTGCTACCTATACTTAAATAAAAGTGAAGAATTCACACGCATAGTGATTATTTGAACTTAAATACTAAAAATATTATTGTTGGCAATTTGAGCCACAGAAAACGAAATTTATAAACGCGTGACAGTTGTTTAATGTGAAGGCGAACGAAAAACCAATACAAAAAAAAAAATATAAAATAAAAACAAATTATGCAGCCGATTAATATAAATTGCATACAACGTATTATTAGAGTAAACAATATACAAATACTACGGATTAAATTTTACAAATTAAAACGCGTGATAATATGTACGGAAAAACAACTTACTAAAAATATAAACTTACTAATTTACTAAATATGTTTAATATAATTTAATTGTTTATTAAACATAAATAATTAAATGATTAATAAAAAATTAATTCGACAGTTTCCAATAAGGCACTTTTGAAATATACAAAATTCATTGCACTGAAATGTAATGCTAATAAACAAAAATAATATCATTAAATATCATGTATATCATTCAATGCAATCTACTAATATTTATTTAAAGATTAATAAATGTATTATTTATTCGTCAGTTGTTATAATACAATGATCGTAATTTAGTTTCAATATACTTTTTAAAAGATTTATTAATTTTTTAATATTCAATATTGTATCACTTTCTTATCATTTGTTATATTGACTGAAAATGTAATTACACTTTCTATCTCACTGGATAAAAAACTAGGTGGTAAGTTCATTTTTAAATTACAAAAATTACTTTTAAAAGATCATATTACAAAACCTCCGTATTATTTATTTTTATAATATATTATTTTATCGCTTTCGTGATAAACATTTAAAAAAAGATATTATTATGTTTAATTGGTGAATTTATTAATTGTTTCATTGTTTAAATATATTTGTTATTCATAAAATATTCTAACCTTTTGCAATATTCAGTGCAACGGTTTTTGCGCGCGCTAATTAAAAAAATAAAACGCGGTTGGGAGGAGAGTGTATATTATCTCGAACAACAATTTTCCCATATATACTCATGTAAAACGGCTCATATTTTTGCTCACGCTTAACTATAACTATTGAATCAATTGACTTCTAGTTAATGTCAAAATATTACAAATGTTACTGGAAGCCCCTTTTTCTAATTTCATGCCAATCGGTTTAATAGAATAAAAGTTATAGGCTTTTATGTTCATAATTTTACCAAAAAGTTAGCGTTATGCTTCAGTCCCCCACTCTACTTTCTTTCATTCACGATACAATTTAATATTATAATAGATGGGAGTAAACTCGGAGACCGAGTGCCGAGCGCCGCGCTTCTCGTACAGTTATTAAACAATTGTCGTTATTGATTGTTGTCACATTATTACTTAGCGCACGCGACGACCGTTTTTTAAAAACACTGTTAACAACACGACTGTTTGTTTTAAACCTCGACCGCGTGGTTTTATATATATATTTAAAAAAGAACAATAGTAAACCTAAACAATATTTATTCATACGGTTACAAATTTGGAAAATCATAATGAAAAATTAACTTATCATACACAGTTTGCCTATATCATTATTAACAATTGATAACAATTGATTGAATTAACAATCACATCTTATATCCCGAAAAATAATAAAGTTGTTATATTACTATCCATTCTGCACAATGATGCTTCTATCGATCAGGACATTGGATATCTATAAAAATCAAACATGATTACATTTTACAACCAATCCAAATATGGCGTTGATAGATTATATCTAATTTATAGTCAATATGACGTATCAAGGAATCCTCGTCGTTGGCCGCTTACTATATTTTTTAGTCTAATCACTATGTCATTTATAAATGTTAATAATATGTATAATTTTGACAATACCGACAAAAAATTAAAAAGATCAAAATTTTTTGGAAACATTGGCTTTACAGCTAATGAAACCGAATATTGAAAAGCGTATTAAAAATGTAAAATTACCAAAACACACAAGGAGTCGTGGTATGCAAATTTTAGTCCTCGTTGAAGATGAACCTCGTGTGTCTAAACGTCTAAAGGGAATTTGTCGATGTTATTTGTTTGGACGAGTAAAAAACATAAGTACGAAGGAATCATGTCAACAGTGTTTCAAATGGGTGGGTCCGGATCATTTGAAATATATTTGCATTAAGTGTAGTGATCAAAACCAGATTGAAGAATTAAATTAAAATTAATCAACTCAAATATTTTTTAATATTATTTATCTTTTAATTTTATTCAAATTAAATCAGAGAGTATCAAGAACAAATTATTACAAAGATAATGAAAAATTAAAAAAATATTTGGACCGAGGAAACATCCATTGTATTAAAACCTTTTTTCAATCGTTAAATGGAGCTCAGTATTGAGCTCATATATTGATATACGGATACATATCAGTTACATCTCAAAAGTTAACTTAATTATTGTCAAAAGAACTGCATAGTTCACACCTTAGCATAGTTACGATGAAATCTATTGCCCGTCTATTATTTTGATGACCGTCATTAGATTTTGACATTGAACAGTTGGTTAAGAATCGTAAGATAAGTTTACAGAAGAGACCAAAACTACAAAACTGTATTTTAACTAAATGGCCTAAATCATCATATATTTTTGAAAGAATAGGCATTGATTATGCAAGTCCTATTAATAAAAATATAGTATAGCTAATAGTAGTTTTCATTGATTTTTATAGCAATGGCCTGATTATTTTGATGTTTCTAATTCTAACTCATTTAACACATTACAAAAGCTGAAAAAAATTCTTTCTAGATTTAGTCTCTCAGACACTATCGTTTTGACAATGGTATTACTTTTACATCTTATAAGTTTTATAAAATATAAGGCATCAAACATTTAACAATTCCTCCATCCTCCATTTCACCTTGTAAGTAACGAAACAGCAGAAAACTGTGTTAAATCATTTTAAGTAGGATTAAATAAAGCTATACAAAGTGATAAAAACATTCTATTTATTCCACTATACACAAATATTTATTCTGCTACAGCAACAGTGCGCATTGCACAACAGGATCCACACCTTCTGAATTATTGTTCAAGAGACATATGGGAAATATATATGATCGTATTAAAAACATAGATAGGAGTAATAAATCAATCATTAGAGAAATTAGGAACTACAAAGATAAATTACATAATAAAACATTTGATATTCGAGAATGCTTTGTGTAAGTCATTATAGCAGACCTGATAAGAAAGGATAGAGTGCTTATGTAATAGATGAAAAAGTAGAAAATTCTATTTATATTTGTAAAAATAAAAATTGCAATAATACTTTAAGCAACACATAGATCAAATTATTACAAGGCATTTTTATGATGAGATTTGTTTAAATAAGGATATAACCATGTATGGAAACAAAAATAAAGGGTATGATACAAGAGAAATAACAAAATTACAAAAAAATTAGCGTGTTAGGTTCGATGAAAATATCTCTAGTAAAAAATTTCTTGTGAACACAGACATTGAAATTATGAAACAAAATAAAATACCTGATAGAAAAAATATTATACCCACTAAGTTTAAGAATTATACAAATTAATTATTTATTATATTATGTTATACTAAATAATTAATACTATGTTTTATTTAAATTTTAATTTTTGCATGTTGTTAATTTATGTTATTAACTACTTCTTACTTTGTAAACAAATTTAATTTCTTCTATGTCAATGTAATATTTACACAAATAGTATTGTATATTATACTTGTATTGTTAATTATAAAATTATTGCAAATTTTAGTGTAGTGTTTGCAACACTATATTATCATGACATAAGATTTATTTTACACTGTCCAACCGAATTTGTTTTTCAGTTCTGATGTACAATGTCGTGTCGTTTTATTCTTTCTTCTGTTATAAAAATTATGCGCATGCCCGTATTAGTCATTAATAAAATCAATAATATAAATCGTACTTCATTATTCTACTTAACTATCATAAGAAACATTACACTTGTGGCGTGGACTGATTAACGCAATAATTAAATTCAAATGATACCGTCTTACAAGATAGGGTAAAACCCTAATTATTATATAACAAAACCACTTAATATATTAAAAAAATCATAAACACTATACTATAATTATATATTTCTACTTATTATTATTCATGATATGGATTATTTAGATCCAAGTATGTATAAATAAAAAATTTAAAATTTAATAGAAAACAATTATAAATATATAAAAAGAAAATTGTTTTTTAGTCATTTACACATATCAATTTTATTTGACTACACATTCATTTTAATTAAACAAGACCAAGTTCATTGAATACCACATATACAAATATATATATATATAATAGCTAAATTATGTAAATAAGCAATGAGAGCTTTTGCAGTATTCTGATATAAATAAAAATTATTCCAATTATTAAACTAATTCTTTAATTTATTCCAATGTTATTCGCCTAAGAATTATAACCTTTATTTATTATTTATCATTTCTTAATCTTAATAATTTATGTTCATGTATACCTGATGAATAATTTAATGTTTTTCACAATATACACAAAGATGCAAAAATGTCGTACCAACATAAGTGTTTGGAACTTTTAATACATAATATATATATATATATATATATATATATATATAATCGTAAATACAGAACAATAACTCTGTCACTCTTATTTTAATTTCATATATTATGTCATTCACACGTATTTCCTAAATTTAATTTTAATATTCCTTGTAAATCAATTATCAATTAGATATAAAAATGTATTAATAAACGAAGATGATAATTGTTATATCTACACGGGCAAAATTAAAATCTTTTTAAATAATATTTTTAATAATTTTTTTTGCACATTTATGTAAAAAAAATTTAAAAAAAAATCAAAATTCAAAGTTCAATCAAAATGTTTAATGCATATCTTTTTATTGGGTATAACATTTTGTTGTATTTTTGTAAAAAAATTAAAAAAAAAAAATTTTAATGATTTATAAAGTAAACATCCATATAAATATTTTTATACATTATACGAGGTTAGGTTAGGTTAGGTTACGTGTTCACTTCCAATAGCGATGGAGGTAAGGTTCGTGCAAACTAACCTCAAATACTGCAGCGAAGCTCAGGATCTGTTCTGGGACTTTGTTGGGCGGGAGGACATCTCGGTCGCCCTCGTCAGCGAACCGTATGACGCCAATCGATCCGGTTGGCTCATCGATTCGTCTGGCGGGGCGGCTCTGGGTGTCCTCTCCCGTGGTCTCTCTCTCGGAGACCCGGAGATAGGCGACGGGTACGTGGCAGCGACTGTGGGCGGCGCCTTGCGCGTCTACAGTTGCTACGCGCCCCCTCGTCTGTCACCAACTGAGTTCGGACGGCTCCTGAGCTGCCTCGAGGTAAGTGTGGCGGTCTTCCGGGGTACCGGAGTGGGGCTTGTTGTTGCAGGCGACTTCAACGCCCACTCCGCTGCCTGGGGAGACCGACGCACGGACCGAAGGGGCTCTGATCTCTGCGCGTTGGCCAACGCTCTTGGCCTCGTCGTAGTCAACAGCGGGTCGGTGCCAACGTACTTCGGGAGAGGAAGGGGGTCGGTAGTCGACGTCACGTTAGCTTCCGAGGCCGCCTTCGAGAGACTTCGGGGGTGGACCGTACGCACGGACATCGAGAATTTCAGTGATCACCACCACGTGACCTTCTCGTACCGTGTCGAACGCCGCCAAACACCATCGGGCATTGCTGCCGGAGAGTCCTGCGCGGGTCGTGTTCACCCGGGCTGGAGAACAGACCGGATGGATTCCGATCTGCTCGCGGCCGCGGTGGTCGTGTCTGGGTGGGTGGGGGCGTCGTCGTCCCCGGAAAGCCTTCCTCCTGTCGATAGCGCGGAGTTCGGGGTGGAGCGACTCGTTTCACAAGTGGCCGGGGCTTGCGACATAGCCCTCCCTCGGAGAAATAAACACCTCCGTGGGAGAAAACTGGTCAACTGGTGGAACGAGCAAATCGCTTCAGCCCGGGTGGTCTGCGTGCGTCGTAGGAGGGAGGTCACTAGACTCCGTGCTCGTGGCGGTGACAACACCGCCACGGTTGCGGCCGAAAGTGAATTCCGGTCGGCTCGGAAAGAGCTGAAGCACCGCATTCGCACTGCGAAAGCGAAATGTTGGATGGATTTGATCCGTAGCGTGGACGACGACCCTTGGGGAAAACCGTACAGGGTCGTTCTAAAAAACTCTGCGGGCCAGCCGCGACGGCGTCGATGGAGCCGCGTTTCGTACGCGACGTCACCGCTGTCTTGTTCCCGAGTCGACCTCCCCCGAGCGTCAATGACGGAGAGGCGCCCGTCCGCGTTGTCGAGGAGAGACCGGTCGCGCCGGAGATCTCCCTTGCAGAGGTCTCGGCGGCAGTCAATCGGTTCAGGTCGCGGGACAGGGATCCGGGTCCGGACGGTATACCGAGCCGGGTCTGGGGTGTTGTTCACGCGACTTGGCCGACGATGCTGCTGGGCGCGTTTAACGCCTGCTTGAGGAGCGGAACTTTCCCCGGGCGCTGGAAGCGAGCTCGGCTCTCGATTCTCAGCAAACCGGGAAAGCCCGAGGGGGTGCCGACTTCGTATCGGCCGTTGTGTCTTCTCGACGACTTGGGGAAGATCCTGGAGTCGCTGCTGGTGAGTCGGATGGAGGCTCGTATGTCCGGAACGGGTATCGAACTCTCGGACAGGCAGAACGGTTTCCGGAAAGGACGATCGACCGACGACGCCCTGCGAGCTGTATGCACGCGTCTAGCAAACGCGTGCAGCTCTCAACGGGTGGCGTTGGCGGTGAGCCTGGACATCCGCAACGCCTTCAACTCGATCGGATGGGAGGTGATACGCGAGGCGCTCGTACGTATGGCTTTCCCGCCATACCTACGACGGATTATCGAGTCGTATCTGAGCGAGCGAGTTCTGCACCTGTGCGACGACGTACACGGAGAGCCGATCACAATGGAGATCTCCTGCGGCCTGTCGCAGGGCTCCGTGCTCGGGCTTCTCCTGTGGAACGTCGCGTACGACTCCTTGTTCCACCTACCTCTTCCTAGAGGAACGGTCACGTTCGGCTATGCTGATGACACGCTGATCGTGTCCGAGGCGGACACGATAGTAGAGTTGCAGGACCGCTCGAACGCTGCGCTTGCGACGGTCGCCGGGCACGTCCGGCAGTTGGGCCTGCGGCTTGCCGTCGAGAAGACGGAAGCCGTAGTGTTCACAAACCGTCGCGGGACAGCCGAACCCCGGATTCTCCTCGAGGGTGTAACCGTACAGCTAGGAGAGTCCCTGAAGTATCTAGGAGTAGTGCTGGATAATAAGGGGATTATGTTTGGTACGCACTTGCGTGCTATTGCCGTAAAGTCGCAGCGAATGATGAACGCCCTCTCTGGCCTCATGCCGAACATCGGCGGTCCGCGGGAGTGCCGTAGGTGCCTACTCATAAGCGTCGTGCATTCAGTAATGTTGTACGGCGCTCCCGTGTGGGGTCCTACGTTGCGCTATGACCGTCGGAGCGCTGAGGCTCTGGCTAGGGTCCAGTGGGGTGCGGCCATCAGGAGCGTATGTGCGTACCATACGGTCTCCCATGATGCTGTACGGGTCATCGCGCGTATACCTCCGATCGACCTACTGGCCGAGGAACGCGCGAACGCGGACGAAGCCAGGACGGCGTTGTCATCGGCAACGGCTGAACGGCCCGGAGAGACGACAGGTTCGTCGAGCGAACCGTCGGCCGGTGTCCCTTCTCCGAGGGCCCGGACGATGGAGGAATGGGCCGGGAGGGTCGCGCACTGGGACGCTCCCGACGGTAGCGGTCAGGACTGGACCAGGACGCTGATCCCTCCCGTGCTTCTCGACCGGTGGGTGACGAGGACACGAGGTGAGATGACGTTCCACCTCTCTCAGCTGCTTTCGGGACACGGTTGTTTCAACCATTTTTTGAGTCGGATCAACCGTGCCCCGGCGGCCGGGTGTTGTCATTGCGGTGAGACACCCGGTTCGTACAGCAGAGAGGTGGATGACGTGTCTCACACTCTCGTTCGCTGCGAGGCGTTCGAGAGTACTCGGAACGAGCTGATCAGCGTGATCGGCCGTTTCCGGCTTCGCGACCTCGTTGCCCGCATGCTGGAGTTTCCGGCAAAGTAGGATGCGGTGGCCCGATTTGCTTCGACTGTGATTACGGCCAAGGAAGCGGCTGAGCGCGAGAGACAGTCGCTGCAGGGGTTGCCTTCATCGCGACTTGAAAAGGGCCGCGGGGCGGCCCAAGGTCGACTGGCCATCTAGGGGGGGATTTTGAATTGTGAGGGGAGGTCCTGTGTTAACTACAGTACCTCCTCAATTTGTAATTTTGAAATTTGTAAATTTATTTCCTTGTATATATATATTTTTTTATTATTATTGTATATATATATATTTTTTTTTTGGTACATTAATATTGTGTATATATTTCTTGTAAATGGGGTGGGTGTGGAAGCCACCCCATATGGAAGCGTTGATTTTGTTTTTCGACAAATAAACGATGGACTACCCACTGCCCGAAGTTTTGCTTAACGGCTTTCCGGGCAGTGGGTGTATTGCCGATATTAAATAAAAAAAAAAAAGGTTAGGTTACGTATAATTCATTCCGGTGTTAACATTTGCCGAGTGAGCATCGTTGTGCGTGTCGCTCCGCAGTTAATGTTTTTTCGTGTGTATTAGTGTACCGTTTTTTGCGTTTGGGGTGTCAGGAGGACCGTCTGGAGACGGTGTTTCCAGATCTCCAGAGAGCGAGGAAATCGGCCGTTTTTCAGTGAAGTTATCGCCTTTTTAGTTTTCGCGTTTTTCTTTCCGGAAAGGATTCGAAAACACGCGATTTCTCGACGGCGGTTTGTCGCAGAGAGCTGTGAGTTGTACTATCGGAAACGGCTCATCGTGGTGGGGATTTTGGTGGCACTCTTGCGGAGCTGGGACGGACTTCAGGGGCCAGGTGAGTGCACAAACTTGCCGCCGCGCGCGTATACATCCGCCACCGCCGCCCGGCGTGTGCCAAAATCGGCCGTCGAGGACCGGCGTTTCAAGGCCGTTTGCCACTGCCGCCGTTCACCGTTGTGCACCGCGTGAACAGCAAGTATTCGACGTCACGCGGAGAAACGGATCGAGGCACGGGACGCCCGCCTACCGGCACATCGTTGTTGCGCATTGGTTAACCCCAAGCGATGACGTCGTGTACACGTCTACCATCGGAGAAGCTGGTGTCCGCTGGCCCGGATGATAATGTCCATAAACGGGCAGGCGGCGCAAGACCGGCACAACCAGCAGAGGAGAGTTTGGTCACCGACTCTCTTCCCACTGGTGTGCGGACTAGGGAGGACAGCTAACAAGCCAGCATTTGGAGAGGAGGAGTTGAACTGAACGTGCTGCAGGGCTGTATTGTCAGTATGTCGGCCTATATCCACGACAACAGGAACGTGCACAAGGACTTGAAGGAATCAATTGAAAAGTCGTACACGCTTGTGACTCAGCTGGCAAAGCAAAGAAAAAATACAGCTCGCGGGCCGGTCTCTCCCGAAGGCAATGGCAAGCAGACGCCTGGATCAGACGACACAGGACTCCCGGCGATGAAAGTGGTGGAATCATGTGACGCGTCAACCGAGACCCCCTGCTGGTGGCCGTACGCCGATTCTAGGGCGGACAGCGTAGTAACTGCTAGACCGCGGCAAGTCGAAGACTCCTCGGTTTCGGGGGTGGATGCCGCTAGTGAAGTCTCCGGGGTCGCTGTCTCCTCGAAGGGGAAGAGGCGCAACGGGAAACAGGTGACGGTTAGAAGTGCCAGCTGGAGCTGCCAGGGCGCCTCCAACTAGTCATGATCCAGGAGAGGAGCCCTACACGCAGTGACAAGGAAAGGTAAACAGAACGACGCCACCTCTCTACAACAGGGCACATCTAATAACGCTAACCAGAAACCATCAGCGGATGTAGGAAGAGTAGCCAGGAGGATTCGTCGGAAACCAGCTGCAGTCCTGGTCAAAGTGGGAGGAGCCCTCACCTACGCCGACACTCTGAGAAAAGTGAAACAGAAGTTGTTTTCGACAGTCTGGGGACCAAAGTGACTTCTATGAGAAAACCATATCAGGGGACCTTATCGTCGAGCTGACGAAGAGTAATAAGTCTCTGGCGGCAGTTGACGTCCTAAGGGATAAGATTGCGGCGGTCATCCCCGACTCCAGCGTCAAATGCCTAAGGCAAACTTCCGAGGTGAAAATCGTCGACCTTGACGAGGTGACCACCAAGGAAGAGGTGCATGCGGCCCTACTCAAGAGCTCCAACGCAGACGGATCCACAATCAGCGTCACAGGCATCTGAAGGACCAGGTCCGGGCAGCAGATGGCCACGGCAACGGTGCCGGTGGTGGTGGCTGATAAACTCACCCACGTCAACATCGGCTGGCTTCGTTGCCGGGTCCGACCTCAGGAACAGCCCCAACGTTGTTATAAATACCACGGCTTCGGGCACGGCTCCCGGCGATGTACCGGTCCTGACCTTACAGGCTTGCAGGAGGTGTGGCCTATCGGGTCACCAGGAAAAACCTGCTCAGCAGGTGAGGATAAGTGTGTCGCTTGCGACCGCTTGGGACTCAACGGAGCGGCGCACCGTCCGGATTCGGGAGCGTGCGCGACATGAAGGGCGGCATTCAAGGCCATCGCCAAAGATCAGAAATGATCAATTTTCTACAGATTAACCTCAACCGCAGCGCTGCAGCGCAGAATCTACTAGCTCAGACATCGGCTGAGCTTGGGATTCACGTGCTTGTCGTCTCCGAGCCAAATTGGATTCCTCTCGACCGAAGTAGATGGATCCCCAGCGGTGATGGGCTCTGTGCAGTTGCACTAACGGCGCCCAGCAGTTTGGTGATTAGGAAATATAGGAGTGGATTAAATTTCTCTTGGTTGCAGTTTGATAAAGCCCGAGTGTACAGTGTATATATCTCGCGCAACTGCAATCCGGAGGAATTTCTCTCATTCTTAAGAGACCTAGAAAGATCGATACGTGGGACCGACGAGCATCTGGACATCATTGTAGGAGGCGACTTCAATGCATGGTCGTTTGAATAGGGTTCCGAAGCCAACGATCACAGGGGCAGGCTACTTGCTGATCTCGCCGCAAGCCTCGACCTCACCGTATGTAACGCCGGTTCTGCGCCAACCTATCGACGCGTCAATGCGGCCACTATTATTGACGTGACCTTCGCAAGGCTGAGAACACCTAGTATGGTTAGCAATTGGCAAGTTCTCGATCAAGCGTACTCCGGCAGTGATCACCAGTATATAAGGTTTGTCCTGAAGTCCCACGACGCAGATGAAGGCGCGATCGCACCTTTGCGAGGGTGGGCTATACGTCAGATAGATAGGTAAAGCTGACGAATTCCTAGCCACCACGCTGCCTCCACGAGTACATAGCAACTCCATCTCGGCAGAGCAATCGTCTAGATTGCTCTGCGAATACTAACGGAAGCCTGTGACGCATGCATACCACCCAGGAAGTCTCGGCGGAAGAAAGGCAGCACACTGGTGGACGGATGAAATAGCCGAACTTCGAGGTCGGTGCTTCCGTGTAAGAAGACAATCCCAGAGAGCTGAACTAGGGTCCGGTCGCCAAGCGGCGCTGAGGCAAGAATATGTTGAGGCAAGGAAAGATCTAAGAAAAGCCATTCGCGAATCTCAAGCCAAGTGCTGGGCCGACCTGTGCGGTGCGGTGGACACCGACCCGTGGGGGCTACCCTACCGGATCGTCACCAAACGCATTGGTGGACGCCGTCCAGGAGCGGAGGCTCGAGGGAATGAGAGCGTCATAGCGGACCACTTGTTCCCGGTCCTGCCAACAGTGGATTGGTCCTGCCAGCCCTTCCATAACAACGAGGAAGGCGCCGCGGGGATCTCCAGTGTTTCAGCAGCGGAACTAAACGAGGCCGGTAATAAGCTGCCTATGGGAAAAGCATGTGGCCCAGATGGCATCCCGAACGAGGTTGTCAAGATAGTACTCCGGAGGAGGTCGGAGCTTCTCCTTGAGACCTACAACGCATGCCTGCGGGACCAAATCTTTCCTCAGAAATGGAAAGTAGCCCGACTAGTTCTCCTGCACAAGGGGCCGGATAAGCTGAGTGAACGACCTTCCAGTTTTAGGAGAATTTGCATGCTGGATACCATGAGTAAGTTGCTGGAGAGGCTTATCCTGGAAAGGCTTAGCCGGCACCTTGATAACAACGGCAAACAAGCGGAAAATCAGTTTGGGTTTATCTGGGGCCGCTCAACTGTGGACGCCATCGAGAAAGTCCTAGGTGCGGTGCAAGGGCGGCGGCGGGAGCAGTGCAACGTCGGGATTTATGCGTGGTGGTTTCTGGATGTTCGCAACGCTTTTAACTCGGCCCCATGGCTGAAGATCAACGAGGCTCTACAAGAAATACGCAGTTATCTGCAGGACAGGAAGCTACTGGTGGGTGACTCACTCACCACGAAGGAGGTCACCTGCGGTATTCCACAGGGTTCCGTCTTAGGTCCAACCTTGTGGAACGTGCTCTACGACGGCTTACTGAATCTCAACATGCCACCGGGCGTTCAACTGGTGGCATTTGCGGACGACGTAGCAGTGGTAGGAGTAGCCAGAACGGGCGGCAAGGTGGCGGACCTCATGAATCCAGTTCTGGAATTCATTTCCAACTGGATGAAGGATAATGGTCTGAAACTCGCGCCGGATAAAACGGAAACCGTTGTTTAAACGGCGAAGAAAATCTACGACGAACCCCGGCTTAAACTTGAGGGACACGCGGTCCCGATTAGACGGCACATAACTGGACACGCGGCTATCTTTCAGAACACATGTCTCCATGGTCTCAAAAAAGGCGTCGGCGGTAGCTCGGGCCCTAGGAAGACTTATGCCGAATATTGGCGGGCCTTCACAATGTAAGAGGGCTTTGCTCATGTCAGTGGTGAAAAGTATAATTTTGTATGCGGCGCGAGCTTGGGCAAGGAAGGCTACTAAGTTCAAATGCAATCAGGAGGAACTGAATCGCGCTCTGCGGGTAGCTGCTATCAGGATGACGAGGGCATACCGCACGGTATCCACCGAGGCGGCAATGTTCCTAGCTGGCATTCCTCCAGGGGACCTGCTGGCGTTGGAACGGACCAGAGTCAGGGAGAGGCTGGAGGAAGGCGATCCATCGGTGTCCGCCAAGCAGATAAGGAAAGAGGAGAGAGTCAGAACCATCAACGGGTGCCAGGCGAGGTGGCGACGCGGGGAGAGAGGCGAATGGACCCGCGGGTTGCTTCCCAATCTGGAGAGATGGTGGAACGGAACACCGCAGCCCCTCACCTTCCATATGACACAGGCACTGTCAGGTCACGGTTGCTTTAGGCAGTACCTGCACAGGATGCACAGGGCGGTCGACCCCAGTTGCCTTTACTGTGGGCACCCCTCGGACACGGCAGAGGATACACTGTTCGACTGCCTCCAATGGTCGGAGTTCCGCAGGCCTGTCAGGAACTTCCTGGGCGGCAGAGACCCTGGACCTGAGGATGTCAAGGACCTCCTCTGCGGTCCGGCGGACAGCCCGCCAGAACTCAGGAACGCGGTCAGCAGAGCTAGGGAGGCTTTTGGAAGGAAGATGGAGGATATTATCCAGAAGAAGGAGAACGATGAAAGAGAAGCCGAAAGGAGGGCGGGCACGAGGCGCTAGGCTGGCGGGTGCAGCCACCGGGCCATGAAGACCATCGAGGAAGCCACCGTTCGGATTCAATGGATAGCTATTAGCGTTTGTGTATATATTTTTACGCGGGCCCTTTCGCTAGTGGCGTTTGTTTGTTATTATTAATCGCGCGGTCACTTGCGATAGGGCTAAGTATGTTTATATTTGTATATATTTTGTAAAGGTGTTGTAAAGGTTAGTGCGGGGGATTGTCCAGTAATTAGCCTACAGTGTTTATTGTATATATTTTTGATTAAATCAACGATAGGTGACCAGGAGGAAGTAATGCGCAAGCGGTTCCCTCCCGGTCATCGATTCAACCCAAAAAATAAAAAAAAAAAAAAAGGTTACGTATAATTAATTTAGGAGAGGAAAAGTTGAATCAAAATTTTTAATGTATACCTTTTTCTAGGGTATGGCATGTTTAAGGCAATAAATTGACTATTTAAATTCTAGAATCTTACTTGATATGTTGAAACCCTATTAAATGCATTGAAAAAATATTTAGTATATTACACAACCCATATAAAACATAGTATTAAATATTTCTATACAATATTCATCTTTATATGGACTATATAGAAGCACGTATGTATTTTCCAAAAATTAAAAATTTAGTAAAAAAAATTATTGAAATATATAACATAAAAAAAACATTGAAAATTTTTATGTTTAGTAATTTACACATATTAATTTTATTAGACAACACATTCATATTAATTAAATTTGAATTTAATCATGGAATATTACAAAATAAAATATATATAAATGATATATATATAATATATATATATATATATATATATATATAAATATCAAATTTATTTATATTTATAAATATTTGTATCATAATAGAAATAAATAATAGAACCTATTGCAATATTTAGATTTAAATAAAATTAGTTCTATATTTTATTGCCATATTATTGTTCAAAGAGCTATAATATTCATTTATTAATTATTATTAGTTAATCTAAATAATATGAGTTTGTGCATACATTATGAATAATTTAATGTAATTCGTAAAACATACATGTAGATATGTCGTAGCAAACTAATTCTTTTGAATTTTAAATAATAATAATTATAATAATATTATATTATTGTTTTTATCGGAAATATATTGGAATGAAATCAAAGAGCTCATTAAAAATAAGGTTATTTGCATTAATCTAATTTAAATAGAATTATTTCTATTAGTAACCTCATACAATAATCTATTGCATGGTTCTTAAACTAACAGCTCCGTTATATATTTATCATTTATAAATTGTAGCTTTCTATTTATTGAGTTCATATACACCTAATTATATATATTTACTTCTTTCCCACTATTTAAGATGTAGAATTGTCGTTACTACCTAGTACATTAGAATTTTATATATGTAAATTATATTTTCCGACATATACCCCCTACATATTTCACACTCTATATTGAATCGGAAATTAAAATTCTGATAAAAAGCAATTGTGATAATTTTTCGTAATAAAGTAGGTATTAATTTTTTATTAATAAATAAATATATATACATATATATATTGACCAATAGCTCCGTTACTCTTATGTCAATTTCATATATTATGTCATTCACACATATTTGCCAAACATAAAATACCAAATATAATTTTTAATATTCGTCGTAAATCAGTTATCAATTAGATATAAAAATTTATTAATAAACGAAGATGATAATTTTTATATCTTCACTGGCAAAATTATTATTTTTAAATAATATTTTTAATAATTTTTTTTTGCTAATATATGTAAAAAAATTTAAAAAAAAAATTATAATGATTTATACAGTAAACATCGATATAAATATTTTTATACATTATATAATTAATTTAGGAGAGAAAAAGTTGAATCAAAATGTTTAATGTATATCTTTTTTTCAGCTATAGCATATTTAAGGCAATAAATTGATTATTTAAATTCTAGAATCTTACTTGATATGGAGAAACCCTATTAAATGCGTTGCGAAAATATTTAGTATATTACACAATTCATATAAAACATAGTAGTAAATATTTCTATACAATATTCATCTTTATATGGACTATATAGAAGAAAGTATGTATTTTCCAAAAATTAAAAATTTAGTAAAAAAAATATTGAAATATATAACATAAAAAAACATTGAACATTTTTTTGTTTAGTAATTTACACATATTAATTTTATTAGACAACACATTCATATTAATTAAATTTGAATTTAATCATTGAATACCACAAAAATAAAATATATATAAATGATATAAATATATATAAAATATATATAAATATCAAATTATATTTATATTTATAAATATTTGTATCATAATAGAAATAAATAATAGGACCTTTTGCAATATTTATATTTAAATAAAATTAGTTCTATATTTTATTGCTATATTATAGTTCAAAGAGCTATAATATTCATTTATTAATTATTATTAGTTAATCTAAATAATATGAGTTCGTGCATACAGTATGAATAATTGAATGTAATTCATAAAACATACATGTAGATATGTCATAGCAACCTAATTCTTTTGAATTTTACATAAAAATAATAATAATTATATTGATGTTATTATCGGAAATATATTGGAATGAAATCAAAGAGCTCATTAAAAATAAGGGTATTTGCATTAATCTAATTTAAATAGAATTATTTCTATTAGTAACCTCATACTATAATCTATTGTGTGGTTCTTAAACTAACAGCTCCGTTATATATTTATCATTTATAAATTGTAGCTTTCTATTTATTGAGTTCATATACACCTAATTATATATTTTTAACTTTTTTCCCACTATTTATGATGTAGAAATTTCGTTACAGCCTAGCATATTGGAATTTTATATATGTAAATTATATTTCCTATAATGTGTTTCCTATATCTTGCACACTTTGTATTGAATCGGAAATTAAAATTCTAATAAAAAAACAATTGTGATAATTTTTCGTAATAAAGTAGGTATTAATTATTTATTAATAAATACATATATATACATATATATATTAACCAATAGCTCCGTCACTCTTATGTCAATTCCACATATTATGTCATTCACACATATTTGCTAGACATAAAATACCAAATATAATTTTTAATATTCATCTTAAAACAATTAATAATTAAATATAAAAATTTATTAATAAACGAAGATGATAATTTTTATATCTTCACTAGCAAAATTATTATTTTTAAATAATATTTTTAATAATTTTTTTTGCTAATATATGTAAAAAAATTTAAAAAAAAAATTATAATGATTTACACAGTAAACATCGATATAAATATTTTTATACATTATATCATTAATTTAGGAGAGAAAAAGTTGAATCAGAATGTTTAATGTATATCTTTTTTTTAGCTATAGCATATTTAAGGCAATAAATTGATTATTTAAATTCTAGAATCTTACTTGATATTGAGAAACCCTATTAAATGCGTTGCGAAAATATTTAGTATATTACATAACCCATATAAAACATAGTTTTAAACATTTCTATACAATATTCATCTTTGTATAGAACAGAATGATCTAAGTATGTATTATCCAAAAATTAAAAAATGTGTAAAATAAATTTTGAAAAATATAACATAGCAAAATCACAGAAAATTTTTTTGTTTAGTAATTTACAAATATTAATTTTATTAGACAACACATTCATATTAATTAAATTTGAATTTAATCATTGAATATCACAAAAATAAAATATATATAAATGATATAAATATATATAAAATATATATAAATATTAAATTATATTTATATTTATTTATATTTGTATCATAAATGAAATAACTAATAGGTTCTTTTGCAATATTTAGATTTAAATAAAGTTAGTTCTATATCTTATTGTTCAAAGAGCTATAATATTTATTTATTAATTATTATTATTTAATCTAAATAATATGTGTTCGTGCATACATTATGAATAATTTAATGTAATTCATAAAACATACATGTAGATATGTCGTAGCATCCTAATTCTTTTGAATTTTAAATAATAATAATTATAATAATATTATATTATTGTTATTATCGGAAATTTATTGGAATGAAATCAAAGAGCTTATTAAAAATAAGGGTATTTGCATCAATCTAATTTAACTAGAACGATTTGTATAAATAAACTCATACTATAATCTATTCGCATGGTCCTATAACTAAGAGCTCTGTTATATATTTATTATTTATAAATTGTAGCTTTCTATTTATTGAGTTCATATACACCTAATTATATATTTTACTTTTTCCCACTATTTAAGATGTAGAATTGTCGTTACAACCTAGCACATTGGAATTTTATATATGTGAATTATATTTTCTGAAATGTGCCTCCTACATCTTGCAAACTCTGTATTGAATCGGAAATTAAAATTCTGATAAAAAAAACAATTGTGATAATATTTGTAATAAAGTAGGTATTAATTTTTATTATTAAATAAATTAATATATATATATATATATATATATATATATATATATATATATATAGACTAATTGCTCTGTCACTGTTATGTCAATTTGCTACGTTAATAAACGTCCGGACAACGAGACGGACCGGAGCCGGCGGCATCCTTCTTGAGGTGGATGATGCCGCATCCGCCGACAAGCTGGCGGTGAAGCGGTCCGGACCGTGGTAGGGGAAGCGAGGTCAACCGGCCCGAGCGCCGCACCCCGGTTCTTCTCCTGGGCGTCCCGGACTGGTATGAGGTCGAGAACGGCTTGGCTCGCGGTGGCCTCGTCCGGGGGGACTACGTGAGAGGGGACGACTCTGCCGTCACCCTGCGTAGAAACCCTAACGGGCGGGGCGACATGGTCGCCCGCGTCGACGCTACGTACCCGGCAGCTCTCAAGCTTGCCGAGTCACGTTGCGTCGTCGTCGGGTGGACCAGGTGCAGGGTCAGGCTGCTCGAGAAGAGTCGGCCGACCTGCTTCCGTTGCCGGCAGCCTGGGCTCTTCGCGGCCCAGTGCAAGGCGAAGGAGACCGGCACTGGGCCGAAGAAGAAGGAGGAAGAGGAGTCCTCGGAGCAGGGTGCTGCGGAGAAGGAAGTCAGGCGATCTGGGTCACCCGTGCCGGCGTCTTCCAATAGCGATGGAGGTAAGGTTCGTGCAAACTAACCTTAATCACTGCAGCGAAGCTCAAGATCTGTTCTGGGACTTTGTTGGGCGGGAGGATATCTCGGTCGCCCTCGTCAGCGAACCGTATGACGCCAATCGATCCGGTTGGCTCATCGATTCGTCTGGCGGGGCGGCTCTGGGTGTCCTCTCCTGTGGTCTCTCTCTCGGAGACCCGGAGATAGGCGACGGATACGTGGCAGCGACTGTAGGCGGCACCTTGCGCGTCTACAGTTGTTACGCGCCCCCTCGTCTGTCACCAACTGAGTTCGGACGGCTCCTGAGCTACCTCGAGGTAAGTGCGGCGGTCTTCCGGGGTACGGGGGTGGGGCTGGTTGTTGCTGGTGATTTCATTCGAGTTTAACGTGTCCAAGTGTGAATCCATGTCCTTCTCAAGGGTTTGTGTTCCAATTAAATTTGTGTACTCTATCAATGGAATTCCGCTCACCTCAGTCTCTTCCAAAGCTGATCTAGGTATTGTTTTTGCTTCCAACTTATACTTTCAAAAACATATTATGACTACCTCCTGTAGAGCGCTTAAAACACTTGGATTTGTAAAACGTATGGCGAGAGAACTTAAACTTCTTCGGTCTCTAAAAACCCTCTATTGCGCGTTAGTGCGACCTATCGTAGAGTTTGGTTCCATCATATGGGATCCAATTACTTCAGTGGGGAGAGATCAAATTGAGAGGGTGCAGTGCAAGTTCTTAAACTTTGCAGCGTTTAGATTAAAAATTAATCATCCTCCTCATAATTATACTGATGTTTCTGACCAACTCAAACTGTGCTCCCTTTCTGATAGGCGAATACTAGCTGGTTCATCCCTGCTTCTTAACCTCATCAACGGGTCAATTGATTGTCCTCCTCTACTAGAACTAATAAATTTTAAAGTTCCTTCTCGAACAACGCGCATATGTGTCCCCTTTTCTCTTCCTTTCCATTCGACTGCCTTCGGCCATAATAATCCCTTACATCGTATTATGCGTAATGCCAATGTTGATTCCTTTTTCCTCTCCCAAACTTCTTATAATATTGAATATTAGTTAATTAATTACTTGTTTTTCAGTCTATTGATGTAAATAGTGTGTTTTGTATACTAGTACGATTGTTCATGAAAATAATTTACTTGTTTCTTATTGGTTTACTAATTGCTGTAATTTCTGTAATGTTTATGTAAAATGTGCCTGTTGAGGCGTAAATAAACAATAAATAAAAAAAAAAAAAATAATAAACAAAATAACCAAAAATCGTAAATTTATATAAAATTTTATTGCATATTTTATTAAACCATATATTGACACAGACGCTCCTTTTTTGAGTTTTTCAATAACACAGAGTTTATCGTTAAGAGAATGATACATATGCTTACGCTTGATACGTTGACTAGGTTTACTTAAAGACATCACAGTGATATGTATAAAAACGGACGAAGTATAAATTACGAAACGATAAACAAAACACATACGAAAGGTACGAAACATTCCGAAGCGTATCAAGCAACCAACTGTACATAATATACTGTATATAATATTGAGGTACATACATATGTATATATAAATGGATTACAATTGTATAACTTTAATGACAATTGGTATTGATAAATATGTTATCGCAATAACCCCCATTTATAGGAAATTTGTAGAACTCGTTTTCATGTTTAGTTTAATTTACGGTGAAAACTAGACAATTTTCGTACGACTGGTTTATTTACGTATTATAAACGGCTGTCCGGATAAAGCGAAGTCCGGACTAATTAAGTCCTGATTAATGGGATTCTACTGTATGTCCGGAACGGGTATCGTACTGTCGGACAGGCAGTACGGTTTCCGGAAAGGACGATCGACCGACGACGCCCTGCGAGCTGTATGCACGCGTCTAGCAAACGCGTGCAACTTCCATCGGGTGGCGTAGGCGATGAGCCTGGACATCCGCAACGCCTTCAACTCGGTCGGATGGGAGGTGATACGCGAGGCGCTCGTTCGTATGGATTTCCAGCCATACCTACGACGGATCATCGAATCGTATCTGGGCGGGCGAGTTCTGCACCTGTGCGACGACGTACACGGAGAGCCGATCACAATGGAGATCTCCTGCGGCCTGTCGCAGGGCTCCGTGCTCGGGCCTCTCCTGTGGAACGTCGCGTACGACTCCGTGTTCCGCGTACCTCTTCCTAGAGGAACGGTCTAGAGATCGGCTATGCTAATGACACGCTGATCGTGGCCGAGGCGGACACGGTAGTAGAGTTGCAGGACTGCTCGAACGCTGCGCTCGCGACGGTCGCCGGGCACGTCCGGCAGATGGGCCTGCGGCTTGCTGTCGAGAAGACAGAAGCCGTAGTGTTCACAAACTGTCGCTTGACAGCCGAACCCCGGATTCTCCTCGAGGGTGTGACCGTACAGTTAGGAGAGTCCCTGAAGTATCTAGGAGTGGTGCTAGATAATAAGGGGACCATGTTCGGTACGCACTTGCGTGCTGTGGCCGTAAAGGCGCAGCGAATGATGTCCGCCCTCTCTGGCCTCATGCCGAACATCGGCGGTCCGCGGGAGTGCCGTAGGTGCCTACTCATGAGCGTCGTGCATTCAGTAATGTTGTACGGCGCTCCCGTGTGGGGTCCTACGTTGCGCTATGACCGTCGGAGCGCCGAGGCTCTGGCTAGAGTCCAGCGGGGGGCGGCCATCAGGAGCGTATGTGCGTACCGTACAGTCTCCCATGATGCTGTACGGGTCATCGCGCGTATACCTCCGATCGACCTACTGGCCGAGGAACGCGCGTGCGCGTACGAAGCCAGGACGGCGTTGTCATCGGCAGCGGCTGAACGGCCCGGAGAGACGACAGGTTCGTCGAGTGAACCGTCGGCCGGTGTCCCTTCCCCGAGGGCCCGGACGATGGAGGAATGGGCCGAGAGGGTCGCGCACTGGGACGCTCCCGACGGCAGTGGTCGGGACTGGACCAAGACGCTGATCCCTCCCGTGCTTCTCGACCGGTGGGTGACGAGGACACGAGGTGAGATAACGTTCCACCTCTCTCAGCTGCTTTCGGAACACGGTTGTTTCAACCATTTTTTGAGTCGGATCAACCGTGCCCCGGCGGCCGGGTGTTGTCATTGCGGTGAGACACCCGGTTCGTACAGCGGAGAGGTGGATGACATGTCTCACACTCTCGTTCGCTGCGAGGCGTTCGAGAGTGCTCGGAACGAGCTGATCAGTGTGATCGGCCGTTTCCGGCCTTGCGACCTCGTTGCCCGCATGCTGGAGTCTCCGGCTAAGTGGAACGCGGTGGCCCGATTCGCTTCGACTGTGATGACGGCCAAGGAAGCGGCTGAGTGCGAGAGACAGTCGCTGCAGGGGTTGCCTCCATCGCGACGTGGAAGGGGCCGCAGGGCGGCTCGTGGTCGTCAACCTCCTTGAGGAAAAATTTTTATTGTGAGGGGAGGTCCTGTGGGGTTAACCACAGTCCTTCCCAATTTTTTAAATTTTGTATATATATATGTATATTATATATATATATATATATGTATATTATTTTTATTGTATATGTTTTTTATTTGATTGTATATATTCTGTAAGGTTGTAATTTATAAGTTAAAATTGTATATACTTTTGTCAGGGGGTGGGTGTAGAGTCCACCCCCATAAGGAAGCGTTATTGTATCTGTTTTTTACTTTACAATAAACGATGGCGAACCACTGCCCGAAGTATTGCTTAACGGCTTTCCGGGCAGTAAGTGTATTGCCGATTTACTATAAAAAAAAAAAAAAAAAAAATTAGGTTACGTATAATTAATTTAGGAGAGGAAAATATCAATCAATACGCTTAATGTATATCTTTTTTTTAGGTATAGCATATTTAAGGCAATAAATTGATTATTTAAATTCTAGAATCTTACTTGATATGGAGAAACCCTATTAAATGCGTTGCGAAAATATTTAGTATATTACACAATCCATATAAAACATAGTATTAAACATTTCTATACAATATTCATCTTTATATGGACTATATAGGACAACGTATGTATTTTCCAAAAATTAAAAATTTAGTAAAAAAAATATTGAAATATATAACATAAAAAAAACATTGAACATTTTTTTGTTTAGTAATTTACACATATTAATTTTATTAGACAACACATTCATATTAATTAAATTTGAATTTAATCATTGAATACCACAAAAATAAAATATATATAAATGATATAAATATATATAAAATATATATAAATATCAAATTATATTTATATTTATAAATATTTGTATCATAATAGAATTAAATAATAGGACCTTTTGCAATATTTATATTTAAATAAAATTAGTTCTATATTTTATTGCTATATTATTGTTCAAAGAGCTATTATATTTATTTATTAATTATTATTATTTAATCTAAATAATATGAGTTCGTGCATACATTATGAATAATTTAATGTAATTCATAAAATATACATGTAGATATGTCGTAGCAACCTAATTCTTTTGAATTTTAAATAATAATAATTATAATAATATTATATAATTGTTTTTATCGGAAATATATTGGAATGAAATCAAAGAGCTCATTAAAATAAGGTTATTTGCATTAATCTAATTTAAATAGAATTATTTCTATAAGTAACCTCATACTATAATCTATTGCATGGTTCTTAAACTAACAGCTCCGTTACATATTTATCATTTATAAATTGTAGCTTTCTATTTATTGAGTTCATATACGCCTAATTATATATTTTTACTTCTTTCCCACTATTTAAGATGTAGAATTGTCGTTACAAACTAGTACATTAGAATTTTATATATGTAAATTATATTTTCCGACATGTACCCCCTACATATTTCACACTTTATATTGAATCGGAAATTAAAATTCTGATAAAAAGCAATTGTGATAATTTTTCGTAATAAAGTAGGAATTAATTTTATATTAATAAATAAATATATATTGACCAATAGCTCCGTCACTCTTATGTCAATTTCATATATTATGTCATTCACACATATTTGCCAAACATAAAATACCAAATATAATTTTTAATATTCGTCGTAAATCAGTTATCAATTAGATATAAAAACTTATTAATAAACGAAGATGATAATTTTTATATCTTCACTGGCAAAATTATTATTTTTAAATAATATTTTTAATAATTTTTTTTGCTAATATATATAAAAAAATTAAAAAAAAAAATTTTAATGATTTACACAGTAAACATCGATATAAATATTTGTATACATTATATAATTAATTTAGGAGAGAAAAAGTTGAATCAAAATGTTTAATGTATATCTTTTTTTTAGCTGCTATAGCATATTTAATGCAATAAATTGATTATTTAAATTCTAGAATCTTACTTGATATTGAGAAACCCTATTAAATGCGTTGCGAAAATATTTAGTATATTACACAATCCATATAAAACATAGTATTAAACATTTCTATACAATATTCATCTTTGTATGGACTATATAGAAGGAAGTATGTATTATCCAAAAATTAAAAATTTAGTAAAAACAATATTGAAATATATAACATAAAAAAACATTGAACATTTTTTTGTTTAGTAATTTACACATTTTAATTTTATTAGACAACACATTCATATTAATTAAATTTGAATTTAATCATTGAATACCACAAAAATAAAATATATATAAATGATATAAATATATATAAAATATATATAAATATCAAATTATATTTATATTTATAAATATTTGTATCATAATAGAAATAAATAATAGGACCTTTTGCAATATTTATATTTAAATAAAATTAGTTCTATATCTTATTGCTATATTATTGTTCAAAGAGCTATAATATTTATTTATTAATTATTATTAGTTAATCTAAATAATATAAGTTTGTGCATACATTATGAATAATTTAATGTAATTCATAAAACATACATGTAGATATGTCGTAGCAACCTAATTCTTTTGAATTTTAAATAATAATAATTATAATAATATTATATTATTGTTATTATCGGAAATATATAGGAATGAAATCAAAGAGTTCATTAAGAATAAGGGTATATGCATCAATCTTATTTAACTAAAACTATTTCTATAAGTAAACTCATACTATAATCTATTCGCATGTTTCTTAAACTAAGAGCTCCTATATATATTTATTATTTAAAAATTGTAGCTTTCTATTTATTGAGTTTGAAATATCCCTTATTTTTGTATGCTTTTTGAAGTTTTTTTATTGAAAAAAGGCGAAATCTCGTATTTTAAATTTTTAATGAATTTATTTATTTAAAGAAAAGAAAACTTATTTATAATAAAAAGAAAATTTGTATCCTAATTTAACAATATGAATATTTTACTACTCACTTAAAGATATCGTAGGAATATGGAATAAAGATCCGTGATTGTGTTGGTATATTGTGAACCACGGTTGCGCTGGGCGATCACCGTTGCAAATATACCCCCAGCATCCACAGACTGGAAATCTTTGGAAAGACGATGTCTGACGGTATACCACAACTGCACAGACGTATAGTCCGAGAAACGCCGCGGTATCCTCAGCTTAGGAATAAGAATGATCCCGAAAATAGACCGCAACTGCACGAATGTGAAATTCGTGAAACGTCGCTGTATTTTTGGTGTTCACTCTATCTTAGGAACGTGGTAGTAACTACATATACACAACTGCATAGACCCGAAGGTATATGGAACGCCGCTATATGAGGTGTTATTACCACGAGGGGAAAAGGTAGTTGACCCCGTTAAAATCTCTGACCAATGTATTGTGTTTATCTTTGTTAATATGACCAGAAGATTTTATTGGAGTACTTATAATTATATATATATATATGATTTACAGATATTGTTACATTTTATTATATACATATATTATTATACTATGTTATCACAGACTATGCTTTTTAATATTATATTTTGTTTTGTGTAATGATTTTCTTCGTCTTTTGTTGTCCGGTTCTCGAGAGCCATAATTACGTCGACGTTATCGCCATCTCTCGGTCGTTTAGTGCGGTGTTGTAACGAGTCGGTAGATGCTGTCGTCCCTTCCTAGCTGTTTCAGGGATTTGTAATGTTTCTCCGTGTACGCATGCGTGTGTATATAATTTTCCTGTGTATAGTGTATGTGTGTGTATATAATGTTTTTGTGTTTAAAATGTGTGTGATGCTTCAAGTTCATATACACCTAATTATATATTTTTAACTTCTTTCCCACTATTTATGATGTAGAATTGTCGTTACAACCTAGCACATTGGAATTTTATATATGTGAATTATAATTTCTGAAATGTGCCTCCTACATCTTGCAAACTCTGTATTGAATCGGAAATTAAAATTCTGATAAAAAAAACAATTGTGATAATTTTTTGTAATAAAGTAGGTATTAATTTTTTATTAATAAATAAATAAATAAATAAATATATATATATATATATATATATATATAGACTAATGGCTCTATCACTGTTATGTCAATTTCATATATTATGTCATTCACACATATTTTGGGAATCATAAAATACCAATTATAATTTTTAATATTCGTTGTAAATCAGATATCAATTAGATATAAAAATGTATTAATAAATTAAGTTGATAATTGTTATATCTACACTGGCAAAATTAATATCTTTTTAAATAATATTTTTTATAATTTTGTTTGCTAATTTATGTAAAGAAGAATTATAAATATTTATACAGCATACATCCATATAAATATTTTTGAACATTATGTAATTAATTTAGGAGAGGGAAAGTTAAATCATAATTTTTAATGTATATCTTTTTCTTGGGTGTGGCATGTTTAAAGCAATGAATTAATTATTTTAAATTCTAGAATCTTACTTGATATGATGAAACCCTATTAAATGCGTTGCGAAAATATTTAGTATATTACACAATTCATATAAAACATAGTATTAAACATTTCTATACAATATTCATCTTTGTATGGACTATATAGGAGAACGTATGTATTTTCCAAAAATTTATAATTTAGTAGATTAAAATTGAAATATATAAAATAATAAATATCGCTGAAAATTATTTTTAAAAATGTAAGCATATCAATTTTAATTGGCAACAAATCCATTTAATATCATGTACACAAATATATATATATATATATTTACTATATATAATATATTATAATATAATAATATAATTATTGTATCATAATAAAAATAAATAAAGGGGGTTTTGCTATATTCTGTTGTAAATATAATTAATTATCGATGTCATTTTTAATTTTTTGATCTATGAGTTATAATATTTATTAATTATTTATAATTTCTTAACCTTAATAATTTGGGTCTATGTATACATAGGGAATAATTTAATATAATTCACTAAACTTACATGTAAACAGTCGTAGCAACCTAGTTTTTTGGAATTTTAAATAAAAATATTAATAATAATAATAGTAATAATATAAAAATATATATATTATTATTATTATTAATTAAAATTCAATAGATTAGGTTGAAAAGATACGAGTATTTCAACATGTATGTTCTATATATAAGGTTAATTCCCAATTTCAATCTTATATAATTTGTCATTTATTTATATTTGTTGAACATAGTTCTCCAAGCAAAATTTTTAATTTACAATCTCTAAATTCAATTCTTAATTCGATACAAAAATTTATTAATAAGAAAAGAAATATAAATTTTTATGTTTAAACCGGACATTCTTATATTTATTAAATTATATTTTTGTATGGTATTTGTTGTTAATTTATGTCATAAACAAAAACAAAAAATAATGTTATACAAAGTTATATTCATAGCATTTACTGTAATGTTAGAAGCCGTTAAATTTACTTTTAGATGTGATAATTTTATATGATTATTTTTCTAAAATTCGAAATTGGTATACTTCCTTGCATTCTGTTCTATAGCGTTTGATATATCATTTCATTATTTTCATATGACACCGTATTATATGTAACCAAAGATTATCATTCATACAATGACCCTGGTATTTTCTAATATCACATTAAATTGTATTTTTTTAAAAACATTAGTTTCTAAGAGGCCTGCGCGCGACCTGTTATGTACATATAAGTTTTAAATATATAACAATTAGAAAATCACTCACAACATCTTGAGTGATTAGGATATATATATATATATTTGTCTTTTTCTAATTCAAAATAACTTATTTTAAGTCGCATTATACATCAGAGTTTCTTGAAATTTTATTTTGCATAAGTCAAGCAACAGATAGAAATGTCAAATTCGATATATTTACTTTACAGGAATAATTTTTATGCCTCCTAGGGTGTCTTATTTATATTTTTCGTTATTAGTGGAAATATTAAATTTTTAAACTTACCTTATGAAAACGTTAAAAAAGAGAGGGTTTAAATATTTTAAAAATTGTGGATATTCAAATATTTCTTATAGATTTTAGAAAAATAATTTTGGGAATCGAAGTCCAATACGCATTGTAGGAACTCCTTATTTTTCCAACAACAAATTTAGAGAAATTTCACATTCCTAAAGTCGAGATAGTTGATCCTTTAAGGGAAAATTTTCCAATCTTTCATTTTTTATTAATCGGTGTTTTGACACGTTCAAAATAAAATATTGAGACTACATGTCAAACGTGTTTTGCAAAATATCTAACTCTTTTTAAAAAAAAATATTAAAATCTAATCACAACACAAGCCGTGGGAATTTTTCCAGTAACGGATATATTTAAAATCTGAAGCTAAATTACATGTTAATCACATGAGACTTTTTAATTATTTTAAACTACAGTAATATACTATAATTATAAATTTTTTTTATTTATTTTCATGTTGTGTATTACGTAGGAGAGGGTTTGTATATATCTAAGATTTACAATTCAAAATAAATATTTGATATATCTAAAATAATATATATATATATATTTTTTTTTTTTTTAATTTTCTTTGCTGTATATTGGTGTACATATCAATTAAAAATTAACAACACATTTATTTAAATTAATCAAGAAATATTTCATTGAATATCAAATATATTTTATTTTGCAGAATTCAATTGACAGACAGAAAATTATAAATTCGATATATTATGCATTACGGAAATAATTCTTTCGTCTCCAGGATGTCCTATTTCGCTAATTCTGTTACTATTGAAACAAAGAATAATTTTCTAACCTTACCTTATGAAAACGTTCAAAAGTGTTTGTTAAAAATATTGCAAAAATTTTTATATTCAAATTCTTCTTATGGATTTAAAAAAAAAATTTTTGAGGCACAAATTTCAACGTGTTTTGCAAAATGTCTTCCTCTTTTCAAAAACAATATAGAAATCGTATTAATACATAAGGCCTAAGAATTTTTCCAATAATCAATATATTTACATTTTGTACTAATAAAGTACATGTTCATCACATGCTAAATTATCTTAATATATAAACCAAAATAATATACTATAATTATAATATTCTATTTTTTATTTTTCGTGGTGTCGATTACATAGCAAGCTGTATGTATAACCTGAAATATAAAATTAAAAAAAAAAAATATTTGATATAAATATATATATATAGTTAATAAATATTTCATTGTTCTTTGCCTTTCATTAAAACATGTCAATTTAATTTCACAACATTATATTTCTTAAAAAACATGAAAGAGTTATTTGAATACCACGTATATATTTCGGTGCATTCCACTGATAAATAGTCTAATGCTAAGAAATTTAAAATTATTTTGTGAATCATCAAAATAGTAGTACTCGATTTTCACATACTTTTCTATAGTTTTTAAAAAATTTTCTTCTTAATGTTAATTTCATATATTATGACATTCATTTATATTTGCTGAACATATTACTTCAAATAACATTTTTAATATACTACTTCTAATTTCAGTTGTTAATTCGATACAAAAATTTCATAATAAAATAAGATAATAATTTTTACATTTAGACAAGCAATTCCTATAACATTTTAAATTATATTTTTCAATGTTCTTTGTTGTAAATTTATGTTATAAACAAAAATATAAAATAATGCTGCATAAAGTTATATAAATAGCATATGCTGTAATGTTAGAAAATGTAACATTTATTTCTCAGATGTGATAAATTTATTTTATTATTTTTCAATTATTCAAAATTACTACACTTCCTTACATTTTTCTATATGGCATTAAATATATCATTTAATTATTCTTAAATGATATTTTATTATATGTAACATAAGTGGATCATTCATACAATTACACTGGTATCCTCCAATATCACTTAAATCGTATTATCTGACAACTTTTGTTGCTATGAGGCCTTCGCGCGGTCTGTAATTTACCTACTAATTTTAAATACATACTTCATAAGAAAAACACTCACGCCTTGTAGAGTGATTTTAATATATTTGCTTTTTTTTTAAATGTAAAAAATCTATTGTATAACGTATTATGCTTCGTCGTTTTTTAAAGTTTTATATTGCACAAGTCAATCGACAGACCGAAAATGATATACTCCAAAAAATAAATTTACATAAATAATTTTTACCCCTCAATGAATGTGTTATTTTACTAATTTGTTATTATTGGTAAAAAAAAAAATTTTTTTTCTAACTTATTTCCTGGAAGCATTGAAATGGAGATTGTTAAAATGTTGTAGAAATGTTTAATATTCAAATTATTTTTATAAATTTTAGACAAAAGTTTTGAGAATCAAAGTCCAATGCGTCCTATAGAAAATGATGATATTCCCTACAACAACAATATTAGAGAAATCTAATATTCTAGGTGTCGTCAGAGATTTTCCTTTGAAGGATATTACATAGAACTTTTCATTTCTTACCTATCAGGGTTTATATAATTGCATATATAATACAAAATTTAGAGAGTCAATGTCCAACGAGTTTTCCAAAATGTCTTCCTCTTTTTATAAAAAATATTAAAATCGGATCACTCTACAAGGCATGAGAACTTTTCCAGTAACAAATATATTTAACTTTTGTAACTAAAATTCATGATCATCACATGCTCTTTAAGTTAATATATAAACCATAAATAATATACTACATTTAACATATTCTATTTTTCATTATTCGTGGTGTTGATTACATAGACAGACGTATGTATAATCCTGAAATATAAAATCCAAAAGAAAAATATTTGATAAATATATAGGTTAATAAATATCTTAATGTTCTTTGTCAATCATTAGAACATATTAATTTTATTTCATAATACAATAATTCTAATTAAACATAAAAAGGTTCTTTGAATATCACACACACACATATATATATATATATATATATGTTGCAGTGCATTTTACAAAATATTTCGTCTAATGTTAAGAAATTTAAAATTATTTTGTCATTCGTAAAATTATTAGTAATGTGTTTTCATATAATTTTTAATAGATCTTATAAAATTCCTTCCTAATATCAATTACAAATATTATGTCATTCATATATATTTTCTGAACAACAAATAACATTTTTTTTTTTTATTTCTCTTCTAAATTCAGTTGTTAATTTGACACAAATATTTCTTAATAAACAAAGATAATAATTTTTACATTTAGCACGGCAACTCCCATAACTTTTTAAATGATATTATGATATTTTCCTGTTTTCTGTTGTTAATTATTATGTAATATACAAAAAATTATTGGGTATCGAAATCTATTGTGTTTTGCAAAATGAATTCCTCTTTGCAAAAAAAAATATTAAAATCGTAACACTCCACAAGGCATGAGAATTTTTCTAGCACCGGATATATTTAAAATCAGTAGATGAAATAAACGTTCATCACATACCCCATTAAATTATTATGTAAATCAAAAGTAATATACTATAATTATACATTTGTACTTTTTATTTTTCATGGTGTAAATAATTTAGAAAGTATGTAGACCCCTCAAAATTTATTTTTCATTTAAAAATTATTTTATATATATAAAATAATAAATATCGTAATTTTATTTTGTCATTCGTGAAAATATTAATAACGTGTATTCCTATAATTTTTAATAGACCTTACAAAATATCCTTCCCAATGTCAATTTCATATATTATGTCATTCATTTATAATTGAACCCCAGATAAATGTTTTTATATACCACCTCTAAATTCAGTTGTTAATTTGATACAGATATTTCTTAAAAAGAAAATAAAAATTTTTACATTTAGAACGGCAATTCCTATATCTTTTTAAACTTTATTATCCAATAATTTTTGTGGTTAATTTATGTTATAAACAAAAACATAATATATTGCTTGCTATATCAAAATATTTAAATATAATTTTTAAAGTTAGAAAATATAAAAATTTTACTCAAATGCGGTAAATGTATACAATTATTTTTCTAAAATTCAAAATTGCTATAGTTACTTACATTCTGCTAAATATATTAAGCTTTAAATGAATATTTCTTAGAAAATTTTCCAAGAAAATATTGAAATCGGATCATTCCATAAGACATGAGAATTTCTTCAGTAACAAATGTGTTGAAAATCTGTAGATAGTTTACATGTTCATTACATGCCCTATAATATGCTATTGTATAAACCAATAATAATATACTATAGTTATAATATTCATTTTTCAATTTTTGTGGTGACGATTACACAGAGAGCAGTATGTATGAACCTGAAATTTAAAATTAAGAAGAAAAATATTTGGAATATATATATATATATATGTATATATATAATTATATAGATTAATAATTATCTTAATTTTCTCTCTCATTCATTAGCACATATCAATTTTATTTCTCAACACAATAATTCTAATTAAGCATAAAATATTCTTTGAATATTAGATATATATTTCAATGCATTCTATAGATAATTGGACAAATGTTAATAAATTTAAGTTTATTTTGTGAGTCGTAGAATTAGTAGAATCACTAACTGCTGAATGGAGCAAATCTTCTTTTCATAATTTTTTAGAAAATTGCAGAACTAAATAACGTATTAAATTTTTTCGTAAAGACTTCGAAATGTTTGCAATAATAAATGTAACATTAATCATATGTAATAGATTCAATCACATTAAAATTAACATAAATTTGAAAGAAAAATTTGTCCATTGTTTTACAGTTAATAATTTTAATTCATAGACGTGTCTCCTTTGTACAGAAAATATTGTTATCATAACAGTTTTATTGATATAAGGGGGATATATTATGATATTTTTCGTGTAGTCTATACAGACCCTCCCACATTATTTATCTTTCTAGAATACTTCTATTATTAATTTTACTGCTATATTAAACTTATCACTTTGATGGTTGTGAAATAATAATTAAGCAACGGCCAATTTTATTATCTTTTCACACGTGGAGCATGTACAATCTTTGTAAACATTCTAATCATAGATTAAAATTATCTTTAAAATATCCCTAGAAAAATTATAAAAACTAAAATAGTTAGTGCATTTTTACAGATAATTTTGTATATTATTTTTATAATAGTGGATAAAATAAATATACAATATATTGGTACAAGTACAATAATATTAAGTAGATTGATTTGTTATTTCTGCAAGGATAATTTATTTATGTTATTTCTATTGGTATTTCCTTCATAAAAACCAATGTACTAAGATAAATTAATAATATTAATACCAAAATAATGGTATACTATAGAAACGAGTCATGTGATGGACTTGGAAAACGGAAATTTTCGATCGCAATATTTGGCGTTTGGGAAGTCAGATTTGTATTTTTTTTTTCCAATAAACGATGTATTTACGCGTGCCTAATGCAAAATAATAATAAACTCAAAATTGTTATAAATGGACTTTTCCCCATTCTGCAGTTAGCGATTCAGTAGTACTGTGTTACCATATACTTTTCTATAGTTCCTATAAAATTTTTTTTCCAAAGTCAATTTCATATATTTTGTCATTCATTTATATTTTCTGAGTATAGTACTCCAAATAATATTTTTAATATACCTCCTCTAAATTCATTTGTCAATTGGATTCATAAATTAATTAACTATGGTTATAGTTTTTACATTTGACCAACAATTCTTATATACTTTTAAAGTGTGTTCTTTAATGTTTATTGTTTTTAACTTATGTAATAAACAAAAAAAAATAATGCTATATAACAATTATGTAATAGCATTTGCTGTAATATTACACATATATCAATACATCATTTTACACTGGTGTTCTTCAATATTACTATAAATTGTCTTGACTAATATATTTGTTGCTCAGACAATATACCTACAAGTTTTATATACATCCTCATTGGAAACACTAAGTGTTTCAAAAATTCGATATATTTGTTTATTTTCTTTTAAAATAAAAAATTTTTTGTAATTATACCACTTTGATTCTTATATTATTATTTTGCATAAGCCAATCGATTGAGAGAAAATTATAAACTGGATATATTATTCTTTACAGGAATAATTCTTACGCCTCCCAGAATGACCTAAATTGGTTATATTGTTACTATTGAAAAATAGAAAAATTTCCTATCGTTACCTTATGAAAACATTAAAAAATGGTTTTATAAGTGTATTACAATAATAGTTTATATTCAAATTCTCCCTATAGATTTTAGAAAAAAAATTTAGAGAACCGAAATCTAATGCGCCCTGTAGGAAATCTTTATTTTCTAATAACAAAATTAGAGAAATCATACATTCTAGAAGTCGTGAAACATTTTCCTTAATGGATATAACATCAAACTTTTTATTTTCTCTCTATCGGTATTATCACACGTACAAAATAGAGTTTATAGACTCAAAGTTGATCGTATTATGCAAAATTTCTTGCTCTTTCCAAAAAAAATAATGAAATCGCATGACTCCACAAGGCGTCAAACTTTTTCAGTGACGCATGTATTTAAAATCTGTAACTAAAGCACATGTTCAACTCGTGCCTCTTTAACTTAATATGTAAACCAAATATTATATAATATAATTATAAATTTCTATTTTGTATTTATTTTGTTGTGGATTACTTAGAAATTGGTATGTATGAATCGGAAATTTAAAATTTAAATAATACTATTTGATATATATACAAAAATAATTATCTTAATTTTCATTGTCTTTCATTAGCACATTTCAATTTTATTTCACAAGACGATAATCCTAATTAAACTTAATAGGGTTCCTTGAATATCATGTATATATACATATATATTTCATTCCATTCAACATATAATTGTCCTAATGATAAAAAATTTAAAATTATTTTGTCATTCGTGAAAATATAAGAACTGTGTTCTCACATATTTTTTTATAATTCTAAAAAAATTTTCTTCCTAATATCAATTTATTTTTAAATAAAAAATATATATAAAATAAATAAATATATATCTTAATTGTCTCTCCCATTCATTAGCACATATCAATTTTATTTCTATACACAATTATTCTAATTACGCATGAAAAATTCTTTGAATATTAGATATATATTTCAGTGCATTCTATGGATACTTGGTCAAATGTTAATAAATTTAACTTTATTTTGAGTCGTGGAATTAGTAGAATCACTAACTGCTTAAAGGAGCAAATCTTTTTTTCATAATTTTTTAGAAAATTGCAGAACTAAATATCGTATTAAATTTTTTTCGTAAAGACTTCGAAATGATTGCAATAAATGTAACTCAATCACATTGAAAATTAACATAAATTTGAAAGAAAAATTTGTCCATTGTTTTACAGTTAATAATTTTAATTTATAGACGTGTCTCCTTTGTACAGAAAATATTGTTATCATAAGAGTTTTATTGATATAAGGGGGATATATTATAATATTTTTGTCGTGTAGTCTATACAGACCATCCCACATTATTTATCATTCTAGAATACTTCTATTATTGATTTTAATGCTATATTAAACTTATTACTTTGATGGTTGTCAACTAATAATTAAGCAACGGCCAATTTTATTATCATTTCACACGTGGAGCATGTATAACTTTGTAAACATTCTAATCATAAGTTAAAATTATCTTTAAAATATCCCTAGAAAAAATTATAAAAAAGTAAAATAGTTAGTGCACTTTTTACAGATAATTTTGTATATTATATGTTTATAATAGTGGATAAAATAAATATACAATATATTGGTACAAGTACAATAATATTAAGTAGATTGATTTGTCATTTCTGCAAGGATAATTTATTTATGTTATTTCTATTGGTATTTCCTTCATAAAAACCAATGTACTAAGATAAATTAATAATATTAATACCAAAATAATGGTATACTATAGAAACGAGTCAAGTGATGGACTTGGAAAACGGAAATTTTCGAACGCAATATTTGGCGTTTGGAAAGTCAGATTTGTATTTTTTTTTTTTTTTGCAATGAACGATGTATTTACGCGTGCCTAATGCAAAATAATAATAAACTCAAAATTGTTATAAATGGACTTTTCCCCATTCTGCAGTTAGCGATTCAGTAGTACTGTGTTACCATATACTTTTCTATAGTTCCTATAAAATTTTTTTTCCAAAGTCAATTTCATATATTTTGTCATTCATTTATATTTTCTAAGTATAGTACTCCAAATAATATTTTTAATATACCTCCTCTAAATTCATTTGTCAATTGGATTCATGAATTAATTAACTATGGTTATAGTTTTTACATTTGACCAACAATTCTTATATACTTTTAAAGTGTGTTCTTTAATGTTTATTGTTTTTAACTTATGTAATAAACAAAAAAAAATAATGCTATATAACAATTATGTAATAGCATTTGCTGTAATATTACATAATGTAAAATTTTATTCTCATATTATTTTATATGACTATATTTCTAAAATTCAATAGAAATATACTTCCTAGCGTTCAGTTATTTGGTATTTCATATATCAATACATCATTTTCTTATGATAATTAATTATAACTAACCATAGGGAATCATTGACACAGTTACACTGGTGTTCTTCAATATTACTATAAATTGTCTTGACTAATATATTTGTTGCTCAGAAGCCTGCGCGCGGCCGGCAATATACCTACAAGTTTTATATACATCCCTCATTGGAAACACTCCTAAGTGTTTCAAAACGATTTCGATATATTTGTTTATTTTCTTTTAAAATAAAAAATTTTTTGTAATTATACCACTTTGATTCTTATATTATTATTTTGCATAAGCCAATCGATTGAGAGAAAATTATAAACTGGATATATTATTCTTTACAGGAATAATTCTTACGCCTCCCAGAATGACCTAAATTGGTTATATTGTTACTATTGTAAAATAGAAAAATTTCCTATCGTTACCTTATGAAAACATTAAAAAATGGTTTTATAAGTGTATTACAATAATAGTTTATATTCAAATTCTCCCTATAGATTTTAGAAAAAAAATTTAGAGAACCGAAATCTAATGCGCCCTGTAGGAAATCTTTATTTTCTAATAACAAAATTAGAGAAATCATACATTCTAGAAGTCGTGAAACATTTTCCTTAATGGATATAACATCAAACTTTTTATTTTCTCTCTATCGGTATTATCACACGTACAAAATAGAGCTTATAGACTCAAAGTTGATCGTATTATGCAAAATTTCTTGCTCTTTCCAAAAAAAATAATGAAATCGCATGACTCCACAAGGCGTCAAACTTTTTCAGTGACGCATGTATTTAAAATCTGTAACTAAAGCACATGTTCAACTCGTGCCTCTTTAACTTAATATGTAAACCAAATATTATATAATATAATTATAAATTTCTATTTTGTATTTATTGTGTTGTGGATTACATAGCATGTGGTATGTATGAATCTGAAATTTAAAATTTAAATAATTCTATTTGATATATATACAAAAATAATTATCTTAATTTTTTTCGTCTTTCATTAGCACATTTCAATTTTATTTCACAAGACGATAATCCTAATTAAACTTAATAGGGTTCCTTGAATATCATGTATATATACATATATATTTCATTCCATTCAACATATAATTGTCCTAATGATAAAAAATTTAAAATTATTTTGTCATTCGTGAAAATATAAGAACTGTGTTCTCACATATTTTTTTATAATTCTAAAAAAATTTTCTTCCTAATATCAATTTATTTTTAAATAAAAATATATATAAAATAAATAAATATATATCTTAATTGTCTCTCCATTCATTAGCACATATCAATTTTATTTCTATACACAATTATTCTAATTACGCATGAAAAATTCTTTGAATATTAGATATATATTTCAGTGCATTCTATGGATACTTGGTCAAATGTTAATAAATTTAACTTTATTTTGAGTCGTGGAATTAGTAGAATCACTAACTGCTTAAAGGAGCAAATCTTTTTTTCATAATTTTTAGAAAATTGCAGAACTAAATATCGTATTAAATTTTTTTCGTAAAGACTTCGAAATGATTGCAATAAATGTAACTCAATCACATTGAAAATTAACATAAATTTGAAAGAAAAATTTGTCCATTGTTTTACAGTTAATAATTTTAATTTATAGACGTGTCTCCTTTGTACAGAAAATATTGTTATCATAAGAGTTTTATTGATATAAGGGGGATATATTATAATATTTTTGTCGTGTAGTCTATACAGACCCTTCCACATTATTTATCATTCTAGAATACTTCTATTATTGATTTTACTGCTATATTAAACTTATTACTTTGATGGTTGTCAACTAATAATTAAGCAACGGCCAATTTTATTATCATTTCACACGTGGAGCATGTATAACTTTGTAAACATTCTAATCATAGGTTAAAATTATCTTTAAAATATCCCTAGAAAAAATTATAAAAAACTAAAATAGTTAGTGCACTTTTTCAGATAATTTTGTATATTATATGTTTATAATAGTGGATAAAATAAATATACAATATATTGGTACAAGTACAATAATATTAAGTAGATTGATTTGTCATTTCTGCAAGGATAATTTATTTATGTTATTTCTATTGGTATTTCCTTCATAAAAACCAATGTACTAAGATAAATTAATAATATTAATACCAAAATAATGGTATACTATAGAAACGAGTCAAGTGATGGACTTGGAAAACGGAAATTTTCGAACGCAATATTTGGCGTTTGGAAAGTCAGATTTGTATTTTTTTTTTTTTTTGCAATAAACGATGTATTTACGCGTGCCTAATGCAAAATAATAATAAACTCAAAATTGTTATAAATGGAATAGTCCGCATTCTGTAGTTAGCGATTCGGTAGTACTGTGTTATCATATACTTTTCTTTAGTTCTTATAACATTTTTTTTCCAAAGTCAATTTCATATATTTTGTCATTCATTTGTATTTTCTGAATACCGTACTCCAAATAATATTTTTAATATACCTCCTCTAAATTCATTTGTCAATTGGATTCATAAATTAATTAACTATGGTTATAATTTTTTTTAAAAAATGGTTTTATAAATGTATTACAATAATGGTTTATATTCAAATTCTCCTTATAGATTTTAGAAAATAAATTTTTGAGAACCGAAATCTAATGCGCCCTCTAGGAAATCTTTATTTTTCTAATAACAAAATTAGAGAAATCGAACATTCTAGAAGTCGTGAAACATTTTCCTTTATGGATATAACATCAAACATTTTATTTTCTATCTATTGGTATTTTGACATGTACAAAATAGAGCTGATAGACTCAAAGTTCAGTGTATTATGCAAAATTTCTTGCTCTTTTCAAAAAAAATAATGAAATCGTATGACTCCACAAGGCGTCAAAATTTCTTCAGTGACGCATGTATTATAAATCTGAAACTAAAGCACATGTTCAACTCGTGCCTCTTTAACTTAATATGTACACCAAAAATATTATATTATAATTATAATTTTCTATTTTGTATTTATTTTGTTGTGGATTACATAGAAAATGGTATGTATGAATCGGAAATTTAAAATTTAAATAATACTATTTGATATATATACAAGAATAATAATCTTAATTTTCTTTGTCTATCATTAGCACATATCAATTTTATTTCACAAGGCGATAATCCTAATTAAACTTAAAAGGGTTCCTTGAATATCATGTATATATACATATATTGTCGAAGATGTTACGTATAGATAATTATTATTAATTAATTATCTCTCGAAATGTATAAATAAATATAATATATAAAAAAAAATTCTCTTGTACAAAAATCAACCCTTTATGTTTAACAAATAATATAATAATATATAAGAAAAAAATTAAATACAAAATGTAAAAACAGCAAATGATAAATATACAGAAAATTGAAATAATTACTCACAGTATAAATAATAATACATGAACGCCGACTAGCCAGCTGCTACCTATACTTAAATAAAAGTGAAGAATTCACACGCATAGTGATTATTTGAACTTAAATACTAAAAATATTATTGTTGGCAATTTGAGCCACAGAAAACGAAATTTATAAACGCGTGACAGTTGTTTAATGTGAAGGCGAACGAAAAACCAATACAAAAAAAAAAATATAAAATAAAAACAAATTATGCAGCCGATTAATATAAATTGCATACAACGTATTATTAGAGTAAACAATATACAAATACTACGGATTAAATTTTACAAATTAAAACGCGTGATAATATGTACGGAAAAACAACTTACTAAAAATATAAACTTACTAATTTACTAAATATGTTTAATATAATTTAATTGTTTATTAAACATAAATAATTAAATGATTAATAAAAAATTAATTCGACAGTTTCCAATAAGGCACTTTTGAAATATACAAAATTCATTGCACTGAAATGTAATGCTAATAAACAAATAATATCATTAAATATCATGTATATCATTCAATGCAATCTACTAATATTTATTTAAAGATTAATAAATGTATTATTTATTCGTCAGTTGTTATAATACAATGATCGTAATTTAGTTTCAATATACTTTTTAAAAGATTTATTAATTTTTTAATATTCAATATTGTATCACTTTCTTATCATTTGTTATATTGACTGAAAATGTAATTACACTTTCTATCTCACTGGATAAAAAACTAGGTGGTAAGTTCATTTTTAAATTACAAAAATTACTTTTAAAAGATCATATTACAAAACCTCCGTATTATTTATTTTTATAATATATTATTTTATCGCTGTCGTGATAAACATTTAAAAAAAGATATTATTATGTTTAATTGGTGAATTTATTAATTGTTTCATTGTTTAAATATATTTGTTATTCATAAAATATTCTAACCTTTTGCAATATTCAGTGCAACGGTTTTTGCGCGCGCTAATTAAAAAAAAATAAAACGCGGTTGGGAGGGAGAGTGTATATTATCTCGAACAACAATTTTCCCATATATACTCATGTAAAACGGCTCATATTTTTTGCTCACGCTTAACTATAACTATTGAATCAATTGACTTCTAGTTAATGTCAAAATATTACAAATGTTACTGGGAAGCCCTTTTTCTAATTTCATGCCAATCGGTTTAATAGAATAAAAGTTATAGGCTTTTATGTTCATAATTTTTACCAAAAAAAGTTAGCGTTATGCTTCAGTCCCCCACTCTACTTTCTTTCATTCACGATACAATTTAATATTATAATAGATGGGAGTAAACTCGGAGACCGAGTGCCGAGCGCCGCGCTTCTCGTACAGTTATTAAACAATTGTCGTTATTGATTGTTGTCACATTATTACTTAGCGCACGCGACGACCGTTTTTTAAAAACACTGTTAACAACACGACTGTTTGTTTTAAACCTCGACCGCGTGGTTTTATATATATATTTAAAAAAGAACAATAGTAAACCTAAACAATATTTATTCATACGGTTACAAATTTGGAAAATCATAATGAAAAAATTAACTTATCATACACAGTTTGCCTATATCATTATTAACAATTGATAACAATTGATTGAATTAACAATCACATCTTATATCCCGAAAAATAATAAAGTTGTTATATTACTATCCATTCTGCACAATGATGCTTCTATCGATCAGGACATTGGATATCTATAAAAATCAAACATGATTACATTTTACAACCAATCCAAATATGGCGTTGATAGATTATATCTAATTTATAGTCAATATGACGTATCAAGGAATCCTCGTCGTTGGCCGCTTACTATATTTTTAGTCTAATCACTATGTCATTTATAAATGTTAATAATATGTATAATTTTGACAATACCGACAAAAATTAAAAGATCAAAATTTTTTGGAAACATTGGCTTTACAGCTAATGAAACCGAATATTGAAAAGCGTATTAAAAATGTAAAATTACCAAAACACACAAGGAGTCGTGGTATGCAAATTTTAGTCCTCGTTGAAGATGAACCTCGTGTGTCTAAACGTCTAAAGGGAATTTGTCGATGTTATTTGTTTGGACGAGTAAAAAACATAAGTACGAAGGAATCATGTCAACAGTGTTTCAAATGGGTGGGTCCGGATCATTTGAAATATATTTGCATTAAGTGTAGTGATCAAAACCAGATTGAAGAATTAAATTAAAATTAATCAACTCAAATATTTTTTAATATTATTTATCTTTTAATTTTATTCAAATTAAATCAGAGAGTATCAAGAACAAATTATTACAAAGATAATGAAAAATTAAAAAAATATTTGGACCGAGGAAACATCCATTGTATTAAAACCTTTTTTCAATCGTTAAATGGAGCTCAGTATTGAGCTCATATATTGATATACGGATACATATCAGTTACATCTCAAAAGTTAACTTAATTATTGTCAAAAGAACTGCATAGTTCACACCTTAGCATAGTTACGATGAAATCTATTGCCCGTCTATTATTTTGATGACCGTCATTAGATTTTGACATTGAACAGTTGGTTAAGAATCGTAAGATAAGTTTACAGAAGAGACCAAAACTACAAAACTGTATTTTAACTAAATGGCCTAAATCATCATATATTTTTGAAAGAATAGGCATTGATTATGCAAGTCCTATTAATAAAAATATAGTATAGCTAATAGTAGTTTTCATTGATTTTTATAGCAATGGCCTGATTATTTTGATGTTTCTAATTCTAACTCATTTAACACATTACAAAAGCTGAAAAAAATTCTTTCTAGATTTAGTCTCTCAGACACTATCGTTTTGACAATGGTATTACTTTTACATCTTATAAGTTTTATAAAATATAAGGCATCAAACATTTAACAATTCCTCCATCCTCCATTTCACCTTGTAAGTAACGAAACAGCAGAAAACTGTGTTAAATCATTTTAAGTAGGATTAAATAAAGCTATACAAAGTGATAAAAACATTCTATTTATTCCACTATACACAAATATTTATTCTGCTACAGCAACAGTGCGCATTGCACAACAGGATCCACACCTTCTGAATTATTGTTCAAGAGACATATGGGAAATATATATGATCGTATTAAAAACATAGATAGGAGTAATAAATCAATCATTAGAGAAATTAGGAACTACAAAGATAAATTACATAATAAAACATTTGATATTCGAGAATGCTTTGTGTAAGTCATTATAGCAGACCTGATAAGAAAGGATAGAGTGCTTATGTAATAGATGAAAAAGTAGAAAATTCTATTTATATTTGTAAAAATAAAAATTGCAATAATACTTTAAGCAACACATAGATCAAATTATTACAAGGCATTTTTATGATGAGATTTGTTTAAATAAGGATATAACCATGTATGGAAACAAAAATAAAGGGTATGATACAAGAGAAATAACAAAATTACAAAAAAATTAGCGTGTTAGGTTCGATGAAAATATCTCTAGTAAAAAATTTCTTGTGAACACAGACATTGAAATTATGAAACAAAATAAAATACCTGATAGAAAAAATATTATACCCACTAAGTTTAAGAATTATACAAATTAATTATTTATTATATTATGTTATACTAAATAATTAATACTATGTTTTATTTAAATTTTAATTTTTGCATGTTGTTAATTTATGTTATTAACTACTTCTTACTTTGTAAACAAATTTAATTTCTTCTATGTCAATGTAATATTTACACAAATAGTATTGTATATTATACTTGTATTGTTAATTATAAAATTATTGCAAATTTTAGTGTAGTGTTTGCAACACTATATTATCATGACATAAGATTTATTTTACACTGTCCAACCGAATTTGTTTTTCAGTTCTGATGTACAATGTCGTGTCGTTTTATTCTTTCTTCTGTTATAAAAATTATGCGCATGCCCGTATTAGTCATTAATAAAATCAATAATATAAATCGTACTTCATTATTCTACTTAACTATCATAAGAAACATTACACTTGTGGCGTGGACTGATTAACGCAATAATTAAATTCAAATGATACCGTCTTACAAGATAGGGTAAAACCCTAATTATTATATAACAAAACCACTTAATATATTAAAAAAATCATAAACACTATACTATAATTATATATTTCTACTTATTATTATTCATGATATGGATTATTTAGATCCAAGTATGTATAAATAAGAAATTTAAAATTTAATAGAAAACAATTATAAATATATAAAAAAAATTTTTTTTTAGTCATTTACACATATCAATTTTATTTGACTACACATTCATTTTAATTAAACAAGACCAAGTTCATTGAATACCACATATACAAATATATATATATATATATATATATATATATAATAGCTAAATTATGTAAATAAGCAATGAGAGCTTTTGCAGTATTCTGATATAAATAAAAATTATTCCAATTATTAAACTAATTCTTTAATTTATTCCAATGTTATTCGCCTAAGAATTATAACCTTTATTTATTATTTATCATTTCTTAATCTTAATAATTTATGTTCATGTATACCTGATGAATAATTTAATGTTTTTCACAATATACACAAAGATGCAAAAATGTCGTACCAACATAAGTTTTTGGAACTTTTAATACATAATATATATATATATAAATATATATATATATAATCGTAAATACAGAACAATAACTCTGTCACTCTTATTTTAATTTCATATATTATGTCATTCACACGTATTTCCTAAATTTAATTTTAATATTCCTTGTAAATCAATTATCAATTAGATATAAAAATGTATTAATAAACGAAGATGATAATTGTTATATCTACACGGGCAAAATTAAAATCTTTTTAAATAATATTTTTAATAATTTTTTTTGCACATTTATGTAAAAAAAATTTAAAAAAAAATCAAAATTCAAAGTTCAATCAAAATGTTTAATGCATATCTTTTTATTGGGTTTAACATTTTGTTGTATTTTTGTAAAAAAATTAAAAAAAAAAAATTTTAATGATTTATAAAGTAAACATCCATATAAATATTTTTATACATTATACGAGGTTAGGTTAGGTTAGGTTACGTGTTCACTTCCAATAGCGATGGAGGTAAGGTTCGTGCAAACTAACCTCAAATACTGCAGCGAAGCTCAGGATCTGTTCTGGGACTTTGTTGGGCGGGAGGACATCTCGGTCGCCCTCGTCAGCGAACCGTATGACGCCAATCGATCCGGTTGGCTCATCGATTCGTCTGGCGGCTCTGGGTGTCCTCTCCCGTGGTCTCTCTCTCGGAGACCCGGAGATAGGCGACGGGTACGTGGCAGCGACTGTGGGCGGCGCCTTGCGCGTCTACAGTTGCTACGCGCCCCCTCGTCTGTCACCAACTGAGTTCGGACGGCTCCTGAGCTGCCTCGAGGTAAGTGGCGGTCTTCCGGGGTACCGGAGTGGGGCTTGTTGTTGCAGGCGACTTCAACGCCCACTCCGCTGCCTGGGAGACCGACGCACGGACCGAAGGGGCTCTGATCTCTGCGCGTTGGCCAACGCTCTTGGCCTCGTCGTAGTCAACAGCGGGTCGGTGCCAACGTACTTCGGGAGAGGAAGGGGGTCGGTAGTCGACGTCACGTTAGCTTCCGAGGCCGCCTTCGAGAGACTTCGGGGGTGGACCGTACGCACGGACATCGAGAATTTCAGTGATCACCACCACGTGACCTTCTCGTACCGTGTCGAACGCCGCCAAACACCATCGGGCATTGCTGCCGGAGAGTCCTGCGCGGGTCGTGTTCACCCGGGCTGGAGAACAGACCGGATGGATTCCGATCTGCTCGCGGCCGCGGTGGTCGTGTCTGGGTGGGTGGGGGCGTCGTCGTCCCCGGAAAGCCTTCCTCCTGTCGATAGCGCGGAGTTCGGGGTGGAGCGACTCGTTTCACAAGTGGCCGGGGCTTGCGACATAGCCCTCCCTCGGAGAAATAAACACCTCCGTGGGAGAAAACTGGTCAACTGGTGGAACGAGCAAATCGCTTCAGCCCGGGTGGTCTGCGTGCGTCGTAGGAGGGAGGTCACTAGACTCCGTGCTCGTGGCGGTGACAACACCGCCACGGTTGCGGCCGAAAGTGAATTCCGGTCGGCTCGGAAAGAGCTGAAGCACCGCATTCGCACTGCGAAAGCGAAATGTTGGATGGATTTGATCCGTAGCGTGGACGACGACCCTTGGGGAAAACCGTACAGGGTCGTTCTAAAAAACTCTGCGGGCCAGCCGCGACGGCGTCGATGGAGCCGCGTTTCGTACGCGACGTCACCGCTGTCTTGTTCCCGAGTCGACCTCCCCCGAGCGTCAATGACGGAGAGGCGCCCGTCCGCGTTGTCGAGGAGAGACCGGTCGCGCCGGAGATCTCCCTTGCAGAGGTCTCGGCGGCAGTCAATCGGTTCAGGTCGCGGGACAGGGATCCGGGTCCGGACGGTATACCGAGCCGGGTCTGGGGTGTTGTTCACGCGACTTGGCCGACGATGCTGCTGGGCGCGTTTAACGCCTGCTTGAGGAGCGGAACTTTCCCCGGGCGCTGGAAGCGAGCTCGGCTCTCGATTCTCAGCAAACCGGGAAAGCCCGAGGGGGTGCCGACTTCGTATCGGCCGTTGTGTCTTCTCGACGACTTGGGGAAGATCCTGGAGTCGCTGCTGGTGAGTCGGATGGAGGCTCGTATGTCCGGAACGGGTATCGAACTCTCGGACAGGCAGAACGGTTTCCGGAAAGGACGATCGACCGACGACGCCCTGCGAGCTGTATGCACGCGTCTAGCAAACGCGTGCAGCTCTCAACGGGTGGCGTTGGCGGTGAGCCTGGACATCCGCAACGCCTTCAACTCGATCGGATGGGAGGTGATACGCGAGGCGCTCGTACGTATGGCTTTCCCGCCATACCTACGACGGATTATCGAGTCGTATCTGAGCGAGCGAGTTCTGCACCTGTGCGACGACGTACACGGAGAGCCGATCACAATGGAGATCTCCTGCGGCCTGTCGCAGGGCTCCGTGCTCGGGCTTCTCCTGTGGAACGTCGCGTACGACTCCTTGTTCCACCTACCTCTTCCTAGAGGAACGGTCACGTTCGGCTATGCTGATGACACGCTGATCGTGTCCGAGGCGGACACGATAGTAGAGTTGCAGGACCGCTCGAACGCTGCGCTTGCGACGGTCGCCGGGCACGTCCGGCAGTTGGGCCTGCGGCTTGCCGTCGAGAAGACGGAAGCCGTAGTGTTCACAAACCGTCGCGGGACAGCCGAACCCCGGATTCTCCTCGAGGGTGTAACCGTACAGCTAGGAGAGTCCCTGAAGTATCTAGGAGTAGTGCTGGATAATAAGGGGATTATGTTTGGTACGCACTTGCGTGCTATTGCCGTAAAGTCGCAGCGAATGATGAACGCCCTCTCTGGCCTCATGCCGAACATCGGCGGTCCGCGGGAGTGCCGTAGGTGCCTACTCATAAGCGTCGTGCATTCAGTAATGTTGTACGGCGCTCCCGTGTGGGGTCCTACGTTGCGCTATGACCGTCGGAGCGCTGAGGCTCTGGCTAGGGTCCAGTGGGGTGCGGCCATCAGGAGCGTATGTGCGTACCATACGGTCTCCCATGATGCTGTACGGGTCATCGCGCGTATACCTCCGATCGACCTACTGGCCGAGGAACGCGCGAACGCGGACGAAGCCAGGACGGCGTTGTCATCGGCAACGGCTGAACGGCCCGGAGAGACGACAGGTTCGTCGAGCGAACCGTCGGCCGGTGTCCCTTCTCCGAGGGCCCGGACGATGGAGGAATGGGCCGGGAGGGTCGCGCACTGGGACGCTCCCGACGGTAGCGGTCAGGACTGGACCAGGACGCTGATCCCTCCCGTGCTTCTCGACCGGTGGGTGACGAGGACACGAGGTGAGATGACGTTCCACCTCTCTCAGCTGCTTTCGGGACACGGTTGTTTCAACCATTTTTTGAGTCGGATCAACCGTGCCCCGGCGGCCGGGTGTTGTCATTGCGGTGAGACACCCGGTTCGTACAGCAGAGGTGGATGACGTGTCTCACACTCGTTCGCTGCGAGGCGTTCGAGAGTACTCGGAACGAGCTGATCAGCGTGATCGGCCGTTTCCGGCCTCGCGACCTCGTTGCCCGCATGCTGGAGTCTCCGGTAAAGTGGGATGCGGTGGCCCGATTCGCTTCGACTGTGATTACGGCCAAGGAAGCGGCTGAGCGCGAGAGACAGTCGCTGCAGGGGTTGCCTTCATCGCGACGTGGGAGGGGCTGCGGGGCGGCCCAGGGTCGACTGGCCATCTAGGGGGGGATTTTGAATTGTGAGGGGAGGTCCTGTGTTAACTACAGTACCTCCTCAATTTGTAATTTTGAAATTTGTAAATTTATTTCCTTGTATATATATATTTTTTTATTATTATTGTATATATATATATTTTTTTTTTGGTACATTAATATTGTGTATATATTTCTTGTAAATGGGGTGGGTGTGGAAGCCACCCCATATGGAAGCGTTGATTTTGTTTTTCGACAAATAAACGATGGACTACCCACTGCCCGAAGTTTTGCTTAACGGCTTTCCGGGCAGTGGGTGTATTGCCGATATTAAATAAAAAAAAAAAAAAAAGGTTAGGTTACGTATAATTCATTCCGGTGTTAACATTTGCCGAGTGAGCATCGTTGTGCGTGTCGCTCCGCAGTTAATGTGTTTTTTCGTGTGTATTAGTGTACCGTTTTTTGCGTTTGGGGTGTCAGGAGGACCGTCTGGAGACGGTGTTTCCAGATCTCCAGAGAGCGAGGAAATCGGCCGTTTTTCGGTGAAGTTATCGCCTTTTAGTTTTCGCGTTTTCTTTCCGGAAAGGATTCGAAAACACGCGATTTCTCGACGGCGGTTTGTCGTAGGGAGCTGTGAGTTGTACCATCGGAAAGGACTCATCGTGGTGGGGATTTTGGTGGCACTCTTGCGGAGCTGGGACGGACTTCAGGGGCCAGGTGAGTGCACAAACTTGCCGCCGCGCGCGTATACATCCGCCACCGCCGCCCGGCGTGTGCCAAAATCGGCCGTCGAGGACCGGCACGTTTCAAGGCCGTTTGCCACTGCCGCCCGTTCACCGTTGTGCACCGCGTGAACAGCAAGTATTCGACGTCACGCGGAGAAACGGATCGAGGCACGGGACGCCCGCCTACCGGCACATCGTTGTTGCGCATTGGTTAACCCCAAGCGATGACGTCGTGTACACGTCTACCATCGGAGAAGCTGGTGTCCGCTGGCCCGGATGATAATGTCCATAAACGGGCAGGCGGCGCAAGACCGGCACAACCAGCAGAGAAGAGTTTGGTCACCGACTCTCTTCCCACTGGTGTGCGGACTAGGGTTAGGACAGCTAACAAGCCAGCATTTGGAGAGGAGGAGTTACTGAACGTGCTGCAGGGCTGTATTGTCAGTATGTCGGCCTATATCCACGACAACAGGAACGTGCACAAGGACTTGAAGGAATCAATTGAAAAGTCGTACACGCTTGTGACTCAGCTGGCAAAGCAAAGAAAAAATACAGCTCGCGGGCCGGTCTCTCCCGAAGGCAATGGCAAGCAGACGCCTGGATCAGACGACACAGGACTCCCGGCGATGAAAGTGGTGGAATCATGTGACGCGTCAACCGAGACCCCCTGCTGGTGGCCGTACGCCGATTCTAGGGCGGACAGCGTAGTAACTGCTAGACCGCGGCAAGTCGAAGACTCCTCGGTTTCGGGGGTGGATGCCGCTAGTGAAGTCTCCGGGGTCGCTGTCTCCTCGAAGGGGAAGAGGCGCAACGGGAAACAGGTGACGGTTAGGGAAGTGCCAGCTGGAGCTGCCAGGGCGCCTCCAACTAGTCATGATCCAGGAGAGGAGCCCTACACGCTAGTGACAAGGAAAGGTAAAAAGAACGACGCCACCTCTCTACAACAGGGCACATCTAATAACGCTAACCAGAAACCATCAGCGGATGTAGGAAGAGTAGCCAGGAGGATTCGTCGGAAACCAGCTGCAGTCCTGGTCAAAGTGGGAGGAGCCCTCACCTACGCCGACACTCTGAGAAAAGTGAGGGAAACAGAAGTTGTTTTCGACAGTCTGGGGACCAAAGTGACTTCTATGAGGAAAACCATATCAGGGGACCTTATCGTCGAGCTGACGAAGAGTAATAAGTCTCTGGCGGCAGTTGACGTCCTAAGGGATAAGATTGCGGCGGTCATCCCCGACTCCAGCGTCAAATGCCTAAGGCAAACTTCCGAGGTGAAAATCGTCGACCTTGACGAGGTGACCACCAAGGAAGAGGTGCATGCGGCCCTACTCAAGAGCTCCAACGCAGACGGATCCACAATCAGCGTCACAGGCATCTGAAGGACCAGGTCCGGGCAGCAGATGGCCACGGCAACGGTGCCGGTGGTGGTGGCTGATAAACTCACCCACGTCAACATCGGCTGGCTTCGTTGCCGGGTCCGACCTCGTAGGGAACAGCCCCAACGTTGTTATAAATACCACGGCTTCGGGCACGGCTCCCGGCGATGTACCGGTCCTGACCTTACAGGGGCTTGCAGGAGGTGTGGCCTATCGGGTCACCAGGAAAAAACCTGCTCAGCAGGTGAGGATAAGTGTGTCGCTTGCGACCGCTTGGGACTCAACGGAGCGGCGCACCGTCCGGATTCGGGAGCGTGCGCGACATGAAGGGCGGCATTCAAGGCCATCGCCAAAGATCAGAAATGATCAATTTTCTACAGATTAACCTCAACCGCAGCGCTGCAGCGCAGAATCTACTAGCTCAGACATCGGCTGAGCTTGGGATTCACGTGCTTGTCGTCTCCGAGCCAAATTGGATTCCTCTCGACCGAAGTAGATGGATCCCCAGCGGTGATGGGCTCTGTGCAGTTGCACTAACGGCGCCCAGCAGTTTGGTGATTAGGAAATATAGGAGTGGATTAAATTTCTCTTGGTTGCAGTTTGATAAAGCCCGAGTGTACAGTGTATATATCTCGCGCAACTGCAATCCGGAGGAATTTCTCTCATTCTTAAGAGACCTAGAAAGATCGATACGTGGGACCGACGAGCATCTGGACATCATTGTAGGAGGCGACTTCAATGCATGGTCGTTTGAATAGGGTTCCGAAGCCAACGATCACAGGGGCAGGCTACTTGCTGATCTCGCCGCAAGCCTCGACCTCACCGTATGTAACGCCGGTTCTGCGCCAACCTATCGACGCGTCAATGCGGCCACTATTATTGACGTGACCTTCGCAAGGCTGAGAACACCTAGTATGGTTAGCAATTGGCAAGTTCTCGATCAAGCGTACTCCGGCAGTGATCACCAGTATATAAGGTTTGTCCTGAAGTCCCACGACGCAGATGAAGGCGCGATCGCACCTTTGCGAGGGTGGGCTATACGTTAAATGGATAAGGTAAAGCTGGACGAATTCCTAGCCACCACGCTGCCTCCACGAGTACATAGCAACTCCATCTCGGCAGAGCAATCGTCTAGATTGCTCTGCGAATACCTAACGGAAGCCTGTGACGCATGCATACCACCCAGGAAGTCTCTCGGCGGAAGAAAGGCAGCACACTGGTGGACGGATGAAATAGCCGAACTTCGAGGTCGGTGCTTCCGTGTAAGAAGACAATCCCAGAGAGCTGAACTAGGGTCCGGTCGCCAAGCGGCGCTGAGGCAAGAATATGTTGAGGCAAGGAAAGATCTAAGAAAAGCCATTCGCGAATCTCAAGCCAAGTGCTGGGCCGACCTGTGCGGTGCGGTGGACACCGGCCTGTGGGGGCTACCCTACCGGATCGTCACCAAACGCATTGGTGGACGCCGTCCAGGAGCGGAGGCTCGAGGGAATGAGAGCGTTATAGCGGACCACTTGTTCCCGGTCCTGCCAACAGTGGATTGGTCCTGCCAGCCCTTCCATAACAACGAGGAAGGCGCCGCGGGGGATCTCCAGTGTTTCAGCTTGGCGGAACTAAACGAGGCCGGTAATAAGCTGCCTATGGGAAAAGCATGTGGCCCAGATGGCATCCCGAACGAGGTTGTCAAGATAGTACTCCGGAGGAGGTCAGAGCTTCTCCTTGAGACCTACAACGCATGCCTGCGGGACCAAATCTTTCCTCAGAAATGGAAAGTAGCCCGACTAGTTCTCCTGCACAAGGGGCCGGATAAGCTGATTGAAAGACCTTTCAATTTTAGGCCAATTTGCATGCTAGATACCATGAGTAAGTTGCTGGAGAAGCTTATCCTGGAAAGGCTTAGCCGGCACCTTGATAACAACGGCAAACAAGCGGAAAATCAGTTTGGGTTTATCAGGGGCCGCTCAACTGTGGACGCCATCGAGAAAGTCCTAGGTGCGGTGCAAGGGGCGGCGGCGGGAGCAGTGCAACGTCGGGATTTATGCGTGGTGGTTTCCCTGGATGTTCGCAACGCTTTTAACTCGGCCCCATGGCTGAAGATCAACGAGGCTCTACAAGAAATACGCAGTTATCTGCAGGACAGGAAGCTACTGGTGGGTGACTCACTCACCACGAAGGAGGTCACCTGCGGTATTCCACAGGGTTCCGTCTTAGGTCCAACCTTGTGGAACGTGCTCTACGACGGCTTACTGAATCTCAACATGCCACCGGGCGTTCAACTGGTGGCATTTGCGGACGACGTAGCAGTGGTAGGAGTAGCCAGAACGGGCGGCAAGGTGGCGGACCTCATGAATCCAGTTCTGGAATCCATTTCCAACTGGATGAAGGATAATGGTCTGAAACTCGCGCCGGATAAAACGGAAACCGTTGTTTAAACGGCGAAGAAAATCTACGACGAACCCCGGCTTAAACTTGAGGGACACGCGGTCCCGATTAGACGGCACATAAAGTACCTTGGAATACGACTGGACACGCGGCTATCTTTCAGAACACATGTCTCCATGGTCTCGAAAAAGGCGTCGGCGGTAGCTCGGGCCCTAGGAAGACTTATGCCGAATATTGGCGGGCCTTCACAATGTAAGAGGGCTTTGCTCATGTCAGTGGTGAAAAGTATAATTATGTATGCGGCGCCAGCTTGGGCAAGGAAGGCTACTAAGTTCAAATGCAATCAGGAGGAACTGAATCGCGCTCTGCGGGTAGCTGCTATCAGGATGACGAGGGCATACCGCACGGTATCCACTGAGGCGGCAATGTTCCTAGCTGGCATTCCTCCAGGGGACCTGCTGGCGTTGGAACGGACCAGAGTCAGGGAGAGGTTGGAGGAAGGCGATCCATCGGTGTCCGCCAAGCAGATAAGGAAAGAGGAGAGAGTCATAACCATCAACGTGTGCCAGGCAAGGTGGAGACGCGGGGAGAAAGGCGAATGGACCCGCGGGTTGCTTCCCGATCTGGAGAGATGGTGGAGCGGGACACCGCAGCCCCTCACCTTCCATATGACACAGGCACTGTCAGGTCACGGTTGCTTTAGGCAGTACCTGCACAGGATGCACAGGGCGGTCGACCCCAGTTGCCTTTACTGTGGGCACCCCTCGGACACGGCAGAGGATACACTGTTCGACTGCCTCCAATGGTCGGAGTTCCGCAGGCCTGTCAGGAACTTCCTGGGCGGCAGAGACCCTGGACCTGAGGATGTCAAGGACCTCCTCTGCGGTCCGGCGGACAGCCCGCCAGAACTCAGGAACGCGGTCAGCAGAGCTAGGGAGGCTTTTGGAAGGATGATGGAGGATATTATTCAGAAGAAGGAAAACGATGAAAGAGAAGCCGAAAGGTGGGCGGGCACGAGGCGCTAGGCTGGCGGGTGCAGCCACGGGGCCGTGAAGACCATCGAGGGAGCCACCGTTCGGATTAAATGGATAGCTATTAGCGTTTGTGTATATATTTTTACGCGGGCCCTTTCGCTAGTGGCGTTTGTTTGTTATTATTAATCGCGCGGTCACTTGCGATAGGGACAAGTATGTTTATATTTGTATATATTTTGTAAAGGTGTTCTAAAGGTTAGTGCGGGGGATTGTCCAGTAATTAGCCTACAGTGTTTATTGTATATATTTTTGATTAAATCAACGATGGGTGACCAGGAGGAAGTAATGCGCAAGCGGTTCCCTCCCGGTCATCGATTCAACCCAAAAAATAAAAAAAAAAAAAGGTTACGTATAATTAATTTAGGAGAGGAAAAGTTGAATCAAAATTTTTAATGTATACCTTATTCTTGGGTATGGCATGTTTAAGGCAATAAATTGACTATTTAAATTCTAGAATCTTACTTGATATGTTGAAACCCTATTAAATGCATTGAAAAAATATTTAATAAATTACACAACCTATATAAAACATAGTATTAAATATTTCTATACAATATTCATCTTTATATGGACTATATAGTAGCACGTATGTATTTTCCAAAAATTAAAAATTTAGTAAAAAAAATTATTGAAATATATAACATAAAAAAAACATTGAAAATTTTTATGTTTAGTAATTTACACATATTAATTTTATTAGACAACACATTCATATTAATTAAATTTGAATTTAATCATGGAATATTACAAAAATAAAATATATATAAATGATATATATATAATATATATATATATATATATATATATATATAAATAACAAATATATATATATTTATAAATATTTGTATCATAATAGAAATAAATAATAGAACCTATTGCAATATTTAGATTTAAATAAAATTAGTTCTATATTTTATTGCCATATTATTGTTCAAAGAGCTATAATATTCATTTATTAATTATTATTAGTTAATCTAAATAATATGAGTTTGTGCATACATTATGAATAATTTAATGTAATTCGTAAAACATACATGTAGATATGTCGTAGCAAACTAATTCTTTTGAATTTTAAATAATAATAATTATAATAATATTATATTATTGTTTTATCGGAAATATATTGGAATGAAATCAAAGAGCTCATTAAAAATAAGGTTATTTGCATTAATCTAATTTAAATAGAATTATTTCTATAGTAACCTCATACAATAATCTATTGCATGGTTCTTAAACTAACAGCTCCGTTATATATTTATCATTTATAAATTGTAGCTTTCTATTTATTGAGTTCATATACACCTAATTATATATATTTACTTCTTTCCCACTATTTAAGATGTAGAATTGTCGTTACTACCTAGTACATTAGAATTTTATATATGTAAATTATATTTTCCGACATATACCCCCTACATATTTCACACTCTATATTGAATCGGAAATTAAAATTCTGATAAAAAGCAATTGTGATAATTTTTCGTAATAAAGTAGGTATTAATTTTTTATTAATAAATAAATATATATACATATATATATTGACCAATAGCTCCGTTACTCTTATGTCAATTTCATATATTATGTCATTCACACATATTTGCCAAACATCAAATACCAAATATAATATTTAATATTCGTCGTAAATCAGTTATCAATTAGATATAAAAATTTATTAATAAACGAAGATGATAATTTTTATATCTTCACTGGCAAAATTATTATTTTTAAATAATATTTTTAATAATTTTTTTTGCTAATATATGTAAAAAAATTAAAAAAAAAAATTATAATGATTTACACAGTAAACATCGATATAAATATTTTTATACATTATATAATTAATTTAGGAGAGAGAAAGTTGAATCAAAATGTTTAATGTATATCTTTTTTTTAGCTATAGCATATTTAAGGCAATAAATTGATTATTTAAATTCTAGAATCTTACTTGATATTGAGAAACCCTATTAAATGCGTTTGCGAAAATATTTAGTATATTACACAATCCATATAAAACATAGTATTAAACATTTCTATACAATATTCATCTTTATATGGACTATATAGAAAAAGTATGTATTATCCAAAAATTAAAAATTTAGTAAAAACAATATTGAAATATATAACATAAAAAAACGTTGAACATTTTTTTGTTTAGTAATTTACACATATTAATTTTATTAGACAACACATTCATATTAATTAAATTTGAATTTAATCATTGAATACAAAAATAAAATATATATAAATGATATAAATATATATAAAATATATATAAATATCAAATTATATTTATATTTATAAATATTTGTATCATAATAGAAATAAATAATAGGACCTTTTGCAATATTTATATTTAAATAAAATTAGTTCTATATTTTATTGCTATATTATAGTTCAAAGAGCTATAATATTCATTTATTAATTATTATTAGTTAATCTAAATAATATGAGTTCGTGCATACAGTATGAATATTTGAATGTAATTCATAAAACATACATGTAGATATGTCATAGCAACCTAATTCTTTTGAATTTTATATAATAATAATAATAATTATATTGATGTTATTATCGGAAATATATTGGAATGAAATCAAAGAGCTCATTAAAAATAAGGGTATTTGCATTAATCTAATTTAAATAGAATTATTTCTATAAGTAACCTCATACTATAATCTATTGTGTGGTTCTTAAACTAACAGCTCCGTTATATATTTATCATTTATAAATTGTAGCTTTCTATTTATTGAGTTCATATACACCTAATTATATATTTTTAACTTTTTTCCCACTATTTATGATGTAGAAATTTCGTTACAGCCTAGCATATTGGAATTTTATATATGTAAATTATATTTCCTATAATGTGTTTCCTATATCTTGCACACTTTGTATTGAATCGGAAATTAAAATTCTGATAAAAAAACAATTGTGATAATTTTTCGTAATAAAGTAGGTATTAATTATTTATCAATAAATAAATATATATACATATATATATTGACCAATAGCTCCGTCACTCTTATGTCAATTCCACATATTATGTCATTCACACATATTTGCTAGACATAAAATACTAAATATAATTTTTAATATTCATCTTAAAACAGTTAATAATTAAATATAAAAATTTATTAATAAACGAAGATGATAATTTTTATATCTTCACTGGAAAAATTATTATTTTCAAATAATATTTTTAATAATTTTTTTTTGCTATTATATGTAAAAAAATTTAAAAAAAAATTATAATGATTTATACAGTAAACATCGATATAAATATTTTTATACATTATATAATTAATTTAGGAGAGAAAAAGTTGAATCAAAATGTTTAATGTATATCTTTTTTTTAGGTATAGCATATTTAAGGCAATAAATTGATTATTTAAATTCTAGAATCTTACTTGATATTGAGAAACCCTATTAAATGCGTTGCGAAAATATTTAGTATATTACATAACCCATATAAAACATAGTTTTAAACATTTCTATACAATATTCATCTTTGTATAGAACAGAATGATCTAAGTATGTATTATCCAAAAATTAAAAAATGTGTAAAATAAATTTTGAAAAATATAACATAGCAAAATCACAGAAAATTTTTTTGTTTAGTAATTTACAAATATTAATTTTATTAGACAACACATTCATATTAATTAAATTTGAATTTAATCATTGAATATCACAAAAATAAAATATATATAAATGATATAAATATATATAAAATATATATAAATATTAAATTATATTTATATTTATTAATATTTGTATCATAAATGAAATAACTAATAGGATCTTTTGCAATATTTAGATTTAAATAAAGTTAGTTCTATATCTTATTGTTCAAAGAGCTATAATATTTATTTTTTAATTACTATTAGTTAATCTAAATAATATGTGTTCGTGCATGCATTATGAATAATTTAATGTACTTCATAAAACATACATGTAGATATGTCGTAGCAACCTAATTCTTTTGACTTTTAAATAATAATAATTATAATAATATTATATTATTGTTATTATCGGAAATTTATTGGAATGAAATCAAAGAGCTTATTAAAAATAAGGGTATTTGCATCAATCTAATTTAACTAGAACTATTTGTATAAATAAACTCTTACTATAATCTATTCGCGTGGTCCTATAACTAAGACCTCTGTTATATATTTATTATTTATAAATTGTAGCTTTCTATTTATTGAGTTCATATACACCTAATTATATATTTTTACTTTTTTCCCACTATTTAAGATGTAGAATTGTCGTTACAACCTAGCACATTGGAATTTTATATATGTGAATTATATTTTCTGAAATGTGCCTCCTACATCTTGCAAACTCTGTATTGAATCGGAAATTAAAATTCTGATAAAAAAAACAATTGTGATAATTTTTTGTAATAAAGTAGGTATTAATTTTTTATTATTAAATAAATTAATATATATATATATATATATATATATATATATATATATATATAGACTAATTGCTCTGTCACTGTTATGTCAATTTGCTACGTTAATAAACGTCCGGACAACGAGACGGACCAGAGCCGGCGGCATCCTTCTTGAGGTGGATGATGCCGCATCCGCCGACAAGCTGGCGGAAGCGGTCCGGACCGTGGTAGGGGGGGAAGCGAGGGTCAACCGGCCCGAGCGCCGCACCCCGGTTCTTCTCCTGGGCGTCCCGGACTGGTATGAGGTCGAGAACGGCTTGGCTCGCGGTGGCCTCGTCCGGGGGGACTACGTGAGAGGGGACGACTCTGCCGTCACCCTGCGTAGAAACCCTAACGGGCGGGGCGACATGGTCGCCCGCGTCGACGCTACGTACCCGGCAGCTCTCAAGCTTGCCGAGTCACGTTGCGTCGTCGTCGGGTGGACCAGGTGCAGGGTCAGGCTGCTCGAGAAGAGTCGGCCGACCTGCTTCCGTTGCCGGCAGCCTGGGCTCTTCGCGGCCCAGTGCAAGGCGAAGGAGACCGGCACTGGGCCGAAGAAGAAGGAGGAAGAGGAGTCCTCGGAGCAGGGTGCTGCGGAGAAGGAAGTCAGGCGATCTGGGTCACCCGTGCCGGCGTCTTCCAATAGCGATGGAGGTAAGGTTCGTGCAAACTAACCTTAATCACTGCAGCGAAGCTCAAGATCTGTTCTGGGACTTTGTTGGGCGGGAGGATATCTCGGTCGCCCTCGTCAGCGAACCGTATGACGCCAATCGATCCGGTTGGCTCATCGATTCGTCTGGCGGGGCGGCTCTGGGTGTCCTCTCCTGTGGTCTCTCTCTCGGAGACCCGGAGATAGGCGACGGATACGTGGCAGCGACTGTAGGCGGCACCTTGCGCGTCTACAGTTGCTACGCACCCCTCGTCTGTCACCAACTGAGTTCGGACGGCTCCTGAGCTACCTCGAGGTAAGTGCGGCGGTCTTCCGGGGTACGGGGGTGGGGCTGGTTGTTGCTGGTGATTTCATTCGAGTTTAACGTGTCCAAGTGTGAATCCATGTCCTTCTCAAGGGTTTGTGTTCCAATTAAATTTGTGTACTCTATCAATGGAATTCCGCTCACCTCAGTCTCTTCCAAAGCTGATCTAGGTATTGTTTTTGCTTCCAACTTATACTTTCAAAAACATATTATGACTACCTCCTGTAGAGCGCTTAAAACACTTGGATTTGTAAAACGTATGGCGAGAGAACTTAAACTTCTTCGGTCTCTAAAAACCCTCTATTGCGCGTTAGTGCGACCTATCGTAGAGTTTGGTTCCATCATATGGGATCCAATTACTTCAGTGGGGAGAGATCAAATTGAGAGGGTGCAGTGCAAGTTC